>JAPPVO010000031.1:74783068-74853094 GCA_030407325.1 Camellia japonica
TCTCGTTTGATAGAGACTTAGTGTACTGTCATATGCTTATGTGATAGCATGTTTATGTGACTATGTGTGTATGGAATGTAGTTTCTAGGATGTTGATTGGATCATTGAGTTTCTATGAGTCTTGTTGGAAAAGCACTTGATCAATGTTGTTTCCAACCGAAACTCTAGTAATGCCTTGGGACTGTCATTATCCAGGAATGAAATTCGTAGGTGCTTATGTGATTATGTGCCTACGTGGAGGGAATTATTGTTGTCCAATGCATTAGGACGCGAGTGTTATAGTTTCGGCACATCTGTTAATGTGCTAACGTCTTTGTTACCTTTATTAGGATGTTAGGACGAGGACGAGGACGTGGTAGGCGTGGTAGGCGTGGTAGGCAAGAGATGCCCATGTCGGATGAGATACCAGAGCAGCAGGAGGGTGTTGGTCAGGCCAATGTGGCCGAACCAGCAGGTCAGCAGGCTATGGGTGCCTTAGCCCGCGAGATAGCAGGGGCATTCAGGGAGTCCGTGGGCATTCTTAAGGCTGAGAATCAAGCCCAGGTTCATGTTGTAGATGCAGGGTCTGCATTTCTGAAGAGAGAATTCTTCCAGTCTAACCCGGACAAGTTTGTGGGTGATCCAAAAGAGCCGCTTAAGGCAGATGAATGGCTCGAACAGACAACGAAGACGTTTGAGATGCTTGGCATCGAGGACGGGGTTCTAAAGGTGACCTTGGCATCTTTCCAGCTTAAGGGGGATGCGGGTCAGTGGTGGAAATTCACGAGAGGCCGTATAGGAGGGACTTGGGAGGCCTTCGTAGCTGCTTTCCAGGAGAAGTTCCTGTCTCCAGCGGTCAGGGAGAGGTTGAGGGAGCAGTTCTGCCAACTTAAGCAGCTGAGTTCTTCAGTGGCCGAGTTTGAGGCCGTATTTACCAGTTTATCTAGGTTTGCACCTGAGCTAGTGGCGTCTGAGGAACGTCGTTGTTTAGAGTTTGAGAAGAAATTGAGGCATGGCCTCAAGATGAGAGTTGGGGGTTCTATGACCCGGGACTATGGGCGCCTTATGGATGCTGCGGCCCATATGGAGATCATGATGCAGGAGGAGGAGGAGAGACAGAGGGGCTCCAAGAGGAGTCAGGATGGCCAGAGTGATGGCAGGAGACAGAGGGGTTTTAACCCTCAGCAGTCTCAGGGTAGTTTTGCTAGGTCGACCTTTCCAGTGTCGAGTGCAGGTTCTGGGAAAGGCAGTCAGGGAGACATTACCTATTTCAAGTGTGGTCAGCTGGGCCACAAGTCTCCAGTTTGCCCGTAGAAGGGAGGAGGGCAGAGAGCAGCATCATCTTCGGCTCGACCTCAGAGCCAGAGTCAGGGCAGGGGCCAGCCGCTTTCTTGTTACCAGTGTGGTCAGGCGGGGCACCTGAAGAGGTTTTGCCCACAGTTGAGTGGCACATCTGATGCATCTGGTTTGAGGCAGACTCAGAGCCATCAGCCAGCTCAGTCAGTTCAGGCCTCGAGGGCCAATCAGGGAGCTTCATCGTCCCAGTCTGCGTAGCAGTCTTATGCTCCTAGAGGTGAGCAAGTAGATCAGAGACCGTCAGGGCACGTGTATGCTGTTACCGCGTAGGATCTCATGCCTGCTCCATCTGTCGTGAGAGGTACCTTCTTGTTTTGCAACTCGGTCGCTAGTGTATTGATTGATAGGGGTGCATCTCATTCTTTTATCTCTGCTGCATTTGCATCTGTCTTGGGTTTGGAGTTGGCACAGTTAGCATCTCCTATATGTGTTGTATCACCTGTTGGGGGTGAATTGATTTTGAAACAAGGGTGTCGGGGTTGCAATATAGAGGTCGCCGATCGTCGGCTTCCGTTTTCTTTTGTAGTTATGCCCATGTCGGGTTTCGATGTTATTTTGGGTATGGACTGGCTATCGTCATACCGAGCTGTTATTGATTGTTACCACCAGAGGGTCACTGTATGTACCTTGAGCAGGGATTGTTTCCATTTCTTGGGGGATCGGGTTGGTAGTGTTTTGCCACCGGTGTATGATCCGCGAGGGCGGAGTGAGCTTAGTGGTCTTCTTGCTAGCTTCGTGAGTAGTGAGTGTAGTGAGACCCAAACCGTATTGCCGAGGGTGGTTTGTGAGTACTCGGACGTCTTCCCCGAGGATCTTGTCGGTTTGCCACCTCATCGAGAGATCGAGTTCTTTATTGATCTAGTGCCCAGTACGACGCCGATTTCTATGGCACCTTATCGTTTTGCCCCAGCCGAGTTGAGTGAGTTGAAGGTTCAACTCCAGGAGTTGCTAGATAAGGGCTATATTCGTCCTAGTGTTTCGCCGTGGGGAGCACCGGCCCTCTTTGCTAAAAAGAAAGATGGTGCCTTGAGACTCTGTATCGACTACCGGAAGTAGAACCGGGCTACAGTCAAGAATAAGTACCCTATGCCTCGTATAGATGATTTGTTTGACCAGTTGAAGGGTTCCCGTTGTTTCTCTAAGATAGACTTGAGATCGGGTTACCACCAGTTGAGGGTCCAGGAGGAGGATATTCCCAAGACGGCATTCCGTACGCGGTATGGCCATTATGAGTTTCTGGTGATGCCTTTTGGGCTCACCAATGCACCGGCAGTGTTTATGGACTTGATGAACCGGATCTTCCGGGAATTCTTAGATTGTTTTGTAGTCGTCTTTGTGGACAACATTTTGATTTATTCACCTTCTGAGGAGGAGCACGAGGAACACTTAAGAGTGGTGCTCGAGTTGCTTAGAGCCCATAAGCTTTATGCTAAGTTTGGGAAGTGTGAGTTCTGGCTAAGGGAGGTGAAGTTCTTAGGCCATGTAGTCTCCGGAGAAGGGGTGTCTGTTGATACATCCAAGATAGAGGCAGTGCAGGATTGGGCACAGCCTAAGAGTGTTTTTGAGATCCGCAGTTTTCTGGGATTAGCTGGATATTACCGCAGATTTGTGAAAGATTTCTCCAAGCTAGCTTCACCGTTGACTAGATTGACGCGGAAAGGGGCCAAGTTTGTATGGAGTGAGACTTGTGAAAAGTCATTCCAAGAGCTGAAAGTTAGATTGACCACCGCTCCGGTCTTGATTATTTCGGAGAGAGGGTTGAGTTATGCAGTCTATTGTGATGCCTCACGAGAGGGTTTGGGTTGTGTGTTGATGCAAGAGGGGAAAGTGGTTGCCTATGGCTCACGTCAGTTGAAAATACACGAGAAGAATTACCCTACACATGACCTAGAGTTAGCAGCCGTGATTTTTGCCTTGAAGATTTGGAGGCATTATCTGTATGGTGAGAAATTCGAGGTATTCTCGGATCATAAGAGTCTAAAATATCTGTTTACACAGAAAGACTTGAATTTGAGGTAGAGGAGGTGGATGGAATTTATTGAGGATTACGACTTTGAGTTGCACTATCATCCGGGGAAGGCCAATGTTGTGGCCGATGCCCTTAGCAGAAAATCCATTAGTGATATAGCTTGTATAGCCATCTGGGAGTGGGAGATGTTGGGTGCACTTGGCGAGTTTGACTTGTCTGTGGGCGAATCCATTGAGGCTGCGGCCTTGTTTTCTGTTGTTGCGCAGCCTACACTGGTGACTAGAGTGTTAGAGGCACAGAGAGGTGACCTTGAGGTAGAATCCCTCCGAGAGAAGATCTCCAGTGGGAAGGTTGAGAAGGGTTTGACGTGTATCCCGACCTGAGTGTGAGATACCGAGACCGTCTGTTTGTGCCGGAGGCTTGCCGAGAGGAGGTACTCCGAGAGTTTCACCATTCGCGTCTTGCAGTGAATCCGGGAGGCACTAAGATGTATCGTGATTTGGGTCGCCAGTTTTGGTGGCGGGGTATGAAGAGAGATGTGGCAGCTTTCGTGTCTAAGTGCCTTACTTGTCAGCAAGTGAAGGCCGAGCATCAGAGGCCAGCGGGTTTGTTGCAACCCTTGCCTATTGCCGAGTGGAAGTGGGAGCATGTCACTATGGACTTCGTTGTAGGTCTTCCGAGGACTCAGCGTAGTGATGCCATTTGGGTGGTTGCAGACCGGTTGACTAAGTCGGCGCACTTCATTCCTATGCACGTGAGAGATTCGGTAGATCATCTTGCCGACTTGTATATTCGGGACATAGTGAGGTTGCACGGGGTCCCAGTGACGATCGTCTCAGATAGAGATCCTTGTTTTGCTGCTAGGTTATGCAGAGTTTGCAGAGTGCCTTGGGCACTAAGTTGACCTTTAGTACGGCTTATCATCCTCAGACTGACGGGCAGTCCGAGCGTACTATTCAGATCCTTGAGGATATGCTTCGGGGTTGTGTCCTTGACTTTAGTGGGACGTGGGAGAGGCACTTGTCCTTGGTGGAATTTGCCTACAAAAACAGTTTCCAGTCTAGTATCGGTATGGCACCGTTTGAGGCCTTGTATGGCCGACCATGCAGGTCTCCTGTTTGTTGGGCCGAGGTGGGCGATGCACCTTTGTTGGGCCCGGAGTTGGTTCGCGAAACGACGGAGAAAGTTGAGCTTATCCGTAGGAGGCTTGTTACAGCCCAGAGTCGTCAGAAATCTTATGCCGACCGTAGGAGACGACCTTTGGTATTTGAAGTGGGTGATCATGTTTTTCTGAAGATATCACCTAGGCGGAGATTGATGAGGTTTGGGAAGAGTGGGAAGTTGTCCCCTCGGTTTATTGGCCCCTTTGAGATCCTTGAGAGGATTGGCGAGGTTGCGTATCGTTTAGCTTTGCCGCCGCAGTTATCCTGAGTTCATGACGTGTTTCATGTTAGTATGCTTCGGAAGTACGAGCCGGATCCATCGCATGTATTGGATTGGACCGACTTAGAGGTTGACGAGGATGTCTCGTATGAGGAGAGGCCGGTTCAGGTCTTGGATAGGCGGGAACAAGTCTTGCGAGGCAAGACCATTCCCTTGGTAAAGGTTTTGTGGAAACATCACGGAGTGGAAGAAGCCACTTGGGAACGTGAGTTGGAAGCCCGTGAGAAATATCCGGACATGTTTGTTGATGTGTAATCATGTATTGAGATTTTGTAATATTATTGAACTTTAAGAACATTATATATGTCTTAAGTTGTAAAACATTGTAAATGTTTTGGTTTATGGAAATGTAGTAGAACTTGCCTCAAAATGGAAGTTTGTTTTAACATTATGTATGTTAAATATATTGTGGAAATGCAAGCATGATATTAATGTTGCAAATGTATAGAATTGTGGAGAATGTGTTGAAATTGGTGAATTTCAAGTGAAAGCATGTTAATAATGCATATTGAGTTATATAATGTGATTTGCCTCTTGAAAAGAGATGAGATTGACCGGTAATGGGTCAGGTTGTTTAATATTATGTTGTAATATTGTGGGGAATAGCAAAAACTTGTTTTTGAAAACTTGTACTTAATTTCGGGGACGAAATTCTTTAAGGGGGGGGAGGTTATAGCGATCCCGGGTTTTTCCCCTTGTTGTACAGTGACCCGGACTTGGTTCCGTGGATGTTAGTAGTTGTATAAATCTTGTTTACGTCCTTTCATACTTCGTATTTAAGTTATAGGATGTGATGGGCAGGTTTGTTACAGGTTGGGAGTGAATGGGAGAAAATGGTTGTTGCCCAGATTTTGGCCTTAACGCTCGAGCGGATCTTTTGACGCTCGAGCGGGCCCTTCGTTGTTGCTTCTCCGCTCGAGCGTAATATCCATCTCCTAGTATCTTCCTCTACAGTGTTTGACGCTCGAGCGGGCGTTTAGACTCTCGAGCGTGAGTTTGTGAGTGACGCTCGAGCAGGGAGTTGTACGCTCGAACGGGGACCTGGTTCTGCAAAAGTTCTGGGAGCGTATATCCGGCGCTCGAGCGGGGGTTTGGACGCTCGAGCGTGAGTCTATATCTGACGCTCGAGCGGGGCTTTCCAGGCTCGAGCGGGGAGTCGATTACTTCAGTCCGAGATTTCACTTTTGGATCACTTTTTGACCTAATTTCTCTCTCTTAACTTTTAAAAACCGCCATTTGAGAGCTTCTCTCTCTACTCTTACCTTCTCTCTAAGATTTGATCTACTCCCAGTCATTTTCTACCCTAGTTCCTTTGGAAGAAAGATAGAGCTTCGCGAGGGCTCTCTTTTAATCTGAAAAAGAGAGGATTTGGAGCACTTTGGGTTTTGATCATCTTCTCCTTTGGTCTTCTATTTTCGAGGTAGGGATATCCTACTCCATTCTATACGTTTTGTCATAAGTTTTGGTTATCTTGACATGTTGGCATTGTTGGGTAATTTTGGGAAGGTTAAGGTTTGTTGTGTAATTTGAGAAAAAGGGGTTTTTCATATACTAAACTCCATGTGTTTGAAAGACTTGAAAAAAGGCATTTATAGTGTCAAATAAGGGAAATTGGACCTTAGGGTTGATTAATGATGAAGGGGGAAAAATGCCCTAATTGTTGTAATAAATTAATTGGTATAATTAATTTGGGAAAAATATGGGATTTAGTTGAAATCCATGAAATTGGGAAATTATTGATTAAATGGTGTAGTTGGATAATTTAATCACTCACCTATGAAAATGTTGAGATTATATCTGTTGATACATTTATTTCCTGTTTAGAAATATCTGTTTTGGGCTATCGGTGGAGGATAGTCTTGATTGTTGTAGACATTGCATATTGATTAGGGAAAACTGAAACTAATCACATTGAATAAGTCATTGAATATGACGGTTGAATTAATACAGCAAATACGTGTATTGATTGAATATTGTATGTGACATGTGTTAATTACATTGTATATGCATATTGTTTGGAAGGAGATAGGGGATGTACTCAAGGGTTTGAGGGAAGATAGAGGATGAACTCTCAAACCTGTTTGGGAGGAGAAAGGGGATGGACTCCATTAGTACAGCAAATATGTGTACTTATTGATTTATGGAAGTGTTTTAGTATGAGCCTTGGCCTCATCTGTGTAGTTGATATTGGAAGTTATATTAATATGAGATGTAAATCTCATTTTGTTGTTTGGCCAGGTTCTGAGCCATGTTTGTAATATGGAAAGTTGATTAAGTAAAGGAAAGTGAAACGTATCATGGACATAATGGTCATGAATTGCACTGAGATGAAATTCATTTTTAGTGTTAACAATCTATCGAATGCTATTGCTTTAGTCAATTCTTATATTTGGTTTAGTATATCTCTGCTGGGCTGTGGCTCACCCTATGTGAGAACTTCATTTTCAGGTCCAGGTGATATGCAACCTCCAAGGGTTTAGCTAGGGAGGATTTGGAGTTGAAGACTCTTATTTTAGTTATTTTGTTAATTTTGATGTTACATGTAGGTTCAAGCCTCGGGCTTAATTTGTGATGAGTTAGAACTCAGTTTTTATATCCAAGTGTTGGCTTGGAATGATGTAAGCCCGTAGGGCATTTACTTTCGTTTACATGTAATGTTCTTCAATAAGAGTACTCTGATGAATGGAATAATGTTCTATTTTCTTATATCAATGCATGTCAATATTGTATGTATTGCGGGTTTAGTTTGAGGGCGTGACACCGATTACTCGCATTTTCAGCAATGGTCCTGCCCTCGTCAAAATACTTCACGAGCCGATAAAAAGTGATCTCAACTGATGCTATAATGGGAATACTACGTGCGCCTTTCAGTACACCATTGAAGCCCTCTATATGGTTTGTCGTCAATATGCCCTAACAACAACCACCATCCTGGCACAATGTCCAATGAATAGGGTTCATCCGTCTAAACCACCGTTCAGCATTCTTCTCGAGCTTGTTGATATCGTCCATAATCTTGTTAAACTTCCGCACTTGCCGTGCAGAACCAGCTCTCCACACAAGATCCTTCGCTACTATATTGCCGAATCTTTCATTGAAATTGCTACATACGTGTCGTAAGCAATACCTATGGTACCCTCTTGGTTGAACTACTGGATTGTCCCAAATTCTTGACAGGACACTAAGCAAAGCTGTGTGTCGATCGGATATCAATGTGACCCCCTCTCGGTCACGGCACACATATCGCCTAAGCAGAGTAATGAACCAACCCCAACTCTCGATCATCTCCTTGTCAACAATGGCAATGGCAAGAGGTACAATCTTGTCCGCAGCAGTCACTGCAGTGGTCGCAACAATCTTCCCTTCGTATTTCCCGTACAAGTGTGTGCCATCAATGCATATCACTAGACGATAATACTTGAAGCCTTCTATTGCAGGTTTAAATGCCCAGAACACATAGTTCATGTACATTTCAGTTCCGATTGAGGTAGAGTGCAAATTCGGAATCATGTCCCACATGACAACTGTGCCTGGATTGAATGCCTGCAATGCAGCCATATATCTAGGCAACCTTCAGTACGACTCGTCCCAGTCACCAAACACCATTGCAACTGCCTTCGTCCTTGCAAGCCACACTTTCTTATATGATATAGTGAACTGAAACTTCTCCTTCACGACCTCAATTATGGTAGCAAGAGGCAATTCTGGTGATATCTGCAAATATGAATTATATTTGAATACATTACAGTCATAATGAAATCCTAAAAACAATAATCTATCTACCATGGCACTTACCGCAATTTGTGCCTTGATGAAATGAGCAATGACCTCGGACTTGAGGTTGCAATTGTCCCTATTCATTCTAGGGTACACACACTGATGCGGCGCTTCAAACCTTCTAATTTGAAATAAATCTTTGTCTTTCAACTTCGTTGCCCGAACCCTCCAGTTGCAACCGTGCTTGCACTCGGCCACTCAACTGTTTCCTTTGGATTCTACGACCTTGCATTCTCGATTGCGCTTCAGGTTATACAACTGAACAGCGTGCACTAGTCTTTTCTTATTAGTAAATATCATTCCTTTCTCCAAATGAGCAGTTTCGAAATCCCACAATGGCCAACGTTCGACAACATCACGGCTAGTGATGGAACCATCATTGTCGAAATGCAAATTATGGTAGAAAGGGATATGGACATTTGTGTGTACCTCCTGCATATCATGATGCCCTCCAACTTCGTCATCACCGGAGTCATTGTCTGCACCTTCCCATGCGCCATCCACATCTTCCACGGAATCTTCATCACTTACTCCAACCTCGTCAAACAATGGCACTGTATCATCGGAGGATGCATAATTTTGGACAGCCGTCTCCGTTGTACGTTGAACATTACAAACCGGTGGACATTCTTCATTCCAGTGGGGATATGGGGTTGTAAGAACCATCAGATTATACGTTGTCGGAGCACTTGGACCTGCTCCGGCACTATAATAACCATCTACGTTCTGTGATGCATTTAATTGATTGTAACTCTGAGAATGATTGAATGGAGGGTAATCTTCAGGGAACATGTGTGCAAACTGTATAAGTGTATTGTCAGGGGATTGCGATTGTGTCAACATTTGAGTGAATGTCCCACCCACCGGAATTGGCATCTCTGTGCCACCAAAATTGCTCTCATTCTCCACATAGATTTCCAAAAAATAATCAGGGCCTAATTTATGTGGGAGCTCTAAGACATTACTTAAGGTCTCATTATCTTTGATTGGCAGCAACCTATACTTCCCCTGACATGGGAGTCTATATTTAAACTCTAATCACATTATTTCCCCATGCATACCAACCTTCGGCACCATCATAGCCTCCAACTCGCCAATGTTATCCCCTGTGCACATTATACAACCCCTGAGGTTCGGTGTCGTACGACACACCTTCATCGCGATTGCGCAAAATCTTTCCACCCCAATAGAACATAATGCTCACAACTTCCATACCTACACTTTGCATTCAAAGTAACTCAATTATTTCAAAAAATAAAGTAAGCACATTTGAGAGCAAACACCACATATATTACACAGGAGTGCCTTTAGGCATGGGTCTTTTGAGAATTTATGTTCAAGTAATTAACTATTGAGAATTTATTAACATCAATAAAAGTTTTTTTTTTCCTAAATAGTTTCATACACTTTCAAATCCTTTTGTTATTTCTCATGTTTTCGAAAAGTTTGAAAAGTTTCCAATTCTATTTTCATTTCCAACCTAACCGAAGAACGTACGGAAACGAAATTTTGATCTATTAGAGAAGACGGGAAAATTAGCACATTTTAATAACAACATTTGATTTCTTTAACATCAATTTATAACCCAAGTTTGACATCACATATGCACACCCATACAGTACCACCGAACAAAGTACTAGCCAAAATTAACAACAAACAAAGAAAAAAGAAAAAAAAGCTTACTAAAAATAAAAATAAAAAGAAGAAAAAATAAGCAGTTTTTCATATTTTTTATTTTTTAGTGAAATTTTTTTCAGACTTCTCATAAATATTAAAATTTTAAGTATATTTATATTAGGTGCATCAAAATAAATAGATTTTTAATTAAAATCTAAAAAAAAATCAAAAATAGATGAAGACAAAAATAAAAGCTCAATTTTTTTTTTTTTAATTTCTAAACTCTATTACAATGTGTGTATTTCTTAAATTTAAATTTATCACAATAGTACCTGTTACCCCATGCAAGGCATGGGCATTTTACCCTAGTATCTATATATCTGGCCCTAAAGGGTTGCACTCTATCACAAAAATATGGTTTTACCATAAAATTGTGTAACATCAGTAACAAAATGTATAATCTCGTTACAAATTAGCATAAAAAATGTCCAAAATTTTGTGGTTAATGATGTGAAAGTGTTTGGCTTAGTTACATATTTTTTATTATGCCAATTTGCAGTTAGGTTATGCATGATGTAAAAGTTTATGGTTTTGTTGCGGCATTTTTTGTTGCGTCAATTTGTAATAGGATTACACATTTTGTGGCAGGTGCATATGGTAGCATTTTCCATATATCTGGCTTGAATAACTCGATATAGATCTGTTGTTATTGCATACGATGTAATGGGTTGGGCTAGGCTGTGGGCTCATACAAGAAAATTGTGGACTTATTGTAGGGCTTGGTCCAAACAGGCCATACTTCTATATCTAGAGGCTCTGAATTATAGGATTTTCCTTTTTTCAAAAAAGGTTTGATTCCCTTATTAGATGTGGGCTTTTTCTTTTTATATTTGTTTTGAGGATCTTTTTTGCACATATTTATAATTTTCTTTTTATGTACTTAAAAAAATGTAATTAAAATACAAGGAAAAATATGTTCAATTTGTTGTGAAGTTTTCTCAAACCTATTATATTATTATTTGAAGGCATTTGTTATTCCCAAGCTTTTAGAATTATGAACTTTTTTATCTTGTTTTTTCTTTTTCTTTTTCTTGCCATTTCTATTGACAAATTTAAAATCCAAATGTAGAAATTAAAATTAAATCTTCTAAAATATGCCCCTCCATTCCTCGGTCATTTGGCATATTAATTCCATGTTGATCATTCAAGAGGTAAAGTCTCAGAAAATTATGAAGTCCAAGTGTCCATCAGTGGCGTAGGGGGTTCGAGGACAACAATGTGATGTTGAATCACCAAAAACTCCAAGCAACTCATTGTTGTCCTTTGTTTTTAATCTTTCCTCAACCCACTTACAAAAATATATATATTTTTTGATTGGTATCCGGCCGTAATGACTGACTAATATGATCTCAAAAATACATATATATAATATATATATATATATATATTTGGATTGGTATCTGGCCGTATTGACTAACTAATATGAGAGATCAATTCCAACGTAGTGGACAGTGGGACAATGGGATTAAGGGAAGAAGAAGAAGAAGAAGAAGAAGAAATCATAGAGTCCACTCTTTTGCTTATGTCTCATCTCTTTACTGACTGACTATAAAGCTAGTGTTTATATGGCTCAATCGTAAATAAGATAGTCTCTTGCTTAAAAATGCTATCTGTATAATTTGCATTTATTGAGAGAAAATTATACTACTAATACATCTTGAATGTGGAGATTTAAAAGGTTTAATTTGGATATTTTAAAGGTTTGGAATCACTAGGAACTCCAATGATGTGTTAAAAATACCAAGTAAAATAGATGCACTACTTGAAATTGACAAGTTCGGAGTTAGCGAGTTAGCAAAACTCTTGCATCAATTCGAAGAGAAGATCGAAAGCTTTCACGAGGAATTTGCGTTAAGGATGTGGTCGTATTAGGCGGGGAATAATGTCACAACTTGGGAATTTTATCAAATATTTGAGTTATGAATTCGATTTTAGATTTACGTAAAATTTTGTAGAAATCCCTATAATTAGGTAGATAATTGTAGAATTTATTCATCATAAGGTGGTGGAAGGATGTAGATAGCTTTCATACTACTAGATCATTGAAATTTATACATATGTAGACTATTAATTAAAATATATAATAGGCAATCATTTGGTTATAAAATGGAAGAATTAGATAGTTTCCACACCATTGGATTGTTGATATTTGTATATATATCTAGACTATTAATTGAAGATTTGAAGGCCAAAGGCATCATTTGGCCAAACTAACAAAGCAATGGTAAACTCTCCGCAGTTCCAATTCGAACTTTACTTCTTGTGAACTTGCTATTTTCAATTCAAACTCTCTCTACTTCCAACTCAAACTCTATACCATCCTGAAAGTCCATCAGGGTGAGTACCACATGCACACAAACCATGGAAGGCCATGGCCTCCCTGCCTAGTGTATATATATATATATATATGGGTTCATTTTATGAGACATGAACTACCTTATCTAATTTTCAATTTTATGCTCACAAGACATACGGTTATGCATTTAAAAAATTTGATTTTTAGAATTTTGTTTTCTAGGTGTATATATAAAATTTTGATTTTTATAAAATTTTGATTTTTTAGGTGTATTACCCTAGTATATATAAAATTTTGATTTTTTAGGTGTATTAGCTTATGGCCAAACGTGTGGTGTGTATACTTGTATAAATCTGTGTACTGTGCTCAGCATCTCCATTGGAGATGCCCCAAGGATCCTAATAATGAGCCAAGGCTAGTAGTATTGCTCCAACTAGGAATGGTATAGGAATAGAACACCACAAATCCAATCCCATTCTACTTCATTGCTATTCCTACTTTTGTTCTAAAATTTTGCCCTATATTCCCAATACATTTCCAAACACAAGATTATGTCTCAAGATTTCAATATTTCAAAATTCCACTACATCTTGTGGCTAAGAGTGTATTGAAAAAGAGGAAAATAAGGATATTATATGATAAACAAAAAAAAGAGTGAACAGATGAGGGTTTTCAATGCCCTAGAAAATCGTGTAATATCCACAAAAGTGAACTGAGATACACTGAATCGTATAATGCCCTAGAAAAGTGAACTAAGATACAGAAAATCATAAACTATATCCTACGAATAACAAAATTTGTAACTTTTCAATGCCCTAGATTCAGCAATGAAATGAAAACCCCAAATTTTGAAATTTCATGCCCTAACTTTTCAATGCCCTAATTTCGAAATTTAAAATCCCAAATTTGAAATGAAAACCCTCATTTATGCGATACAAACCTAAATGTGGGTGTTTGATGAAGGTGTTCCTCGTTTTTCCGGTGGTGTACTGTTGGCCGTTGTTCGTTGCTTCCTCTTCGTCGTCGGTCTTCCCTTCGGAGTTCGGCTGAGTGAGGGAGAAGAAGATGGGAGAAACGACTTTCGTAAAGGGAGAAGGAGATGGGTTTTGTGTAAAATGAAACGGCTTTCCGAAAACCGTTTTCCATTTATGATAAAATTCTTATTTTAGGCAAACAATATTTATAAATTGAAAAAAAAAATTTAATAAAAATAAAAACGGTTTTACAAAAACCGTTTTCTATTTATTTTCAAATTATTATTTTAGGCAAACAATATTTATAAATTGAAAAAAATAATAATAAAAATAAAAACGGTTTTACAAAAACCGTTTTATATAAACTTAAAATTAATTAGGTGTTAAGTAAAAACGGTTTTACAAAAACCATTTTTACGAAGGAAAATTTTATTATTTTTTTATTCATCAAAAACGGTTTTGCCAATGCCGTTTTAATGAAAACAGTTTTCGTAAACCCGTTTCACCCTATATTGGAAATAAAATAGAAAACACAACCTATAGTCGGACTAAAATATTCAAAAATGCCCCAAACAGGGAAATTGGCGCTCCTATTGGCTCGAATGTGTTGGCATCCATGTTGTAGCCTTTGGGCCAGATCCCTCAACCATGCTGCGTGAAACCCACGAGCTTACAAAATAAAGAGAGGAGAGAGGGAGAGAGAGAGAGAGGGGGGGGGGAGAGAGGAACACGATCTTGGGTTGCTCTGAAGTCGGTCGACCTAGCGTCGACCGACCGACCGACCGACTTAAGTGTTCACCGACGACGACGATGACCACCGACTTGGGTGTTCACCGACGACCGCCACTGACCACCGACCTGGGTAGACCACCGTGCACCTCTCATGCTGTTGAGCATTACAACATTCATAGGAGATTGGCAATGTAAGTAAAGGTTGAATCTTGCTGATTTTGTTGATTTTGACAAAGTAAAGACTGGCTTTGAATGTGTTTTTTTTTTGGCAACATTTATAAGAGCATTACAACATTCATTAGAGTTCATTGATTTTGCCAAAAAAACACATTAGAGTTCATTGTGAATCTTGCTGATAAAGGTTGAATCGCGCTTGTGTTCTGATTTATAGTTTGAATTTTGCTGATAATGATTCATTGTGATTCATCATTCTGTTCATTCAATTGCAAAAGAATTCATTGAGATTGGCTTTGTTTTTTTTTTTTTTTTTTTTTTTTTTTTTTTTTTTTTTTTTTTTGGGGTTGTGTGGCCAATTTTTTTGTGCTGATGCATTCTAGGTGTTTGTTGAAAGTCCACATAGAAAGAATAAAGCTTTGTAGCTCGAATTTGATAAGGTATTCTAGGTGTTTGTTGAAAGTCCACATAGAAAAACAGTTTGTATGATTTTGGACTGAATGTGGTGACTGAATTTTAGACTGAAACAGTTTGTATGATATTCAGATACTTTGGGTGGGTCTGAGAGAGAGAGATAGAGAGCAGAGAAAAGGTGTATGTGCACGTGAGGTCCAAAATCGGAGTGAGGGTGCTAAAATTAGGGCCATTGGGGGTTAAAATTCGAGTTACAAAGCTTTATTCAATTTTCAGACTTCCCCTTGGGCTTAGAAAATTTCAGGGCAGGCCCTGATTATGCAGGGCGCACTAGAGAAAACTCATGAGCACACATTACAAAAAATAAATAAATCAACATACTATACATAACATAATATGAACTCATTATTTATAAATAACCATTTAATACAAAACATGTAAAATTTCACATGTATTTATTACTATGACATCATTACCAGATCTACTGTTTAAGAAGTTTAAATTATTTTGTTTGGTTAATAGTTTTGAAAAATAGTTTTTGAAAATTATCATTTATAGAGTTGCCACTGCATACACCACTATGTCATAATGATACCACAGCCACTCTTAACTAATGTAATTAATATCATAAATTATCATAGAATCTTAACATTTTGGATTATGATTCACCACAACAAATCATAACTTTTATCAGAATCATAACTATCCACGTTAAAATCATAAAATTTTAAATTGTGGTAACAACTCATAAATTTTACCAATAAAAGTCAGAACAAATCATAACTTTTATCAGTATGAATTACGACTTTTCAATTTAAAATCATAACATTATAGATTATATATGATTCACCACAATGACTCATAACTTTTCACATTGAAATTATAACATTTTATATTATTGTTACAAATCAAAACTTTTACCTATAAGAATCTTAAAAATCATAACTTATCAGTATAAATCATAATTCTCACATTGAAATCATAACATTTTGAATTGCGCTTCACCATAATAATTCATAACTTTTACCAATAAATTATAAACTTTTGTTTATTGGGCAATCGATTGGATGTCGACTTACAGTTCATTTTCTTTATTCGATTATTCAATTGATATGTTTACGATAAAGATGCTTACGGACTCGATCGATCTGGCAAATCTGACTGGCCCGACCTAATTCATTCGCTTTTAAGCTGTTTCAATAGTATGGGTGGACAGATACAAATGAAGAATTTTCAAATTCACCTATATTCAGACGGATGGTGGATGAGAGGTCACCTAACCCAACCCAACCCAACCCGATCTGCCAACTCCCTTTAAAAAAATGATGTTATATTTTTATGTTTTGTGTGTTAAAAAAATATTTTATTTAATAATAATATTAGCTACTTAAGAAGTATGAATATTTGTCTTTTATTTTAATTATAAAAAATGAAGAATAAAAACTTTTGGACTCAAATACTCTGCAAAATAGTAAAAAGTTACTCTAAAATAGTTTTTTTTTTAAAAAAAAAACATATAAAATAAGTTCAAACCGCCAAATCGATCCACATCCATGATAATTCAAATGGCCGCTCAATATGCATCCGCTAACTAGGCGGATGGATGCGGATTGATTTCTTTTAGTTTGCCTAAGTTCGAACGGATGATGAAAGGAAGACCACTCAACTTAACTCGATCCGCGAGCACTCCTGATATTGTTAAATTGATCGTATAATCAATTGTCGTTAATAAGAGTAATGGATTGTGCATTCAATTTGTTAATAATTTTTATCTTTAATGTTCGCCAATTAATAAGGAAGCAAGTAACAAGGGCCTTAGTCTTAATGATTTTGTAGCATCACTTAGTAGTATCAGGATGTAGGTTCAATTTCGATGGAGATGAGTTTGATACCCTTATTTCTCTAATATTGTCTTAAGTGATTGTTGGCCTTTGAAGGTTTTTTTTTGGTGATTGTTGGGTTAGGTTAGATAATTTCTTTGTGTTAAATGTTAGGCTTGTAGATATGTATTGTTGGACTAAAATCGTCCAGTTTGATGTAACTATTTCATATTTGTAATTAATATCTTATCTATTTGCACAAAATGAAAAATAAAACCAACAAGTATTAGACAATTAAATAATTAATGGTTTGAATTAAGTTTGGTGTTTGATAAAGTTGAAAATTGAAAAATAGAGACAAAATTAAGTACTAAAAACTGAATGTTGAATTTTTAAACTGAAACGTTGTTTGTTTGATAAAAATTCAAGTGCTGAACTAAAAATAAGTTGTTTAATATTGTTAGCAAAAATTCGGTTTAGGCCCAATCGACAGTGATTGATTGACAAACTTAAACATATTTTAAATAAACACAAAAAGGTCAGACTTTGTGGTTGAGTCCTATGCCTTAAACAGATTAAGGACTTCCCTGGAGGTAATTAAGTAAAGAAGAAATGGAACAGAACAGAATATGTATTAATTCGAATAAATTGTCACTTGTCACTAGTTATAAGAACTTAAACAAGAACAAAAAATTGAATAAATACAGCAATCGATAGAAATAAGAGAAATGGGGGTTTGGAAAAGCTACTAGTTTAATCTACTCCTAAAATGGGTAATCCAAAACTACTCCTAAATAACTCTTCACGAGTGTGGTTGATGGTTGATGATTCCTTAGTTATCATCTTTCGTAGCCTTCTCTTTTCAGTCCCACTTTATGCTGCGTCAGCTATTTTAGCCATCCTTGCCATGTCATCGCTATGACCCGTTGATGGAAGATTCTTGAATTCTAGTACCAATAATGCCCCACTTCATTCAAGGTAAAAAGAAAATCTTTTGCCTTGAATGATATTGTTCTTGAATTCTGTTTGATTTTGGGCCTAGTTTTTATTTTTATTTTTATTTTTTATTATTATTGTTATTATATTTTTCAACTTCTTTGGGCCACTTAGCAGTTCACAAGCCATTAGGATTTCAGTTTCCCTATTTTTATTTCTTTATTTTGGGCCCCACGCGAAGGTACTTAAAGTTTTTCAAATTCTCCCTCTGCATTACTTTTTCCTTCTTGCAAACTTTTCCTCTTCCTCTGAAACCAAGACACCCTAACTTTCTCAGCCATGTCTTCTGACTCAAATTCCGACCCAGTTCGTCGATTTCCACAAGAGATCATTCAACTTATCGAGAGCAACAAGTTCGACTCCCATATAACAGCCAGTCTTACTGCTGGTGCTGGGGAACTTGGCCCCTGTGTTTTGAACATTTTTCCAAATGGTCTGACTCCATACTACCCCATTGCTAATGGTGAGACCCTTCTCCTAAACCAATCTTCCCTTTCATGGCTGAACTGGTTGATGGGCCCCAGATCAGGGCCCAAACCCACAAATGCCTGGATAGCTTGGGTAAAGAGGATGACTGCTTTTGAGGAGCACATGTGGCGTAATTTGGGTATTTACCACACCATTCAATTGTCTACCATCTCCTCTGAGGTAGACCCCTGGCTGATTGGTGCATCCATATGTTTTTGGTCCACATCTTGCAATTCTTTGATGCTTAAATCTGGTATGGCCTCTCCCACCGTCCTTGATATTGTACACCTCACTAGCCTTCCTACTTATAGCCAGGACATCCATGCCATTTTGCCAGCCCCTGAGGTTAAGCATGATGTCAAAGTAGGCAATTATGGCAAGTTCATTTTGGATCACTCAAAGAAAACTGGCATTCCTTTAGTTACTGAGAAAATTGCTTTTTATTTGTGTTGGTTGTGCCAATTTCTTTTTTGTGTAGATGGCCTTAGAATTACTAAGGAATGCCTCACTCTTGCCGTCCTAATCCAAGAGGGCAGACAACTGGCTTTTGCCCGTTTTCTCTTCGCTCACCATGTAGAGAGGTCTTTTTTCTTTCCATGACAAAAGAATAAGTCATAGTGTAGGGGGCTCTTTTTGGCTTTTCCAAGCCTGACTTCTCGCTTATTTTCCAGAGATCAGATCAAATAGGAGAATAGATTATACACCCAAGTGTGAAACCTATGCTGAGTTCTTTCTTTCCCATCTTCCTTCTCCTACTGTTACTTTTCCCAGTACTTTTCTACTCTTTTGAACATTTCCATCGACAGGATTCCTTCCCTTCCTTTTCAATCCTTCATCTTTTCTTCTGCCTCTTTATCTTACATGTATACGAATCCTACCACTTTGAATGATGACCTTAGACAAGCTCAAAAGACAGTCTGGAGCATTTGCCTCACCCCTAGGTACATCTTGGTTAGAGGCTCCCTTTCCAATAACATGCAGTCTACCTGTGGTTTTTAGACTTACAACCCTAGTCAATGGGCCAGACAATTTGGCCTTATCCAAAGCATTTCTCTCCCTTATGTCCATCCTACTATTCGTGAGTATGTGAATGCCAGGGTCCAAATCACTGTACAGCCTTCTGTTTATGCTATTTTGGCAGAAAACCAAAAGCTTTTGCATAAGCTTAGTTTCTTTGCTTTTGTGGTCAATGCGAGTATGAGCAACAGGTTTAAGGACTGGTGGACTATTCTCAGTGCAGTCATATTCCATAAGTCATTGGAGGAGTTGTAACCCCCCGAAGAAATTAACATAAATAAACTCATCATATTCCACCAATGATCTTGTTTCCAATTTAATAGATTCCATTGCATAAATGTATAAGGAATATAATGCCACATCATTAACATCATCATCAAATCTCTAACATTTGTATTCATTATACTCTAGAGATTTACAAAATTATTACCACATGCAATTATACATTCAACATTTCTAGAATATGAATCTGTAGCATGTGGCACAACAAGTCAAATATAATTCAATGCCCTCAAGGGCTACAAGTTTTAAGGCTTATGCCCGATTACACAAAATGGTTGTCAAACTCATACATGTAAAGTCCTTGACTTGTCAAGAATAATTACAACAAAAGTAAAGAGCCTTCTGCCCTCAAAATACATTCCACGCCTTTAACTCAGCGGGATCATCACATCTTTTCTTGCATAAAATCCCATAGGGTGAGCACAAAGGCTAGTAGGAAGATCTTAACGAAATATATACATTTTATACAGTCTCCTGAGATGAATGCATATGCCATGTCATGCTCAAAAAACATATCTCTATCTTTTGAAATTCTTGTGCACAATGCAATTTGATAACACAACAATTCAATAACTTCAATGTAGTTCAAGGGGTGACAAAATACGACTCGGGTAATCCCTAGGTTGGTGTTTGAAAGTAGGCATATCAAGCACTACCAATCACCACTTTACGGGTTTCTAACCGGGAGGCACGTAGTACCTCATCTGCGCGTGTTTTCGGTCTTTCACCATGGACACTCAGGCCAACTTAACCAATACCAACTACACCCCTTATCCAGACTTATCAACGTATTTACGCCAAAACAATTCAAAATGGTTTTGTTTCACAAAACAATTCCTTTCTCAAAGCAATAATTTTACAATGCAAGATTCAAAATTAATTGTAACAATGATTAGATGGAATGACAATGCAAAATGTAACAATGCATTAATATAATTCCATTTTCAATTCCACTACACAATCCTCTATTGTGATCAAATTCTCACATCACTTATCAATATAACATCATATTAAATGTTCCAAGAGATAATATAACAATATCGATTTACATGTATTCTCCACATATTAATCGTCATTTTCTAATCTTGGTCTTTCCAAGACAAACCAACAATAAACTATTCAGAAAGTTTCAAAATCAACAATTCTCATTCCTCCATGAAATCCCTCATTTGATACAACTGTATAAATTTCTCCATCATTTATTCACATAACAATTTATTAAGCATGAATTTCACAATATCTCAACATTTTCTCAAAATCCCCAAATTTTAAGGTTTCCACCAAAACTAGGTTTTTGTTCCATTTTGAAATTTTTTTTCCAAAACAACAATCACACTTTAGAACATAGCTTATACTCTCAAAAGCTTTGGGAAAAATAGAGAAAATCCACTTTTAATATCATTTAGGGTTCATCAACCCAAAATCATGGTCCAAATATGTAAGAAATACTCCAAACAAGCATAGACTTGAAATATATATAGATAAATATAACTCTAAGAATGTCCCTACCTTAAGCTTAGGAGATGAAGGAGATGAAAACCCTAAAACTCAACGTTGAAGAAAACTCGATTCAATCGGTACAAACGTAGCCCTTGTCACCCTCTTCGATTTGGTGTAAAAAGCCCTATCAAATTCTTGAAGATTTTTGCTAAATCTTAGAGAAAAGTTTGGATTTGGGTTTATTTGTAGAGAGAAGAAAGTGAAAAGATGAATATATATATATATATATATATATAGAGAGAGAGAGAGGTGAAAAAGTGTCTCAAACACGTTTTTGGCTTCAGTTTTGAGGAAAAGGGCTCAAAATTTGAGATAGACGCGCCGAAATCCGCATGAGGTTCAAATTCTGCACAAGCGGAATCCCAAATCCGGACAAGCGGATTCTGTGGCTTCATGGGTGGTTTTCTCCAAAGAAAACCCATAATTTTTCACCAAAATCCGCCCGAGCGGGATCTAAAATCCGCACGAGCGGTTTCTGCCCAGAAAGCCCAAAAAACCCTTGTGTGATTCCGCTCGAGCGGTTGCTAAATCCGCATGAGCGGTTTCGCCAGCTAAATCCAAAAATTGATTTCGCATCCCAAAACAAGTTCCAACGCCCAAAACTCAAAATTATAACCCGGAAATGTTAAGAGAGGTTAAATAAGAGAAGAAAAGAAACCTCAACGACCCAATATGATAATCAAAACACCGAAAGTAAAACAAACTATCTTACTACGCAATACCAATCAAGTTCAAGACCTGGGACATCACAAGAGTACTTGTCCTGTCTTTCTTCTTCCCATCAACAGAGTCAAATTTGTCTGTCACTCATGTTTTTTCTTTATTTTTCTTATTTGTTTATTGGAATTTTTTTTTTAATTCATGCTCACAGTTTTTTTATTTTTTTATTTCTTAATCAGCTGATACTCCAGGAGAGCTTGGTGCTGCTAATATCCCTTACCCACTGCCTCATTTGCTGGCTCAGACCTCTGGTAAAGCCAATGACAAGACTTCCAAGGTCTATGCCAAGAAGCCTAAAAGGAGGAATCCCTTGGATGACTCCTTCATGGCTTCCTCTTTCAAAGCTTATGATGCAGACTCTGAGATGAGGAAAACCAAGTACAATCCTTCTCATTCTAAGGCACCAACTACCTCACAAGAGGCTAGCAAAACTGGCCCAGGCACAGAGGCTGGCCAAGGTCATGATGTGGGCGACCTCACCCTTGAAGAACAAAGATTTGTTCTTGATGACCTGTCCTTAGCGGAGCAAGCATTCGTCTATGAGGCTGCTCCCTCCTTAACAGCTCATGTGGATACTTCCAGGAAAACCCCTTCTTCTGACGAGGACAATGTTCACATCATTTCCCTTCTCGCAAAGTCTGCCACGAAGGCCAAAATTCCCCAGGTCCATTTTTCTCCTCCTTTCTCTATTTTTCCCATTTTATTTAGTTCACCACCTAATCTCCTTCCTCTATCTTTTTTTTAGTTGAAGAGGAGAAAGCTACTAGTGACTGAGGATACCAGTAGTCCCTCTAGGGACTCTGCTCCTCCATCCTCCGACCTGAACCCCCAACAAGAGGATGTATTTGTCCCTTCTATAGCAGAGATAGTTGTCAAGCTGCCATATTATACTGCAACTGCTGTGCTTGTTCCTCCTCTGCAATCTGTTCCTCTTGGGGATGATGAGGTCAAAGCTTACCACTAATCAAGCTCTGAATCTTCAAGTCGTGACAGTGCAGCCCTTCAACTTAATCGACAGAGGTTCTGCCGACAAGATGGTGCTTCCTCTTCAATGGCTGGGACTGGGGTTGAAGCTAAAATGCAAAGCCTAGAAGGGCAAACACCCATGGTTGACGAAGTTCATTCTGCCCCTTCTGAAATGGGAGAAGAAGACGAAGAAGAAGAAATTCCCTATATCAGCCCTGAGACTGACAATCCTCCCTTTGAGGCTAGGCCTGAAGATCCCTCTATTGATTCTCCAAGGCCAGCCTTTAATGTAACACTGGCCACTGCTTCTGAGGAACTTATGGCAGATTCTGCTGAGCTAACCCCTAAGCCAGCTCAAGCTTCTCAGACACTTGCCATTTCATTTTCTTCAGAGCATATCTTGCCACACTCAGGTGTGCTTCTTTATCATTTTCTTGTCTCTTGCCTTTTCCTTCATTTTTTTTTCTTGCTTTCCCCCTTTTATATTGGGATGTGTGTAGCTGTTAGTTTTGAGACCATTCTTGAGCCTGCTTCCGGGGCTCCTACTGAAACTTTTCCTGTCCAATCCATGCTAGAACAACGTGATCATCCTAGTCCTAACCATCCTTCTGAAGGTATTTCCTACCTTATCCTTATCTATGTCCTTGATACCATATGTTTCCTTCCCCTTTTCCATCGACCACTCTATACTCAATTTATTTTTTGGTCTTTTCCTTTCAGGCCTTGCTATTGATGGCCATTTCCTTGGGGTGGAGTAACCTCCATCTCCTCATCCTGTCACCAGTACTTCTCCTACTGAAGTGAGGGTAGCTCTCACCCCTGAAGTGGAGGTCCATACTTCCCAGGCCACCCCCTTTTGAGCCTTATCTTCCCCTTCTATGTAGGTATCACTATTCTTCTCTTTCTTCTGATTTTCCTTTCATCTTAAATGTCCTAACTGCTTGTTGCTTTATATATATATATGTAGGCTGACATTTCTCCCATGGCCTCAACTCCTGACCTGCTTCAGCAAGCCAGTGCCTTTCAGCTGTCAGTTGCCAGTAATACTTACGAGGAAAGATTTAGGCAACTCTCCTTATTTGAACAATAGGAAGTTGAATAGTTCTTTTTGCTACTGAGCCTCCCTTTTGAGGATCTTTCCCTCACCAGGGCTGAAGAACTTCTTAGTGAGTTTCAGAGCTTTGTGCCATTAGCAGAAAGGCTCTTAGATCTTGATCAATTCTACATCTTTCAAGACTTCATGGGCTAGCTTCCTCAACACATTTCCTCCATGGCACAGTTTGAAGTTAAGACTGAGGCTGCTAATGCTAGGATGGCCTCTGTGAGGCAAGTCTCTTATACTTTGGGCGGTGCCTTTGCCAGAACCCAAGCCATTTCTAGGGCCAGTGCCTCTATTGATGAGAGGAAGACTGCTATTTTGGCTCAAATTCAATAGCTCCAGGCAGAACTGGCCGCAAGTGAGGTTCAATAGGCTGCTCTGATGGAAGAACAAAGCCATATCAATCAACAGATGAACCAGTTCTTGGCTCAGGATGGCCCAGTTGCCCTCAAGGATGCTCAAGGGAACCTTTTCCAAGTTAAGGCAAAAAGGAGAGCCATCTTGTCTTCTTGTGCCAGCTATGTGACTGCCCTGCGGAGGGATTAAGACCCTTTATGTTTTGTTTTATTTATTTTTATTTTGTTCTTTTTAGACTAGATGGTGTTATGTGCATGGATCCCACTTTAATATTATTAATGAAATCATTATTTATTTTACCCATGCTTGATGCTTTTCCACATGGTTGGATAATATTTCTTTAAATACTTTCTATTTATAATTCTTCTGTGTGGGACTCCCTCTATAGATGCAAGATGATAGGCTCCTCCCTTGAGGACCTTGAAATCTTTAATGGCCCTTCCCAATTTGGAGATCACTTTCCAAAATTTGGATCTTTGCTTCCCAATGACAGTATGGTTTTCCATACTAAATCTCCTTCTGAAAATACTTTGGTCTTCACTCTTTTATTATAAGCTCTTTCAACTTTTCTTTTCTGAGCCAAGAGATGGTTGTAGGCCATAACTCTTCTTTCTTCCAGATCTTGCAACTTCATCATCATGGCCTCAGCATACTCATCAACAGGGATGTCATAGTGCAAGGCCACTCTACTAGACTGGATTGTTACTTCTAAGGGCCATACACTAATTCATAGGGGGGTAGTCCCAATACTATTTTTCTTGGAGTTCCTATAATACATTAGATAATAAATTATGTCAATCTCTAGGATTCTCTTTAACCATCTTTTCCAACGTATTTTTTATTATTTTGTTGGTGGACTCAGCTGAGCATAATAAGGTGATGAATTGAGGACTTGAATGCCATATTCTTTGGCAAACTCCTTGATTTCATCCTCATTAAACATGGTAGCCTGATCCATTGTGATCAATTGTGGTAACCAAAATCTATGTATTATGTATTTTTTCACAAAATCAATCACATGGCGTTGGGTCACCATTCTCAATGGCATTACTTCTACCCACTTGGTGAAGTAATCCGTAGCCACTAAGATGTAAGAATGCTGCTTCGAGGAAGGGGGGAAATTTTGCCCAATCAGGTCCATTGCCCATCCTCTAAAAGGCTAGGGTTTTACCACAAAATGTAACACAACTGCTGGCACCCTCTGCAAACTGCCATGTTTCTGGCATGCTTGACACCCCCTGGCATAAGCTATGCAATCTTTTCTCATTGTTGGCCAGAAATACCCATACCTACTGACCATCCACCTCATCTTCTCTCTAGCTTGATGAGCACCACATATGCCCTCATGCACTTCAGCCATTGCCTTCATCTACTCATCCTGGCCTATGCATAGTAATGTCATGCCATCATGAGCCCTTCTAAACAAATCATTTCCCATGATGACATAATTCAAGGCCTGAGACTTAACTTGCCTACCAACATTTTCTCCGGGATTCCTAAATATTTAATCAAAGGGTATCTCCAATCCCCCTCTGCCATTTCTAAGTGCATTATTGGCAAGAAATTTCTTTGTCGATCCTTTAATATGGAGAAACTTCTCCTCTAAATCCTGATTATTCTTTCTTGGCTTCCCTTTGGAATTCTCAATCCTGAAGCTACCTGGGCCATTTCGTTGGCCTACCTATTTTCTATTTGAAACATATGCTGAAAACTAACATGGCTGAACAACTTATCAACCATCTGACCTCAGCCAGATATTCTTCTAGGGCTTTGTTAGTACACCTATACTCCTCCTTAATTTTCTTAATGACCAGTTGTGAATCCCCAAATACTTGCAGGCTAGTAATTCTGAGTTCTATGGCCAGTTCTAGACCTATGATCACGGCTTTATATTCACCCTGATTATTAGATGTGATGAACTGTTCATCTAATTGGTATGAAAACTGATGAACTTGGCCACTAGGTGCTACGAACACAACACCAGCTCCAACGCCTTCTTTTGTTTTAGAGCCGTCAAACATTAGCCTCCAGGGAGTATTTTCTGCATAGTTTACTTCAAACAAATCCTCATCAACGGAAGATCCAGGGTGCTCAGCTAAAAAATCAGCCAAGGCTTGGCCTTTAACAGCCTTTTGGGGAACATATTTGAAGCAATATTCTATCAGAGCCAGCAACCACTTACCTTATCTCCCCCTCATAATAGGCTTAGACAGCATATACTTAATCACATCAGTCTGGGCTACCACCCATACTTCCGAAGGTAACTTGTAATGCCTTAGCTTGATGGCAGCAAAATATAAAGCCAAACACAGTTTTTCTACTGAACTATATCTGGTTTCTACATTATTTAACCTTCTGCTAAGATAATAAATGGGCTGCTCATGGCTATTCTCATTATCTCGAGCTAATAGGCACCCAATGGACCCTTCACATGCTGAAATATATACTTTAGTGGCTTCCCTTTGATGGGGGGCATTAGGACTGGTGGATTCATTAAGTATTTCTTAATTAAATCAAAAGCCTCCTGTTGAGGCTTTCTCCAGTTAAAGTCTATATCTGCTTTGGTTTTTACCAAAGGTGAAAAAGCCAGAGTTTTCCCAGCCAAGTTGGCTATGAACCTCCTCAGTAAATTTACCTTCCCTAGAAAGCTCTACATTTCTTTTTTGGTGGCTGGCGGTGGTGCTATTAGTATAGCTTTGGCCTTATTTGTGTCCACCTCAATACCCTTTTGATGAACCAGGAAGCCTGAAAAATTTCCAGCAGACACCCCAAATGCACACTTCAAAGGGTTCATTTTCAACTTATATGATCTCATCCTTTGAAAAGTCTGTTGAAGGTGGTCTAAATGTTTATCAAAACTTTTTGACTTGATGGCCACATCATCTATATAGACTTCTAAAAATTTTCCAATTAGATCATGAAAGATTAAATTCATGGCCCTCTAAGAAATAGCACTTGCATTTTTTAGGCCAAATGGCATAACAACCCACTCAAATGTGCCCACAGCCCCAGGACACTTGAAAGCTGTTTTGTGGGTGTCGGGCTAATAAATATTTGATTATACCCAGCATGTCCATCCATGAAAGATAAGATTTTATGCTTGACCAACAGATCAGCCGCAGGCATTGGGTACTCATCTTTGGGAGTTGCAGTATTCAAGTTCTTGAAGTCTATGCAGACTCTCAATTTGCCATTCTTTTTCATGACAGGAACCATATTTGACAGCCACTTAACATACCTGGCAGTCCTTATGAACCCTGCTTTAAGCAGTTTTTCAATTTCTTCTTTAACTAACAGCCCTACCTCATTAGTCATTCTTCTTGGAGGCTGCTTGTCGGGAATATGATTACTTCGTGTTGGGAGCTTATGTTCAACTAATGATCTATCTAAACCAGACATTTCATCATAATTCCATGCAAAACAATCCATATAATCAGGAAGAAGGCCAACAAGCTTTTCCTTGTATTTATTAGCTAATTTTGCATTGACAAAAATGGGCCTCTTTCAGGCTTCATCCCCTAAGTTAAACTCCTCTAAAGGATCCTGTACATCAGCTCTAAGATCATCTAACTTAGCAGGTGCTACCTGCAAATGTTCAAACTAGACTTCTCTATAACTAAGAGGGCTATTGTCAATCACACATTCAAGCCATGAACATAAAGGTAAAATTCTAGGACTGACCTTATTTGCAAAAAAGAAACAAAACAGCCTAAAGAAAGTAGACCTAACTGTATTTATGTCCTCCTCCTCATCGACCATTGTATTCATCATTCAACCATCTTGTTTAGCCACCAATTCAATGATAGGTTCACCTTGCACCTTTTGGATTAGGCTGGGTTTGGCCAAGTCTTGGCCAATCTGTCGAAATCCCTCGTCTATGTAGGCTTGAAACTCTTCAAGAGTAATGCCCCTTGTGTCTTCAGCTCTTCAAAAACCACCTCCACTGGTCTCAGGCTTTTTTCATACAGTGCTGCCTCAATGTTATGAACATCTACTATGAAGGGATTAGCATTAGCCTAGTAAACCTACATGCCATCATGTGGCTTGCTCCCTTCTTTTAGCTGGTTAGGAAGATGAGGGCTTGATGTAATGAGGATGGTACACACCCATTCAGATGGATCCAGTCTCTTCCCAGCAACATATTATAGGAATCGACCACGAAAAAAGTTATGCCCATGGCCCTTGCTCCAATTTTCAATTTTAAGACTATTACTCCTTTGGCCTCAGACAAGCCTCCTGCAAAGTTACTAATTGAGATGTCAGTAGGTATCAAATCATCCACTGTTTTTCCTAATATCCTTAGAGTTTTAGAAGGAAGGATGTAAACGATGGCCCCATTATTGACCAAAACCCTATTGACAAGCACTCCATCCAGGTGTACTTGCACATATAGAGGTCTCAGATGCTTAATCAATTCCTCCCCAGGCTTTTGTAGCACTACTTGGTCTCCATTGACCGACTTGACTACTTCGATTGACCTTACTGTTTTGGCCTTAGTTTCTGTTATTTGGGCCACTGCTTCTATGAAGTCTTCCACATCACCAACCAAGTGTGTTGGTTAGTCTGGTCTGGCCCAAAAACTCTTAGGAATGGCCATCACCACATTACAATCCATGAGGGGAAAACTGCCAAACTGGATGGCCATTTTCTCTCCAAAATCCCTAGAACTCTCTGACTTAACCTCGTTTTTTTCCATGTCGACAGGCCCTGTCATCTTGACCTCTGGGGCCACCTCTTGGCTACCCTTTATGGCCTCATCGTCAACTTGTAATTCCTTCTCTAATTCTCCAATTCTCTGTCTAAGCAAAGCCTCCTCCGTGATGGGTATGGGTTTCTCACATGCCATCGTCGGCTTGGGGACCTCCTTGGTGTCGTTCCCTGGTGTTAACACTACCGCATTTTTTGGTGCATAGGTTTCATTATCCCTCTTTTCTTTGGACCAAGTTACGTTCTGTGCCCTTGGTGGTTTCAAGCCCTGGTTCTCCAGTCTAGACATCATTGCATGAAACTTCCTTTGCTCCCTTCTTTTTTGTGTTCTGGTTTCAACCATAGGTCTCCAACCTCCCCTAGGAAAGTTTGGATGCACTACCCCCTGCCAACCATAATGCTGTGGCACAAGGGGCCTGATCATTCTGGGCTACTCCAACCCTGACTCCCTATTTGGCTTGTGTTCTACTGGGCTACTGTATGGCCTGGCAACCATGCATTCCTCTAACCTTTTTTTCAGGCCATGTGAATATGTCCTAGCCTTTTGATTCTAGGACCTCTAAGCCCTAAATTTAAACTCCTGGGTCTACCCCGTCATACAGCAATTCTGCACCATTGAAAATTTGCAAGTCATCTTAGCCCATGGTGTTAAATCTTAGGCCACAATCCTTCATTTGTTTCTGTACTTTGTTGGCCACAATAGCTTGTGCTTTTTCTCTTAGTCCCACACCTAAAACATACAAAGTGGTCCTGAAGGACCATTGGCTTTTTTCCTTCAGCCAGAAGTTCCTTCTATGCAATGTACTTAGTAGCACTCTTGGGTTCCTGGTTTGATCACTCAGACTGGTAGACGCCATGATTATGTCCACCTCCTCTGGAAAATGATTCCCATCGATAGCAATAACCCCTTTGTCCTTCTTAGCATATTTCATAATCCCTTTTTGAATCAAGTTCTACACACAGTTGTGAAAAGTTACACAATTATTAGTTGAAAGCCTAAATGAATTATGTCATTTATAGTACTCTTTGCCAATCCTATCTTTTTCTTTTGGGATGCTATGGCCTGGGGATAATGTTAAAAATTTCCCAGCTAATAACTCATCGAACAAAGCATCTGCCTTTGATAAATCAAAGGAGTACTGTTGATGGGTTATTGGCACATTTTTCCTAGCTGATTGAATATAAGGCATGTTTATTGGTTTTTCTGCCTTTTTCAAGGCTTCATAAGTCATTGGTGTCTTGCCAATTATTTGAGAAATATCTATGTCTATTTCTTTTTCCAGCTCTATGTTCTGGTAATATGTTCCTAGGGCAGTAGCCCTCATTTGTTGCTCTTCCCTAAGGATGGACTCATAACTAGTTGCCCTAGATGGAAGTTCAAACAAATCTCTAAATTCCATTCCTTCAAACTTCTCTCTTAACTTGAAGCGAAGGTCATTCTAGGCCAACCTTATCACCTCTATTTCAGGCATATAGACATGGCACCTATTTCTAGCCTTTTTAAACCTGTTGAAGTATTGTTCTGTAGACTCCCCCTGCTTTTGCCTAAACTTGGCTAAATCCGCCATACTAATCTTTGGCTCAGTCCTGTAAAATTGTGCATGGAACTTGTCTTCTGGGTACTGAGTTTTCTGGCAGGTTAATGAACCATGTGACGGCCACTTTTGATAATGAGTGTGGAAAAAGCCTCAGCTTCAGATTATCTGAATTAGCCTCTCCACATTGCATGGTAAACCTTGTTCTATGGTCGATTGTCTTTCTTCTCTAGTGAATAAGGAGAATTCAGGCATTTTAAAGTTTCTGGGAAGAGGGGTTCATCTACCTAATAGGGGTACAACTTTCTAAACATTGCTCTGTTAGGCCTCTTGAGGCTTGGGCCATACATTTGTTGAATTATTTCCATAATTTGATGTCTGTTGATCTAGGCTGGTTCGAAATTTGGCTCCTCATGATAAGTGCCATACCCCATCCCTTCATTTATTTGTGGTTGAAAGTTTGGTGTAGCAAATCCCTCATATAGCAGGAAGTGTTGTTGTCGAGGAGGGTGCAAACCAACACCTTCTTCCTCAAAATGTCGAGGGGGTGGTCCAAGTCCTCGTTGTGGCTCGTGATTTCTAAAACCTTGTTCTTGGTATACATGCTGCCTAGGTCTTTGGTTGGCCCTTGGTTTGGGGTTATCATAGTTTGGTTGTCTACACCTTTGGTCAGTGAAGTTGTATTGTCCTAGTCCTGGTATGTCGACGGCAGGTTCCTCATATCCAGGGGCTCTAAATTGCCCTTCTCACATAGGCCTCTGGTCAACAAAGTTGTACTGCCCTATTCTTGGTCTGTCAATGGCGGGTTCCTCATACTCGGGGGTTCTCAGCTACCCCCTGGCATAGGCTTGACCATGTCGTGCATTGGTTCTTCCTATTCCAAGGGCCAACTCTGCCCCCTTTGCTTTGGTCTATTATTCATTTCAAAGGTTGGGTTATAATGTACCTTCCCTTCCAAGGCCTCTCTTTAAGCGACAAGCCTAGAGGGACCAAATTGCCCTCCATAATTAATGTTAATTTTAGTTTCTTTATATGTCTGATTAGGGTTCATTTGAAACCTCTCTTGCTCCTCCTCTTGGAGAGTTGGAGGTCTATAAAAAGAGGCACTACTTTGGTGAATCCTACTTGCCTTAGGAGTTTGAAATTGTACCTTAGTCGCCTGCGCTTCCACTTTGGCTAGTGGTGGAGGACTAGGGGTAGGGCTGAACCCTCCAAGCATTCTGAGCTTGGCCCTCATACTTTTCGTGCGGTGTTCTGGTCTCATCTCAAAGGTATAGCCAAGTTGGGCAATCATTTCCTCTATCTGTTCAACCGCTGGGCCATGGTGATGGCCTCCATTGGTTGTGTCCTGACCATCTTTTAGTCTTACTCCGTATCTGGCTGCCATTGATTGGCCATCCGCAATGACCTCCATGTCTTCCCCGAACTCAAGAAAGGCAGTAGGGACACATGTTTCTTCAGCAGGCCTCTTACTTGGTTCTCTAAGAAGGCCTGACTCGTCAGCAACTTTCCTACTGGCATTAGTAGTCTCAGTTTTTTTCAGTTTTCTTCTTCACCATTACTCCAAGTTAGAATGGTCCCACCAGGTGTGCCAATTTATGTTAGCAAAAATTCAGTTTAGGCCCAATCGATAGTAATTGATCAACAGACTAAAACAGATTTTAAATAAACACAAAAAAATCAAACTTTTTCTCTCCATGACAAAAGAATAAGTCATAGTGTGGGGGGCCCTTTTTGGCTTTTCCAAGCCTGACTTCTTGCTTATTTTCCAGAGATCAGATCAAATAGGAGAATAGATTATACACCCAAGTGTGAAACCTATACTGAGTTCTTTCTGTCCCATCGTCCTTTTTCTTCTGTTACTTTTGCCCTGTACTTCTCTACTCTTTTGAACCTTTCCATCGACAAGATTCCTTCCCTTCCTTTTCAATACTTCCTCTTTTCTTCTGCCTCTTTATCTTACATGTATGCTGATCCTACCACTTTGAATGATGACCTTAGGCAAGCTCAAAAGACAGTCTGGAGTCTGGAGCATTTGCCTCACCCCTAGGTACATCTTGGTTGGAGGCTCCCTTTCCAATAATAGGCACTCTACCTGTGGTTTTGAGAGTTACAACCCTAGTCAATGGGCCAGACAATTTGGCCTTATCCAAAGCATTCCTCTCCCTTATGTCCATCCTACTATTCATGAGTATGTGAATGCCAGGGTCCAAATCACTGTACAGCCTTCTGCTTATGCTATTTTGGCAGAAAACCAAATGCTTTTGCATAAGCCTAGTTTCTTTGCTTTTGTGGTCAATGCGAGTATGAGCAACAGGTTTAGGGACTGGTGGACTATTCTTAGTGCAGTCATATTCCACAAGTCATTGGGGGAGTTGTAATGCCCCAAAGAAATTAACATAAATAAACTCGTCATATTCCACCAATGATCTTGTTTCCAATTTAATAGCTTCCATTGCATGAATATGTAAGGAATATAATGCCACATCATTAACATCATCATCAAATCTCTAACATTTGTATTCATTATACTCTAGAGATTTACAAAATTATTACCACATGCAATTATACATTCAACATTCCTAGAATCTGAATCTATAGCATGTGACACAACAAGTCAAATATAATTCAATGCCCTCAAGGGCTACAAGTTTCAAGGCTTATGCCCGGTTACACAAAATGATTGTCAAACTCATACATGTAATGCTCTTGACTTGTCAACAATAATTACAACAAAAGTATAGAGCCTTGTGCCCTCAAAATACATTCCACGCCTTTAACTCGACAGGATCACCACATCTTTTCCTGCACAAAATCCCATAGGGTGAGCACAAAGCCCAGTAGGAAGATCTTAACAAAATATATACATTTTATACAGTCTCTTGAGATGAATGTATATATCATGTCATGCTCAAAAAACATATCTCTATCTTTTGAAATTCTTGTGCATAATGCCATTTGAAAACACAGCAATTCAATAACTTCAATGTAGTTCAAGGGGTGATAAATACGACTCAGGTAATCCTTAGGTTGGTGTTTGAAAGTAGGCATATCATGCACTACCAATCACCACTTTACCGGTTGCTAACCAGAAGGCACGTAGTACCTCCTCCGCGCGTGTTTTCGTCTTTTACTATCGGCACTCAGGCCAACTTAACCAATACCAACTACGCCCCTTGTCCAGACTTATCAACGTATTTATCCCAAAACAATTCAAAATGGTCTTGTTTCACAAAACAATTCCTTTCTCAAAGCAATAATTTTACAATGCAAGATTCAAAATTAATTGTAACAATGATTACATGGAATGGCCATGCAAAATGTAACAATGCATTAATATATTTCATTTTCAATTCCACCACACAATCCTCTATTGTGATCAAATTCTCACATCACCTATCAATATAACATCATATTATATGTTCCAAGAGATAATATAACAATATCAACTTACATGTATTCTCCACATATTAATCGCCATTTTCTAAACTTGGTCTTTCCAAGACAAACCAACAATAAGCTATTCATAAAGTTTCAAAATCAACAATTCTCATTCCTCCATGAAATCCCTCATTTGATACAACTATAGAAATTTCTCCATCATTATTCACATAACAATTTATCCAGCATGAATTTCACAATATTTCAACAATTTCTCAAAATCTCCAAATTCTAAGGTTTCCACTAAAACTAGGTTTTTGTTCCATTTTGAAAAGATTTTTCCCAAACAACACCCACACTTTAGAACATAGCTTATACTCTCAAAAGTTTTGGGAAAAATAGAGAAAATCCACTTTTAATATCATTTAGGGTTCATCAACCCAAAACCATGGTCCAAATATGTAAGAAATACTCCAAACAAGCATAGACTTGAAATATATATATATATATATAACTCTAAGAATGTCCCTACCTCAAGCTTGGGAGATGAAGGAAATGAAGGAGATGAAATCCCTAAAACTTAACGTTGAAGAAAACTCGATTCAATCGGTGCAAACGTAGCCCTTGTTGCCCTCTTCGATTTGGTGTAAAAAGCCCTATCAAATTCTTGAAGATTTTTGCTAAATCTCAGAAATATCATTTAGGTTTCATCAACCCAAAACCATGGAACAAATATGTAAGAAATACTCCAAACAAGCATAGGCTTGAAAAATATATATATATATATATATATATATAAATATATAACTCTAAGAATGTCCCTACCTCAAGCTTGGGAGATGAAGGAAATGAAGGAGATGAAAACCCTAAAACTCAACGTTGAAGAAAACTCGATTCAATCAGTGCAAACGTAGCCATTGTTGCCCTCTTCGATTTGGTGTAAAAAGTCCAATCAAATTCTTGAAGATTTTTGCTAAATCTCAGAGAAAAGTTTGGATTTGGGTGTATTTGTAGAGAGAAGGAAGAGAAAAGAAGAATATATATATATATAGAGAGAGAGAGAGAGAGGGAGAGAGAGAGAAAGAAGTGAAAAAGTGTCTCAAACACGTTTTTGGCATCAGTTTTGAGGAAAAGGGCGCAAAATTCGAGACAGGAGCGCTGAAATTCGCACGAGAGGTTCAAATTCCGCACGAGTGGAATCCCAAATCTGCACGAGCGGATTCTGTGCCTCCACGGGCGGTTTGCTCGAAAGAAAACCCATAATTTTTCACCAAAATCCGCTCGTTCCAACGTCCAAACTCAAAATTATAACCCGGAAATGTTAAAAGAGGTTAATTGAGAGAAGAAAAGAAATCTCAACGACCCAATATGATAATCAAAATGCCGAAAGTAAAACAAACTATCTTACTACGCAATACCGATCAAGTCCAAGACTTGGGACATCACAACAGTACTTGACCTGTCTTTCTCCTTCCCATCGACAGAGTCAAATTTGTAAGTTACTCATGTTTTCTCTTTTTTTTCTTCTTCTTTGTTTATTGGAATTTTCTTTTTATTCATGCTCATAGTTTTTTTTTTCTTTTTTTTTCTTAATCAGATGATACTCCAAGAGAGCTTGGTGTTGCTAAAATCCCTTACCCACTGCCTTATTTACTGGCTTAGACCTCTGGTAAAGCCAAGGACAAGACTCCCAAGGTCTATGCCAAGAAGCCTAAAAGTAGGAATCCCTTGGGTGACTCCTTCATGGCTTCCTCTTTCTAAGCTTATGATTCAGACTCTGAGAGAAGGAAAACCAAGCAGAATCCTTCTCATTCCAAGGCACCAACTACCTTACAGAGGGCTAGCAAAACTGGCCCAGGCACAGAGGCTGGCCAAGGTCTTGATGTGGGCAACCTCACGCTTGAAGAACAAAGAATTGAATAAATACAACAATCAACAAAAATAAGAGAAATGGGGGGTTGGAAAAGCTACTAGTTTAATCCTAAAATGGCTAATCTAGAACTACTCCTAAATAACTCTTCATGGGTGTGGTTGATGGTTGATGATTCCTTGATCTTCATTCTAGCTTCCTTTTATAGTTGACTCTTGGCCTGGCTCTTCATTTTGATCTTCCTTGATTTTCTGCCTCTCTTCATGTTTATCCCCCTATTTTAGAAACTGTTTTTTGATTTCTTTCTAGATTCTCTATTATCATCTTTCGTAGCCTTCTCTTTTCAGTCCCACTTTATGCTACGTCAGCTATTTTAGCCATCCTTGCCACGTTATCCTTGCCACATCATCGCTATGACTCATCGATGGAAGATTCCTGAATTTTAATCAAATTTAAAATATATTATTATCAAATTGTATATTTTAAGTTTTATATTGTGATGGTGGTATTGATAGTGGTGGTGGTGGTGGTGGTGGTGGTGCTAGCGATAGTAGTGGTATTAAAATGATGGTGATACTTATGGTGACCATGACAATGGTGATGAAGGTGGTGGTGGCGACAACGTGAACACAACGGCGGTGGCAACAGCGGTGGTGGTGGCGATGGCATGGTGGTAATAGCAGTAGCAATGGTGGTGGTGGTACCAATAACGATGATGATGATGGTGGTGGCGGCAGTTGTGGTGGTAATGGTGGTAGTGAGGTTATAATAATATTTAAAAATTCAGTCAGAATTAGGTAACTTTCATATGATTTAAAATTTTCTTAAGTTTTAACCTACATTTTAAGAGATATTTTAATTTTTAAGTGATATCAATTATAATTATCAAATGGACTTAATTGATTATCAGTTAAAACATTCAATTTTATGTACTGAATCAGATTATTAAACACAAGTCATCCAAAGATAAATAAGAGAGGCACATACCATGTGCACCATAATAATATATTCAACATTAAGTTTTTTAATGCATATATTATTAGTGAGATTAGTCAAATATGTATACTCTTACACCATTCCAAATTATTCAACTGGCATAAAATTAAGAACCAAAAATATATGTATTATTGTCGATTTTTTTTTTTAGTTTTTCATCAATTAAAAGATTTTATAAAGTATTTTTAGTTTATGAAAAAAGAAAATTAAATTTTTTGCATAAAAATTATATTATTTTTAAGTTCTTTTTGGTATTGGACAAACAATTTAGGGACAATTAAAAAAAATCCCTAGATTTTAGTTTTTTAACAAAATGAACCCTAAATTTTAATTTTATCAATTTAAACCCTAATATTTTAATTTACCTTCAATATAAATCATTAACCTATTTTTCATAAATAAAATCGATGGAAAAAGAGTATTTTAATCATTAAACTCAATGTAGATATATATAAAATGTCTAAAATACTCTTTTTCATTGAGTTTATTTTTTCAATCGATTTTACTTAACAAAAATAGACAAATGGTTTAGATAGAAAGCAAGTCAAAAGTTTAGGGTTTAAATTGATAAAATTAAAAAATCATGGTTTAGTCATGATTGTTGGAGGATAGTCGTGATTGTTGTAGACATTGCATGTGGATTAGGGAAAACTGAAACTAATCACATTGGTTAAGTCATTAATTTTGACTGTTGAATTAATACAGAAAATATATGTATTGATTGTGTATTGTATATTACAAGTGTTTAATACATTGTATATGCATATTGTTTGGGAGGAGATAAGGGATGTACTCCACGGTTTAGGAGGAGATAGGGGATGTACTCCTAAACCGGATATTGTTTGGGAGGAGATAGGGGATGGACTCCATTAGCATCACTATTATGTGTGCTTATTGATTTATAGAAGTGTTTTTACATATTGTTGATACAGCACTAAAATGTGTATCAAATGAGAAGTATGGAAGTGTTTTGATATGAGCCTTAGTCTCATTTGTTTTGTTGATAAATGGAAGAAATGTTAATGTGATATGTAGTTCACTGTTATAGTCTGGCCAGGTTCTGAGCCATGTTGGTAAAAATGGAAAGTTGAATAAATAATGGAAAGTGAAACTGATATTTGTGTTAACCATCTATTGAATGCTATCGCTTTATTCAATGCTTATATTTGGTTTAGTATATTTCTACTGGGCTGTGGCTCACCCTATATGGGAACATCATTTTCAGGTTCAGGTGATGTGCTACCTCCAAGGACTTAGCTTGGATGGATTTGGAGTTGAAGACTCTGTTTAGATTAGTTGTTTATTTTGTTTTGTTTTGATGTTACATGTAAACTCAAGCCTAGGACTTAATGTGTAAATGAGTTAGTACTCATACTTTTGTGTCCAAGTGTTGGCTTGGAAAGATGTAAGCCCGTGGGGCATTTACTTTCGTTATTACATGTAATGTCTTTTAATAAGGTTACTCTGATGAATGAAATAATGTTTTGTTTTCTTATAACGTTGCATGTTAATAGTATATATTATGGGTTTAATTTTGAGGGCGTTACAACTTGGTATCAGAGCGTACCGGGTTCGAATACCTTGGGTACGTGGGAAGTGATTAGTATCACATTGGGTTCGTCTCGCTTGATAGAGACTTAGATGTACTGTTATATGCTTATATGATAACATGTTTATGTGATTATGTAAGTATGGAATGTAGTTTCTAGGATGTTGGTTGGACCCTTGAGTTTCTGAAAGTCTTGTTGGAAAGGCACTTGATCAATGTTGTTTCCAACCGGAACTTTAGTGACGCCTCGGGACTATCATTATCCAGGAATGAAATTCGTAGGTGCTTATGTGATTATGTGCTTACGTGGAGTGACTTATTGTTGTCCAATGCATTAGGACGCAAGTGTTATAGTTTTGGCACACTTATTAATGTGCTAACGTCTTTGTTACCTTTATTAGGATGTCAGGACGAGGACGAGGACGTGGTAGGCGTGGTGGGCAGGAGATGCCTATATCGGATGAGATTCCGGCAGTACAGGAGGGGAGTTGGCCAGGCCAATGTGGCCGAGCCGGTAGGACAGCAGGCTATGGGCACTTTGGCCCGAGAGATAGTAGGGGCATTCAGGGAGTCAGTAGGCATTCTCAGAGCTGAGAATCAGGCCCAAGTTCATGTTACGGATGCAGGGCCTTCTTTTCTGAAGAGGGAGTTCTTCCGGTTTAACCCGGACGAATTTTTAGGTGATCCTAAAGAGCCACTTAAGGCAGATGAATGGCTCGAACAGACAACGAAGACGTTTGAGATGCTAGGCATCGAAGACGAGGTACTGAAGGTGACCTTGTCATCTTTCCAGCTTAAGGGGGATGCGGGTCAGTGGTGGAAGTTCACTAAGAGTTGTATAGGAGGGACTTGGAAGGCTTTTGTCGACGCTTTCCAGGAGAAGTTCCTGTCCTCAGCTGTTAAGGAGAGGTTGAGAGATCAGTTCTGCCAACTTAAGCAGAACAGTTCTTCAGTGGCCGAGTTTGAGGCCGCATTTACTAGCTTGTCCAGGTTTGCACCTGAGTTGGTGGCGTCTGAGGAACGCCATTGTATTGAGTTTGAGAAGAAGTTGAGGCGCGGCCTCAAGTTGAGAGTTGTAGGGACTATGATTCGAGATTATGGGCGTCTGCTTGATGCTGCAGCCCATACTGAGATCATGATGCAGGAGGAGGAGGAAGGGCAGAAAGGCTCCAAGAGGAGTCAGGATGGTCAGAATGATGGTAGGAGACAGAAGGGTTTTAACCCTCAGCAGTCTCAGGGTAGCTTTTCTAGATCGACTTTTCCAGTGCCGAGTGCTAGTTCTGGGAAAGGTAGCCAGGGAGACATTACCTGTTTCAATTGTGGTCAGCTGGGCCACAAGTCTCCAGCTTGCCCGCAGAAGGGAGGAGGACAGAGAGCAGCATCATCTTCGGCTCGATCTCAGAGCCAGAGTCAAGGTAGAGGCCAGCCGCTCTCTTGTTATCAGTGTGGTCAGGCAGGGCACATGAAGAGGTTTTGCCCGCAGTTGAGTGGCACATCTGGTGCATCTGGTTTGAGGCAGACTCAGAGTCATCAGCCAGCTCAGTCAGTTCAGGCCTCGAGGGCCAACCAGGGGGCTTCATCGTCCCAGTCTGTGCAGCAGTCTTATGCTCCTAGGGGTGAGCAGGTTGATCAAAGATCGTCTGGGCGCGTGTATGCTATTACCGCACAGGATCTTGTACCGGCTCCATCAGTTGTGAGAGGTACCTTCTTGTTTTGCAATTCGGTTGCTAGTGTTTTGATTGATACGGGTGCATCTCATTCCTTTGTGTCTGCTGCATTTGCATCTGTTTTGGAGTTGGAGTTAGCACAGTTAGCATCTCCTATTTGTGTAGTGTCACCCCTTGGGGGTGAATTGATCTTGAAACAAGGTGTTAGGGGTTGTGATATAGGGGTCGCCAATCATAGGCTTCCGTTTCCTTTTGTAGTTATGCCCATGAAGGGCTTTGATGTTATTTTGGGTATGGACTGGTTATCGTCATACCAGGCAGTTATTGATTGCTACCGCCAGAGGGTCACTTGTTGTACCGTGAGCGGGGAATGTTTCTATTTCTTGGGGGACCGGGTTGGTAGTGTTTTGCCACCAGGGCATGATCCGCGAGGGTGGAGTGAGCTTAGTGGTCTACTTGCTAGCTTTGAGAGTGGTGAGTGTGATGAGACCTAGACTGTGTTGCCAAGAGTGGTTTGTGAGTACTCGGACGTCTTTCCCGAGGACCTTGTTGGTTTGCCACCTCACAGAGAGATTGAGTTCTCTATTAACTTAGTGCCCAGCACGGCGCCGATTTCTATGGCACCTTATCGTTTTGCCCCAGCTGAGTTAGTTGAGTTGAAGATCCAACTCCAGGAGTTGCTAGATAAGGGCTATATACGTCCTAGTGTTTCGCCGTGGGGAGCACCGGCCCTCTTTGCTAAGAAGAAAGGTGGTGCTTTGAGATTGTGTATCGATTACCAGAAATTGAATCGGGCTACGGTCAAGAATAAGTACCCTATGCCTCGTATAGATGATCTGTTCGATCAGTTGAAGGGTTCCGTTGTTTCTCTAAGATAGATTTGAGATCGGGTTACCACCAGTTGAGAGTTAGGGAGGAGGATATTCCGAAGATGGCATTCCGTACGTGGTATGGCCACTATGAGTTTCTGGTGATGCCATTTGGGCTCACCAATGCACCGGCAGTCTTTATGGACTTGATGAACCGGATATTCCGGGAATTCTTGGATCATTTTGTAGTAGTCTTTGTAGACGATATTCTTATCTATTCACCTTCAGAGGAGGAGCACTTGAGAGTGGTGCTTGAGTTACTTAGAGCCCATAAGCTTTATGCTAAGTTTGGGAAATGTGAGTTCTGGCTAGAAGAGGTGAAGTTTTTAGGCCATGTAGTTTCCGGGGAAGGGTTGTCTGTTGATACATCCAAAATTGAGGCAGTGCAAGATTGGGCACAGCCTAAGAGTGTGTTTGAGATCCGCAGTTTTCTGGGATTAGTTGGGTACTATCGCCGGTTTGTGAAGGATTTCTCCAGGTTAGCTTCACCGTTGACTAGATTGACTCGAAAGGGAGTCAAATTTATATGGAGTGAGACTTGTGAAAAGTCGTTTCAGGAGTTGAAAGTTAGATTGACCACCGCTCCAGTCTTGATTATTCCGGAGAGAGGGTTGGGTTATGTTGTTTATTGTGACGCTTCACGAGACGGTTTGGGTTGTGTGTTGATGCAAGAGGGGAAAGTGGTAGCCTATGGCTCACGTCAGTTGAAAATACACGAGAAGAATTACCCTACCCATGACCTAGAGTTAGCAGCTGTGATCTTTGCCTTGAAGATTTGGAGGCATTACCTTTATGGTGAGAGGTTCGAGGTATTCTCGGATCATAAGAGTCTGAAATATCTGTTTACACAGAAAGATCTGAACTTGAGGCAGAGGAGGTGGATGGAGTTTATTGAGGATTATGACTTCGAGTTGCATTACCATCCGGGGAAGGCCAATGTGGTGGCCGATGCCCTTAGTAGGAAATCTGTTGGTGACGTAGCTAGTATAGCCATCCGGGAATGGGAGATGTTGGGTGCACTTGGGGAGTTTGATTTGCTTCTAGGCGAATCCGTTGAGGCTGCGGCCTTGTTTTCTGTTGTTGCACAGCCTACACTTATGACTCGGGTGTTAGAGGCACAGAGAGGTGACCTTGAGGTAGATTCTCTCCGAGAGAAGATCTCCAATGGGAAGGTTGAGAAGGGTTTGACGGTGTATCCCGACCAGAGTGTGAGATACCGAGACCGTTTGTTTGTGCCGGAGTCTTGTCGAGAGGAAGTACTCCGAGAGTTTCATCATTCACACCTTGCGGTGCATCCGGGAGGCACTAAGATGTATCGGGATTTGGGTCGCCAGTTTTGGTGGCGGGGTATGAAGAGAGATGTGGCAGCTTTCGTGTCCAAGTGCCTTACTTGTCAGCAAGTGAAGGCCGAGCATCAGAGGCCAGCGGGTTTGTTACAACCCTTGCCTATTGCCGAGTGGAAGTGGGAGCATGTCACTATGGACTTCGTTGTAGGCCTTCCAAGGACTCAGCAAGGTAGTGATGCTATTTGGGTGGTTGTAGACCGGTTGACTAAGTCGGCGCACTTCATTTCTATGCGCGTGAGAGATTCGGTAGATCATCTTGCCGACTTGTACATTCGGGACATAGTGAGGTTGCACGGGGTCCCAGTGACGATCGTCTCAGATAGAGATCCTCGTTTTACTGCTAGGTTGTGGCAGAGTTTGCAGAGTGCCTTAGGCACTAAGTTGACCTTTAGCACGGCTTATCACCCTCAGACTGACGGGCAGTCTGAGCGTACTATTCAGATCCTTGAGGATATGCTTCGGGGCTGTGTTCTTGACTTTAGTGGGTCGTGGGAGAGACACTTGCCTTTGGTGGAGTTTGCCTACAACAACAGTTTCCAGTCTAGTATCGGTATGACACCGTTTGAGGCCTTGTATGGCCGACCGTGTAGGTCTCCAGTTTGTTGGGCCGAGGTGGGTGATGCACCTTTGTTGGGTCCGGAGTTGGTAAGGGAAACGACAGAGAAAGTTGAGCTTATCCGTAGGAGGCTTGTTACAGCCCAGAGTCATCATAAATCTTATGCCGACCGTAGGAGGAGACCTTTGGTGTTTGAGGTGGGTGATCATGTCTTTCTGAAAATATCACCTAGGCGGGGATGGATGAGGTTTGGGAAGAGCGGGAAGTTGTCCCTTCGGTTTATTGGCCCTTTTGAGATCCTTGAGAGGATTGGCGAGGCTGCATATCGTTTAGCTTTGCTGCCGCAGTTATCCGGAGTACATGACGTGTTTCATGCGAGTATGCTTCGGAAGTATGAGCCGGATCCATCACATGTGTTGGATTGAACCGACTTAGAGGTTGACGAAGATGTCTCGTATGAGGAGAGACCGGTTCAGGTTTTGGATAGACGGGATCAAGTTTTGCGAGGCAAGACCATCCCTTTGGTAAAAGTTTTGTGGAAACATCACGGAGTGGAGGAAGCCACTTGGGAGCGTGAGTTGGAAGTCCGCGAGAAATATCCAGACTTGTTTGTTGATGTGTAATCATGTATTGAGATTTTGTAATTTTAATGAACTTTAAGAACATTATATATATGTCTTAAGTTGTAAAACATTGTGAATGTTTTGGTTTAATGGAAGAATTTTGAAACTTGCCTCGTAATGGAAGTTTATAGCAACATTGCATATGTTGAATGCGTTGTAGAATTGGAGTTATATCATGAAATTGAATATGATACGAAATGGTGAATCTTATAGATTGATAATTGTTGAATTGGAAAGAAATGCATGTTGATAATGCAAGTTGAAATATATGTTGTTTTACATATTGTGAGATGCCTCTTGGTAAGAGATGAAATGACCGGTATTGGGTCAAGTTGTTTATTATTGTAATGTAATACCATTGGAAATTGAGAAAAACTTGTTTTCAAAAACTTATGCTTAATTTCGGGGACGAAATTCTTTAAGGGGGGGAGGTTATAGCGATCTCGGTCTTTTCCCAGTTAGTTATTGTATCCGGACTTATGTTCCGTAGATCTCGTTGTTATATATTGTTGTTGTTGTCCTTTAATTCTTTATTCTGATTTATAGGATGTTTTGGGCAGGTTGGTTGGGTTGGAAACCTAGTGTTGTTGTCCAGATTTTTAGACCTTAGCTCGAGCGAGTAGTTGGTCGCTCGAGCGAGCTGTTGTTTTTGGTCCTTCGCTCGAGCGAGAGTAGAGTTTTGTGTCTTGTGGCTCGAGCCAGGGTTTCTTAGCTCGAGCGAGCGATTGCGTCTAGTATAGACCTGAGAGCTGTATTTGTTGGCTCGAGCGAGCTTTCCTTCGCTCGAGCGAGTTTCGAGTCCTTAGCTCGAGCGAGCATTCCGTCGCTCGAGCGTGCTTCTGGGTTGCAGACCTGAAGCATCGTATTGTTGGCTCGAGCGAGCTTTCCTTCGCTCGAGCGAGTATTTCTTGTGTCTGGTCGCTCGAGCGACCAAGTCTTCGCTCGAGCGAGCCTGTTTTATTTAAATAGGCAGCAGCGGGGAAAATTCAGTTTTTTATATATTCTTTTGATTCAAAACCCTAGGTACGACTTTTCTCTCCCTCACTCACCTTCTCCCTTAGGTTTCATCTCCTTTTAGGGTGCTTCTACCCTAGGTTCTTCATTAAAAAGATAGAGTGAGTCGAGAGCTTCGTTTTAATCTGAGGGTTTGTGGATTTGGAGCACTTTGGACTTGGGGTGTCATCTCCGTCTTCTCCATTCGGGTTATTTACATCGAGGTAGGGATTTCCTACTCCATATTATAAGTTTTGTTCTAAGTTTTGGTATTTTGATATGTTGGGGGTTATTTGGTAATTTTGGGAAAAAACCCTAGTTGTTTTAATAAATTATTTGTATAATTAATTAAGGAAATTGGGAAATTTAGTTGAATTCATGAATTGGGGAATTATAAGTTTAAATGGTGTAGTTGGATAATTTAATCACTCACCTATTGAACTGTGAGAATAATTGTTAGTACATTGTTTCCCGTTTAGAAATAACTGTTTTGGGCTATCGGTGGAGGATAGTCGTGATTGTTGTAGACATTGCATGTGGATTAGGAAAACTGAAACTAATCGCATTGGTTAAGTCATTAATTTTGACTGTTGAATTAATACAGAAAAATATGTATTGATTGTGTATTGTATATTACAAGTGTTTAATACATTGTATATGCATATTGTTTGGGAGGAGATAGGGGATGTACTCCTAAACTGGATATTGTTTGGGAGGAGATAGGGGATGGACTCCATTAGCATCACTATTATGTGTGCTTATTGATTTATAGAAGTGTTTTTACATATTGTTGATACAGCACTAAAATGTGTATCAAATGAGAAGTATGGAAGTGTTTGATATGAGCCTTAGTCTCATTTGTTTTGTTGATAAATGGAAGAAATGTAATGTGATATGTAGTTCACTGTTATAGTCTGGCCAGGTTCTGAGCCATGTTGGTAAAAATGGAAAGTTGAATAAATAATGGAAAGTGAAACTGATATTTGTGTTAACCATCTATTGAATGCTATCGCTTTATTCAATGCTTATATTTGGTTTAGTATATTTCTACTGGGCTGTGTGCTCACCCTATATGGGAACATCATTTTCAGGTTCAGGTGATGTGCTACCTCCAAGGACTTAGCTTGGATGGATTTGGAGTTGAAGACTCTGTTTAGATTAGTTGTTTATTTTGTTTTGTTTTGATGTTACATGTAAACTCAAGCCTAGGACTTAATGTGTAAATGAGTTAGTACTATATCTTTGTGTCCAAGTGTTGGCTTGGAAAGATGTAAGCCCGTGGGGCATTTACTTTCGTTATTACATGTAATGTCTTTTAATAAGGTTACTCTGATGAATGAAATAATGTTTTGTTTTCTTATAACGTTGCATGTTAATAGTATATATTATGGTTTAATTTTGAGGGCGTTACACATTTCATATCAAATCTACCCCAAATTTGAATACCCACACCCACCCCAAAAGTATTTTATATCAGATGATTTTATGCTCAATTGATATCGATGTAGCTATACACAATGTTATATATATATATATATATATTGCATGTTTAATGAGAAACAATGTGAACTTGTATAGTGTGACTTTTTTTTTGTTTGTGTGCAAGGCATTTGTACCATTAGATTCACTCAATTGAATTCCACAAAATAATAGGTTGTGTATCTTACCTTTCCAGCACAAAAGAAAAAACAATGAGATGAAATGAAATGAAAATAAGGGCATAACCGTACCTAAATTTCAAAAAATATATTAAATCCACCTTTCCAAAATCAATAGGACTTATTGGTCTACAAGAAAATCCTTAGAACTAAATAGATCACCATTCCTGAAGATGGGATTTATGGGTAAATTTTCCTATATAATACTAGCTAATTATTTTTCCCTAGTTGAATTCAGTTATGAGCGTTTCGCTTATAAATCCAAATTTGAATTTTCTTTGTCCAAAAGTCACAAGGACATTCTTAGGAAAAATGACCAAACTACCTATATATATATATACTTATCATACACCTCTATTTAAAATAAAATTCGTATACAAAATCAAGAGCTAGGGTTTTTCCAAACTAAGATAAAAGATTTGGAAAATACCAGAAATCGGTGAGCTAAAAATGGTGAGAAGGCAGTGAAATAATGAATCTGCAAGGGAAAAAAAGATTGAGAAGCGAAATGTGATCAATCATAATGAAAACAAGGCAATCGAAGAGTTGATAGAGGAGAGGCAAATCATACCAGAGAGAGGAAGTCAATTGGGGGTGAAATCAACATAATATTGCCGCTGTGATCGGTGACACTAGAAACAAATGACTTGTAAAATCCTAACAACATAGGAAAATCTACTCAAAAAATGGCTTTAAGAGCTGCAGTGGCGGTAAAGGAATGGGTAAAGGAGGTATTGGAGGGACAACGGGAGAAGGAGTCACATGACTGATCTATGTATATGTATATATATATATAAATCCATCTCTCTCTCTATATACATATGTGTGTGTGTGTGTGTCGTTGATGATGGTGATGATCTGTTTAGAAACGAAAGATAAAAGTAAATTGATGAAATTTGTGTGATGGTGTTGGACTCGAGTCTCTTGTTTTCGTCTAATTTCAAGCAATCAGATGGAAAATTAACGATGAAGAGTAGAGATTTCATGAATTCAAATATGTATCAACAACCTCAATAGCAAAATCAAAGCTTTGGCTTAATGCGGTACCACTTGGCGCTGAACTCGTTCTTCACGAGCCTTGTGAATCCTCATCATCATCATAAATCATTATCATCGAGTCCCCCTGAACACAGGGAATCTGTTCAAAAGACTCAAATTTGTTCAATTGTTCGAACAGATAAGTTTAGATAGGTTCAAAAAAATTGAATAGATAAAAAATAATTTCAACAGATAAGGAAAATAAACTTGCGAATTTAATAAATGGTTTATAATTTGGACAGATAAGAAAAAATTAAGACAAAAATTTGAACAGATAAAACAAATTACTCCCTCAGTCCCAAAATATTAGTCCCTTATTTCATTTTTCATTGTCCTAAAATATTAGTCCATTTTTAAAAATCAAGTACAAAAATGACATGAATTTCTTATTTTGCCCTTCTTTTAAATTCATTACTACTAGTATACACAAAAAATACATAATTATGACAATTGATATTTTCAAAACAAAACAAAAAAAAAAAAAACGAATTTACTGTACTAATTTATTTCATTACATTTCAAAAGGAATATATACATCAAAAGGGAGCAAAAACAACCAAAAAAAAGTGCTGATACATGGAGTTTCAATTCTCACCACCACTGCCATTTACATCTAGCATTGCAAACTCACAAATGATTTCTTCAACAGCAACACCATCAAAGAAGTATTTAGTTAAGTGACAAAATTCACCAACAAAAATTGTTCTCTATCAACAGAGTTCTTAACTAAGGAATTCACCCAAAAAATTTGAAGCCTTGTAGAGTTAGACACCTGAAAAAAAAAAAAAAAAAAGTGAAGAAGAAGATAGTGAAGAGAAAAATTAATATTTCATGCTACATATAAACAAACAAAAAACAGGAGAGAGACCCAAAAACTTACCTGGACTTGAATGGAGATAGGCTAAAGCATTTTCAACAACATGAGGTTCACATTGAATTTGGCAAAGCAAAGTACCATCTCTCATCAGTTTTGTCTTTGCCATATGTGGCAATTTGTAATTGTTCCCACCATTGATTTTCATCACCTCTAACATACATGCTTGTAAGGTTACAAATACATGATCAAGAGTTTGCCGTGATAATTCTTCGAACGATTTTTCTATGGCATAAACCAATTCATCAATATTTGTGGGTGCTTCTTGATATTGCAAAGATTGAATCGCTCTAAAATATTTGAGGTCCAAAACATTCATATCTGGGTTGTTTGGGGGTTGATACGATAAACGAATATCAAAACCTTCTCTACTTGCAGCTTCAAGAAATTCAACATCAAATGGATCAACATGTGGTCTTGCATTATCTTGTTGAATGAATATAGTGTTCATTGCACTGGAACATGGCCATTTAGATCGAATTGCAGGTAGAACCTTCTCAATCAAACATGCACGAATAACATCTTTTGTTACCGATACAATTGCCTTTGTTTCAAGTGTACCAGCTGCACGATTCTTACTGTTCTTTTTAGCTGGTTCCTTGTGTGTGAATGGCCAAATTCCAATTTTACCTGAAAATTCTTCATTTTTATTTTCATCAAACCGTGGCCGAGCAACTGCTGAAAGGAACATTACCTTTGTAATGAAACGTTTACTTTTACAACAACGATGTGGTTCTTCTTCTTCAAGAAGAAGGTAATACCTCTCTGCTTCTTTGGAGATGTAAAACAACTTCTCATCAATGTGCACATAGTCATACATGGATTTGAACATTGGCTGGCCTTGAAGACTATTAGGCTCAAGCATTGAAAGACAAAATCAGAGTCTCGCTCTCTTTATTCTCTTCAGATAGATACGGCTTCAACGCATTTGAATGCGGCCTAATTTTGCCTTCTTTAATTCTCCTATGAACTATTGATTTTGGAAGATTCAATGCCTTTGACAATGAGCGGATATTGGTTCGACGATGAAGAGGAATTTCAGTGACTTTCCCAAAGTTGAGTTGAACTCGCTTGCGGCCAGAATTTGTTAATTTGCTAGATACATTGACAACTAACCCATTTTCCATACAAGATATTCCTCTCTACCAAATACAACGAACAATTTTTACATGGACAAAGAACTTCGCAGTAACCTCAGTTTGACAACCCCTTTTCAATTTTCCATCCTTACTTCGTATTAGCAGAGTTTCAAAAATTGATTGGCGTAGATGATTTGTTAGATTTTTCTTTCTTCTATGATGAACAGAAGAAAGAAAAACAAGGGAACTAGCAGCAGAGGAAGTCTCAATTATAGAATCCATGATGGATTAAAATTGATCAATATTTAAAGATGAAAACATGAGACAATAAGCTGTAATAGTTGATGAGATATAGGAAAGAAATTGAGTAAATTTGGTAATGGAGCAAAACATAAGAGTTTGCCTTTGTGTTTCAAGAATGGAGTAGTTTCTGGAGTAGTAACATGGAATTTTAAATTGAAAAGGAAATGTTCAAATTTTATTTAGATACCTACCCGCTTAAATTTGGTTTGATTCACAATAAATTCCCACCAAGATTTTTGGACAGATTTTCTTACTATTAGTAGGAGTACTTTTTTTTTACTTTAATTTTAAATCAAAGGGTATTTTTGGAAATTTAAAAATTCTGAAATGTAATAATTGTACCATGAAAAAAAGTTGGATTCCCCAAAAGGGACCAATATTTTAGGACGGAGGGAGTAACAGATTAGTTCAACAGATAGGAAAAAATAATCTTGGTGGATAATTTTGACATATAGATTTTTTCAACAAATAGGTTAATAATTTTGACAGATAGGTTTAAAAAAACTAAACAGATAAAAAAGATTTGAATAGATAGGTTAAAACAGGGGGCAAAATTACAAACAAAATGTTCTCCAAAATAATAAAATGTACTTTTCACCACAATATTTCACAAAGCATGTACTTCTAACCAACAAAATTTATCCAGAGGACCTAATGCCTCAAGCACTCTTCAGATTGGATTTATTACCAATTTTCTGTTAAGTTATAGGGGTTATTACAACTCAGTGAAGTCAAAAAAAATTACAAATTCATGAAAAAAATAAAATTTAATTATTAATATTTATAAAACTTCTCATTAATTCATAATTATTTTTTGCAACCTCTATTGATGTGATATTTCTCCTAAATTATATTGTAGTGACTTGGGCTTAGACAAGTTAGTTAAGGCAAGAGCTTAGTTTGGATCGAATTTAAACAAATCTCTGTATGCTTTAGAATGAAATTGATCACCTAGGCTTCAACCCGATCGAATTTATCTTGAGTTTCAACCAAAAAAACTGTTTGTCCCATCATGAGATAAGTTGTTAGAATAAGAGTAGCCAAAAAAGAAAGTATTTTATGAAACAGTTTGTCCCATCATGAGATAAGTCATAGTAGTAAGAGTCCAAAAAGAAAAGTCTAAGCGGTTAGATCAAGTTCAATTTAGACGACTAAAATCAACAAATCACTATTAAAACCAAGCTCAAAATAATTACAAAAATATATTTCATGAATTTCAATTTCAGTAATTTACCACTAGAAAAATGTAAATGAGAAGTAATATTACATACTTTATACAATACATGAATGGTAATGAATTACATATTGTACCATATACCATGTATACAAAATTTTAAAATTGTCACATACTAATGAATGAAAGATGAAAATACTTGGATTTTTTTATTTATTTATAGGAAATAAAACAAGCAAAAGTATGGTACACACTCTTAAAAATGTATACCGTATGTCCTATAGCAATCCTAGTTTTCCCTCCATTGTTTATTGTATTCCGGACTTAGGTTACGTGGTGTTGGTTTTGTGTATATCTTGTTTCCGTCCTTCAATTCCTTGTATTCGAATTTTGGGATGTGTTGGGTAGGTGTGTTACAGGTTGGTAGTGAGTTTAAACCAATAGTTGCTGCCCAGATTTTTGCTTCTTCGCTCGAGCGAGGTTTCTTTGTGTTTGGTCGCTTGAGCGACCACTCCTTCGCTCGAGCGAGGCTCGAATATATCAGTTCACAGCAGCTTTTTTCTTCACTTTTCTTCATCTCTTTGGGTTCAAACCCTAGATCGGTTGCTCCCTCTCTCTCTATATTCCTTCTCTCTAAAAATACACCTAGTTCTAGTGTGTTTCTATCCTAGTCCCTTTGTAAGAAAGGTTGTGCTTGGTGTGGGCTTCACTTTAATCTGAAAAGTTGTGGATTTAGAGCACTTTGAGTTTCACCTTTCTCCTCCTTTGAGCTCCGAAAATTAAGGTAGGGATACCCTACTCCATCATATGAGTTTACTCCATCATATGAGTTTTGACATAAATTTTAGTCATTTTGATTGAGTGGTGTTGTTTGGTAATTTTGGGAAAGTTAGGGTTTAATTCGTAATTATATAAAGAGGGGTTTTGTGTTTTAAAGCTCCATGTGCATATAAGGCTTGGGAATATGAGTTTGTGAGTCAAATTGGTGGAAATTGGTCTTAGGATCAATATTTGAGAAAAGGGGGAAAAGGCCCTAATTGTGTTGAATAATTAATTTGTGGAAATATGAAATTGAGTTGAAATTCATGAAATTGGGGATGTACTCCATGGTTTGGGAGGAGATAGGGAATGGACTCTCAAACCTGTTTGGGAAGAGATAGGGGATGGACTCCATTGGTAATTGAAGTATTGAAGTGCTTCTATATGAGCTGTAGTCTCATTAAATTGTGGTTATTGGAAGTGTTATTATATGAGTTGTTATCTCATTTAATTGTTTGGCCAGGTTCTAAGCCATGTTTATGAATTGAATTGGTTAAGTAAAGGAAAGTGGAATGAAACATGTACATATTTGTCATGGAACTGAATTGTGCTGTAAATTGGTTCACAAGTGTTAGCCACTTGTCATATGCTAATGCTTTAGTTATTGCTCATATCTGGTTTAGTATATCTCTACTGGGCTTTGGCTCACCCTATATGGGACATCATTTTTAGATTCAGGTGATATGCCACCTCCAAGGACGTAGCTTGAGAGGCTTAGAAGTTGAAGGATCTTTTGTTATTCTCTTTTTGGTATTACATGTAAATTCAGGCCAAGGGCTTATTTTGTATAAAGAGTTAGAACTCTTCTTTTGTTGTACCAAGTGCTAACTTGGAAAGTTGTAAGCCCGTAGGGCATTTACTTTTGATGTCAACATATAATACTTTTGTACTTAATACTCTGATGAATGGAAATATGCTTTATTCTCTTATGTCTATGCATGTCAGGAATGTGGGTTTATTTGTATTATTTTGAGGGCGTTACAACTTGGTATCAGAGCGTACCGGGTTTGAATACTTTGGGTACGTGGGAAATGGTTAGTACTACAATGGGTTTGTCTCGCTTGTTAGAGACTTGTGTATGATGTTACGCGTTTATTTGATAACATGCTTATGTGACTATATGGGTATGAGATTTAATTTCTAGGATGTTGATTGGATCCTTGGGTTTCTGGTAGTCTTGTTGGAAAAGCATTTGATCAATGCTGTTTCTAACCGGAACTCTAGCAACGCCATGGAACTGTCATTATCCGGAAATGAAATTCATAAGTACTTATGTGATTATGTGCTTACGTGGAATGAATTACAGTTGTCCATGTATTAGGACGCGAGTGAAATAGCTTCGGCACATTTGTGAATGTGCTAATGTTTTCGTTACCTTTATTAGAATGTCAGGACGAGGACGTAGTGGTAGGCGAGGTAGGCCTAGGAGGCAGGAGATGCCTATACCGGATGAGATTCCGGCGCAGCAGGAGGGTGTTGGTCAGGCCAATGTGGCCGAGCCAGTAGGTCAGCAGGCCATGGGCGCCTTAGCCCGCGAGATGGCAGGAGCATTGAGGGAATCCATGGACATTCTCAGGGCTGAGAATCAAGTCCAGGCCCATGTTACTGAGGCAGGGCCTTTTTTTTCTGAAGAGAGAGTTTTTTTGGTCTAATCCGGATGAGTTTCTAGGGGATCCGAAAGAGCCACTTAAGGCTGATGAGTGGCTTGAGCAGATGACGAAGACGTTTGAGATGCTTGGCATCGAAGACGGGGCTTTGAAGGTGACCTTGGCGTCCTTCCAGCTGAAGGGAGATGCGGGTCAGTGGTGGAAGTTTGTTCGGGGCCATATTGGTGGGACTTGGGAGGCTTTCGTTGGTGCCTTTCAGGAGAAGTTTCTGTCTCCCGTTCTCAGGGAGAAATTGAGGGATCAGTTCTGTCAGCTCAAGCAGCTGAATACACTAGTGGCAGAGTTTGAGGCCGCATTTACCAGCTTATCTAGGTTTGCACCTGAGCTAGTGGCGTCTGAGGAACGCCGTTGTCTTGAGTTCGAAAAGAAGTTGAGACACGGACTCAAGACTAGAGTTGCGAGGTCTATGACTCGGGAGTATGGGCGCCTTGTGGATGTTGCGGCGCATCTTGAGATCATTATGCATGAGGAGGAGGAGAGGATGAGGGGCTCCAAAAGGAGTCAAGATGGCCAGGGGGATGGTAGGAGGCAGAAGGGTTCTAACCCTCAACAGTCCCAGGGTGCATTTGCGAGATCTACCTTTCTAGTGTCGAGTTCAGGTTCTGGGAGAGGCAGTCAGGTAGATTTACTTGTTACAAATGTGGTCAGCGGGCCACAAGTCTCCGGCTTGCCCACAGAGGAGAGGAGGGTAGAGAGCAGCTTCATCTTCGGCTCGACCTCAGGGCTAGAGTCAGGGCAGAGGCCAGCCGCTCTCTTGTTACCAGTGTGGTCAGGCGGGGCACCTGAAGAGGTTTTGCCCGCAGTTGAGTGGCACATCTGGTGCATTTGGTTCGAGGCAGACTCAAAGCCATCAGCCAGCTTAGTCAGTTCAGGCCTTGAGGGCCAATCAGGGAGCCTCATCGTCTCAGTCTGTACAGCAGTCTTTTGCTTCGAGAGGTGAGCAGGTAGACCAGAGACCGTCAGGACGTGTGTATGCTGTTACCGCGCAGGACCTTGTACCGGCTCCATCTATTGTGAGAGGTACCTTTTTTGTTTTGCAACTCGATTGCCAATGTGTTGATTGATACGGGTGCATCACATTCCTTTATATCCGCTGCATTTGCATCTGTCCTGGGGTTGGAATTGGCACAGTTAGCTTCTCCTATTTGTGTTGTATCACCTGTTGGGGGTAAGTTGATTTTGAAATAAGGGTGTCGGGGCTGTGATTGAGGTCGCCGACCGCCGGCTTCCATTTTCTTTCGTGGTTCTGGCTATGTCGGGTTTTGATGTGATTTTGGGTATGGACTGGTTATCGTCATACCGGGCTGTTATTGATTGCTACCGCCAGAGGGTCACTATATGTACCTTGAGCGGGGATTGTTTCCATTTCTTGGGGGATCGGGTTGGTAGTATTTTGCTACCAGTGTATGATCCGCGAGGGCAGAGTGAGCTTAGTGGTCTTCTCGCTAGCTTTATGAGTAGTGAGTGTGATGAGATCCAAATTGAGTTACCCAAAGTGGTTTGTGAGTACTCGGATGTTTTTCCCGAGGATCTTGTTAGTTTACCACCTCATCGTGAGATTGAGCTCTTTATTGACTTAGTGCTTGGTACGGCACAGATTTCCATGGCACCTTATCATTTTACCCCAGCCGAGTTGAGTGAGTCGAAGATTCAACTCCAGGAGTTGTTAGATAAGGGCTTCATTCATCCTAGTGCTTCGCTGTGGGGAGCACCGGCCCTCTTTGCTAAAAAGAAAGATTGGGCTTTGAGACTTTGTATCGATTACCGGAAATTGAATTGGGCTACGGTTAAGAACAAGTATCCTGTGCCTCGTATTGATGATTTGTTTCACCAGTTGAAAGGGTCCCGTTGTTTCTCTAAGATAGACTTAAGATCGGGTTACCATCAGTTGAGGGTCAGGGAGGAGGATATCCCAAAGACGGCATTTCGTACGCGGTATGAGTTTCTGGTGATGCCTTTTGGGCTCACCAATGCACCGGCAGTGTTCATGGACCTGATGAACCGAATATTTCAGGAATTCTTAGATCGCTTTGTGGTCGTCTTTGTGGACGACATACTGATTTATTCACCTTCCGAGGAGGAGCACGAGGAACACTTGAGAGTGGTGCTTGAGTTGCTTAGAGCCCATAAGCTGTATGCCAAGTTTGGGAAGTGTGAGTTCTGGCTAAGAGAGGTAAAATTCTTAGGCCATATGGTCTCCAGGGAAGGGGTGTCTGTTGATACATCCAAGATAGAGGCAGTGTAAGATTGGGCACAGCCTAAGAGTGTTTTTGAGATCCGCAGTTTTCTGGGATTGGCCGGTTATTACCGTCGGTTTGTGAAAGATTTCTCCAGGCTAGCTTCGCCTTTGACTAGATTGACTCGGAAAGGGGTCAAATTTGTATGGAGTGAGACTTGTGAAAAGTCGTTCCAAGAGTTGAAAGTTAGACTTACCACCGCTCTGGTTTTGATTATTCCGGAGAGAGATTTGGGTTATGCAGTTTATTGTGATACTTCACGAGAGGGTTTGGGTTGTATGTTGATGCAAAAGGGGAAAGTGGTAGCCTATGGCTCGCGGCAGTTGAAAATACACGAGAGGAATTACCCTACACATGACTTACTGTTAGCAGCTGTGATTTTTGCCTTGAATATTTAGAGGCACTACCTTTATGGTGAGAGATTCGAGGTGTTCTCGGATCATAAGAGTTTGGAGTATCTGTTTACACAGAAAGACTTGAATTTGAAGCAGAGGAGGAGGATGGAGTTTATTAAGGATTACGACTTTGAGTTGCATTATCACCCGGGGAAGGCCAATGTTGTGGCCGATGCCCTCAGCAGGAAATCCATTAGTGATATAGCTTGTATAGCCATCCAGAAGTGGGAGATGTTGGATGCACTTGGCAAGTTTGATTTGCTTCTGGGCGAATCTGTTGAGTCTACGGCCTTGTTTTCTGTAATTGCGCAACCTACACTTGTGAGTCGAGTGTTAGAGGCACAGGGGAGTGACCTTGAGGCAGAATCCCTCCGGGAAAAGATCTCCAGTGGGAAGGTTAAGAAGGGTTTAATGTGTATCCCGACCGGAGTGTGAGATTCCGAGACCGTCTGTTTGTGTCGGAGTCTTGCCGAGAGGAGGTACTTCGAGAGTGTCACCATTCATGCCTTGCGGTGCATTCGGGAGGCACTAAGATGTATCGTGATTTAGGTCGCCAGTTTTGGTGGCGGGGTATGAAGAAGCATGTGGCAGTTTTTGTGTCTAAGTGCCTTACTTGTCAGCAAGTGAAGGCCGAACATCAGAGGCCAGCAGGTTTGTTGCAACCCTTGCCTATTGCCAAGTGGAAGTGGGAGCATGTCACGATGGACTTCGTTGTAGGTCTTCCGAGGACTTAGCGGGGTAGTGATGCTATTTGGGTGGTTGTAGACCGGTTGACTAAGTCGGCGCACTTTTTCCCTATACGCGTGAGAGATTCGGTAGATCATCTTGCCAACTTGTATATTCGGGACATAGTGAGGTTGCACGGGGTCCTAGTGTCGATCGTCTCAGATAGAGATCTACGTTTTACTGCTAGGTTGTGGCAGAGTTTGCAGAGTGCCTTGGGCACTAGATTGACCTTTAGCACGGCTTATCATCCTCAGACTGACGGGCAGTCCGAGCGTACTATTCAGATCCTTGAGAATATGCTTCGAGGATGTGCCCTTGACTTTAGTGGGTCGTGGGAGAGGTACTTGCCCTTAGTGGAGTTTGCCTACAACAACAGTTTCCAATCGAGTATTGGTATGGTGCCGTTTGAGGCCTTGTATGGCCGACCGTGTAGGTCTCCAATTTGTTGGGCCGAGGTGGGTGATGCACCTTTGTTGGGCCCGGAGTTGGTTCGAGAGACGACGGAGAAAGTTGAGCTTATCTGTAAGAGGCTTGTTACAGCCCAGAGTCGTCAAAAGAGTTATGCCGACCGTAGGAGGAAGCCTTTAGCATTTAAGGTGGGTGATCATGTCTTTCTGAAAATATCACCAAGGCGGGGTTTGATGAGATTTGGTAAGAGTGAGAAGTTGTCCCCTCGGTTTATTGGCCCTTTTGAGATCCTTGAGAGGATTGACGAGGTTGCCTACCGTTTAGCTTCGCCGCCACAGTTGTCCGGAGTGCATGACGTGTTTCATGTTAGTATGCTTCGAAAGTACGAGCCAGATCCGTCTCATGTATTGGATTGGACCGACTTAGAGGTTGATGAGGATATCTCGTATGAGGAGAGACCGGTGAGGGTTTTGGATAGACGAGATCAAGTCTTGCGAGGTAAGACGATACCCTTGGTAAAAGTTTTGTGAAAACATCACGGGGCTGAGGAAGCCACTTGGGAACGTGAGTTGGATGTCCGTAAAAAATATCCGGACTTGTTTGTTAATGTTTAACCATGTATTGGGAATTTTGTTGTATTGATAAACTTTAAGAGCATTGAATATGTCTTAAGTTGTAAAACATTGTATATGTTTTGGTTTATGGAAGTATCATGGAATATGCCTTGAAAATGGAAGTTTAATTTAACATTGTATATGTTGAATGTGTTGTAGAAATGCAATTATATCATTAACATTGAATATGTTATGGAATTGTGAGGCATGTATATTGAGACTTGTTGAATTTCGAAGAGATGCATGTTGATAATGCATGTTGTAACATATGTTGTAAAATTGCCTCTTGAATAGAGATGAGATGACGTAATGGGTCAAGATGTTGAATATTGAGTTATATGTGTTGAGAGTAGAAAAATCTTGTTTTGAAAACTTGTATCTAATTTCAGGGAAGAAATTCTTTAAGGGGGGGGGGGGGGAGGTTATAGCGATCCCGGTTTTCCCTCCATTGTTTACTGTATTCCAGACTTAGGTTCCATGGTGTTGGTTTTGTGTACATCTTGTTTCCGTCCTTCAATTCCTTGTATTCGAATTTTGGGATGTGTTGGGCAGGTGTGTTAAAGGTTGGTAGTGAGTTTAAACCAATAGTTGCTGCCTAGATTTTTGCTTCTTCGCTCGAGTGAGGCTTTTGTCGCTCGAGCGAGCTCTGTGTTTTGGTTCCTTCGCTCGAGCGAAAGTTAAGTGTTGTGTCTAGTGGCTGGAGCGAGAAGTCTTGCGCTCGAGCTTGCGTCTGCGCCTGGTTCTGGACCTGAGAGTTGAATTTCTTGGCTCGAGCGAGCTTTCCTGTCACGCCTCAAATTAAACCCATTAAATAAAAACAAGGCATGCATACTAAAAGAAAACATTACATTATTTAAATCATCAGAGTATTACGAAATAAAACATCAAAATAAATGCCCTACGGGCTTACATCTTGCCAAGCCAACACTGGGCACAATTTCATGAGTTCAACTCAAAACAAATAAAGCCCTGGGCTTGAATGTTTACATAATTCAAATAAGAACAACTAGAATAAATAAAACAGATCTTCAAGTCCAAATCCTCACAAGCTAAGTCTTTGGAGGTAGTGAACCACCTGAACCTGAAAATGAAGTTCCATATAGGGTGAGCCACAGCCCAGTAGAGACATACTAACAAGCATAAGAATTAACTAAAGCATTAGCATCGATACATGGTTACACGAGATAGTCAATTACATCATTATACAATTTCATGACACTAATGTCTATGACACTTTCACTTTCCATTTATACAAATATGCTCAGAGCTGGCCAAATAACTCAACGGGGATAACAATTCAAGTTAAACTTTCTTATATCATAATGGATACACATGTGGTGTTGTATCAATATCACATAAACCACTTCCGTACTTCACAAAAATAATGATATACATTTTATGCTATATCAAATCAATAACCAAACACTTCAGTGGACAAGCATATGAGCTGTATCACACTTCAATAGATAAGCATATGAGCTATATCTCTGCAATAGGCGCGCATATGAGCTGCAACCCTGGGTTCATCCCCTATCTTCCCATAATCATAACCGGTTTAGAGGTACATCCCCTATCTTCCCCTAAACCGTGAGTACATCCCCTATCTCCTCCCATACACAAGTAATGCATATACACAACAATCAATACATAAATTTAATGTATATTCCAATCTTTATACACAACGACATGGCCAATTGATTAGTTTCATTTTTCCCTATCCACATGCAATGTCTACAACAATCATGACTATCCTCCACCGATAGCCCAAAACAGTTATTTCTAAACAAGAAATAAATACACAATGAATGTAAAATAACATTCTCATAGGTAAGTATTTAAACTACCAACTAATCATAATCTCATAATTTCCCCAATTTCAGAATTAAACCCAATTCTACATTTTTCCCTTAAATTAATTAAACAAATTAATCTAAGCCAAAACCCTAAGGTTTCTCCCAAAATTACCAAACTACCCCCACATATCAAAATACCAACACTTAGGATTAAAGCGTAATAAATGGATAGGAAATCCCTACCTCGATGAAATAAAAACTCAAAAAGAAGAAGACGGAGATGATAGCCCAAACTCCAAAGTGCTCCAAATCAACAACCGTTCAGATTAAATGGAAGCCCTCAACCCACTCTACCTTTTTAATGAAGGAACTAGGTTGGATACTCACTCTAAATAGATGAAACCTAGGAGAGAAGATGAGTTGGGAGAGAGAGAACTCGTAACCTAGGGTTTCATAAACTGAAAGGGCTAAAAAACTGTTTTAAAACACGCTGCTGTGTATTTAAATCTGATAGGCTCGCTCGAGCGAAGACCTGGTCGCTCGAGCGACCAGACACAAGAAATCCTCGCTCGAGCGAAGAAAAGCTCGCTCGAGCCAACAACTCGATGCTTCAGGTCTGCATCCCAGAAGCTCGCTCGAGCGAAGGAAAGCTCGCTCGAGCGAAGAACTCGAAAACATACACCTCGCTCGCTCGAGCGAAGGAATTCTCGCTCGAGCCAAGAAACACATCTCTCAGGTCTAAGTACTGGACGCAAAGCTCACTCGAGCGAAGGAACCCTGGCTCGAGCGAAGAAACAAAAACAAAGACCTCGCTCGAGCGAAGAAGAGCTCGCTCGAGCGACCAACCCAAAAACTGGGCAGCAACTCTTGGTTTCAAACCCAACCAACCTGCAACATAATCTGCCCAACATATCCTATAACTCAAAATAAAGGAATTAAAGGACGACAACAATAATAATACAACAATGGAATCTACGGAACATAAGTCCGGATACAATAATCAAAAGGGAAAAGACCGGGGTCGCTATATTTCCTTCACTCGAGCGAGCGAGGACTATGTTTTGGGTTTCTTCGCTCGAGCGAGCTTTTCTTTGCTCGAGCGAGCTTTTCTTCACTCGAGCGTGCTTCTGGGTTAAAGACCTAAAGCTTCGTGTTGTTGGCTCGAGCGAGGCTTTCTGTGCTCGAGCGAGGTTTCTTTGCTCGAGCAACCACTCCTTCGCTCGAGCGAGGCTCGAATGTATCAGTTCACAGTAGCTTCTTCTTCTTCACTTTTCTTCATCTCTTTTGGTTCAAACCCAAGATCGGCTGCTTCATCTCTCTCTATATACCTTCTCTCTAAAAATACACCTAGTTCTAGTCCCTTTGTAAGAAAGGTTGTGCTTGGTGTGGGCTTCACTTTAATCTAAAAAGTTGTGGATTTGGAGTACTTTGAGTTTCACCTCTCTCCTCCTTTGAACTCCGAAAATTAAGGTAGGAATACCCTACTCCATCTTATGAGTTTTGACATAAATTTTAGTCATTTTGATTGAGCGGTGTTATTTGGTAATTTTGGGAAAGTTAGGATTTAATTCGTAATTATATAAAGAGGGGTTTGTGTTTTAAAGCTCCATGTGCATATAAGGCTTGGGAATATGAGTTTGTGAGTCAAATTGGTGGAAATTGGTCTTAGGATCAATATTTGAGAAAAAGAGGAAAAGGCCTAATTGTGTTGAATAATTAATTTGTGGAAATATGAAATTGAGTTGAAATTCATGAAATTGGGGATGTACTCCATGGTTTGGGAGGAGATAGGGGATGGACTCTTAAACCTGTTTGGGAAGAGATAGGGGATGGACTCCATTGGTAATTGAAGTATTGAAGTGCTTCTATATGAGCTGTAGTCTCATTAAATTGTGGTTATTGGAAGTGTTTATTATATGAGTTGTTATCTCATTTAATTGTTTGGCCAGGTTCTAAGCCATGTTTATGAATTGAATTGGTTAAGTAAAGGAAAGTGGAATGAAACATGTACATATTTGTCATGGAACTGAATTGTGCTGTAAATTGGTTCACAAGTGTTAGCCACTTGTCATATGCTAATGCTTTAGTTATTGCTCATATCTAGTTTAGTATATCTCTACTGGGCTTTGGCTCACCCTATATGGGACATTATTTTTAGGTTCAGGTGATATGCCACCTCCAATGACGTAGCTTGAGGCTTAGAGGCTGAAGGATCTTTTGTTATTCTCTTTTTGGTATTACATGTAAATTTAGGCCAAGGGCTTATTTTGTATAAAGAGTTAGAACTCTTCTTTTGTTGTACCAAGTGTTGACTTGGAAAGTTGTAAGCCCGTAGGGCATTTATTTTTGATGTCAACATGTAATACTTTTGTACTTAATACTCTGATAAATGGAAATATGTTTATTCTCTTATGTCTATGCATGTCAGGAATGCGGGTTTATTTGTATTATTTTAGGGCGTTACATGTCCTTTCAAAGCTACACTACAGTGATTGGTAACAAAATCATAATAGTTAATAACTTTTTCACCATAACAATATGTAATATTTTAATATTCATAACATAATCATAATAGTTCGTTATATTGCATTAATAATTTGTAACTAAAACTTTTTCTTGTGGTGTATCCATTCGTAACATAATTATAATAATTTGTATAAACATTGCAAAAACTCATAACTGTTCTACAAAATGTAGTATGTAAGTATAATAAAAAAACAAAAAGAAGAAATTTGGGAGGGCCAAATGCAATTAAGCAACCCATACATCATATAAATCACACACATATCTTAACAATCCTAGTAAAGCAAGACCCCTCCTAACCCCCTCCTTCCCTCCGCCCCTAATAATGGGTACATAATTAAGATAGCGTAATGTATTCTTCTACTTATTAAGTAACATATATCAGAAATATTTTGAGAAATGGTTAAAAGCTAATTTTTTGATTTTTTTGAAAAACGTATAGAAAATGTGAGAGATAATGTGATCCAAAATGGGTTAAAAGCTGAGAAGTGGCTTTTAACTCACTTCCCAAAAGGTTGTAATATTCTATAAGTCACTTTGTATTTGACTCAAGATATTGAGTGTTCGACCACATCAAATTTTAATCTCATTTTTTTATTACATATTAATTAGGAAAATTTACCCATAAGTCCTAGTTTTTGAAAAGTTGAACCATTTAGTCCTAAAAGTTTTCTTATGCTCCATTTAGTCCCATTCGTACATCAATCTAATGTTCGAAACATTAATCTGATGTTCGAAATCTAATGTTCGAAACATTAATCTGATGTTTGAAACATTGTAATAGGACCTTTCAGTCTATAAGAAAACTTTTAGGACTAAACAGTATATAAGTTATTAATTTGGGATTTATTGGTGCATCCCCCTATTAATTAATAAGTAGATCCGAGAAACCGGAAATATTGAATTTGTTTTACAGCTAGCCTACCCAAAAAAATAGGTCAAGTGTCCATATAAATTGGCCACCATTTAGCCAAATAGTTGTTAAAAGATAAATTACTAATAGATCCTAATAGTTAGACTTAATTTCTATTAAGGCCTCATCACTTTTTAGCTTCAAAGTAAAAAAGTCATTAAAAAAAACCAAATATATAAAAATGTTAAAGATTCTCTTTTCTCTTTACTTTTTGTACATCTTTTCATAAAAAACTAAAAAATCTTCCTAAACATAGTAATTTTTTTACCTCATATTTTAGCTAAAAAATAAAAAAAAAATTACTAAAATAGTTTGTTTCCAAACAAGGCTTAAGTCCTATTGAAAGTTAGTTCTACTAAAATCGTCACCAAAAATAATTTTTTGTGATGATTTTTTATGTATGTCGTTAAAAATTAACAATTAACGACTTTATTTCCATTAAGGCCTCATCACTTTTTAGCTTCAAAGTAAAAAAGTCATTAAAAAAAGCCAAATATACAAAAAAGTTAAAGATTCTCTTTTCTCTTTACTTTTTGTACATTTTTTCATAAAAAACTAAAAAATCTTCCTAAACATACTATTTTTTTTACCTCATATTTTAGCTAAAAAAAAAAATTACTAAAATAGTTTGTTTCCAAATAAGGCTTAAGTCCTATTGAAAGTTAGTTCTACTAAAATCGTCACCAAAAATAATTTTTTGTGATGATTTTTTATGTAAGTCGTTAAAAATTAACGATTAACGACTTTTTTATCATTAAAACTTATACGAAAGTTTCCTTTAAAAATATATAAATAATGAATTCTAAAAATACCCTCAAACACACCCACAAAAATATGATTCCACAAAGAACCTAGCTTTCCATTGGCACCTGCTGTGTTGAGGCCATCCCAATGACCTTTTTTCACTGCTTAAAAAAAAAAAGAAAAAAAACATATGTTACGTATCACTGTCCATAACATTTTGAATCTTTCTACTGGTATTTTTCTTTTCTTTATCTGCTTTGAATCTCTCACGGGTTCTATTAATTTCAGTTTCTCTTGAGGAATCAAATCTAGTGCACAGATTCCTTCTACACTGTTTGGTTCCTTAGAAATTGGGGAAAATAAGAAAAGAAAAAGAAAATTTTGATATACTTGTGTGTTTTCATTTTTCCTTTGCCTCATTCTTAATTAGTGACCCTACTCTCTGGATGCAATCCATATAGAATGATAGCTTTTACTTTACCTTCATGCAATAGAGAATTTATTCCTACCTAGGTGTAGTTAGACAAAAATAAAATATTAATATAAATATCACCAACAACAATAATAATAATTCTTCGTGCTTCCACAATAAATCTAGTTGCAGTGATCTCTTCAAATGAAACTACAAATCTCAAAAAATTTAATATACCATTTTATAGATCATTGAAGTTATAGATTGTGAATGGTCTTTGGTTGGTTCATACAAAACTTGTGAATAGACTATATGTATGTTGGCCATATATAATTCATTTGACCTTGTAACGTGTAATAAGCAGTAATAAAGCCAAGCGAGAACCTTGAAGGTTGTTTCAATTAAATATAGAACGTCATTTTTGGACCTATAAATTGATCATAAATTCACATTTTGGGTTGAAATTATGATGAAAACTTTCCCTGATGTTCTGCAAAGATTTTCTACATATAGCTTGAATTTCTATTGATATTCCAACTAGGGCGAGTGATGTAGAGAGAATGAAATGAAGCAATTCAAGTTCAAGAGGATTTGTGTCTTCTGTGGGACTAGCCACATTTGTGTCTTCTCTAAAGAATTGTTTTTAGTTTCTCTCGTCTTAATAACTAAATTCAAATAACGGGGAAAATAAATGGTATTTTGGCTTGAGGTGCTGCTTATCAGTGTTGGCTTAAAAGGATAAGAACGATTTGTTACACAAACTACTTTTACAAGGTAATGTTTGATGCTTCATCTTTCTTGTTAAAATTAATTGTAAATATCTGATGTCTCAACTGGATTATTCATGCAGTTCTTGACATTACAATCTTAGGTTGCAATGACTTCTATTCATATCAGAATCAGGTACTGTACCTTTCCCGTTGTACTTTTAAAATCTTTAACTTATTTGATGGTGTTTATTTGCTCATATTTTTTGCCTATCATGTTCTTTCTCTTTTACTACATTTGAAACATCTACTATAATGATTATGCTTTCTGAGCTACTAGAATGAAAGTGATTTTTGAATCATCTTATCTATATCATTAATGTATTGTTACAAATTTGCAAGCTATTATACTTGCGATGTTTCCATATACCAATGTTTAGAGCAAGCCAAAGTTTAACTGATTGAACTGTGTAAGTTTTCCATGCTTCTAGGTAGGGTTTATCATGTGAGATTGGAAAAGGGAAAGTTGGCAGTGGTTTTGATGTTAGTTCTGCAGTTTACAGTAGTCAACGATATGTTCGCTTTTCACCAGAAGTTCTTTCTTCTGCTCAGGTTTCTCTTTCTCTCTGTAGACGTCCCCGAACGCCCCGGGAGGATGACTCCCGTTCTGTTCGTTTTTGCGGGTCTACTACAGTTCGGACTCAAATTGTCACGGTTCTAAATCTGAACCAAAGAGTCCAAATCCGGCAAATCGTTTTGAGAAACATATTTTTGAAAAGAAGTGCCAAACATGGACTGCTTCGCCAGATACAGAGTCGCCACCTAAATATTTTATTTTGGGAAATTTAGGAAACCCTGACTCGGTGCCAAAGGCCACGTGTCCGTCATCACCAAAGTTGCCTCGGCTCGGGAACTTGGGTACGATTGGGGAAGGTCAGCTATGAGCACCCCCTCTCGCCCGGTCCGAAGACCGGCCTCTACTAACCGTGATATCCAATTTTGACAACGTTACGTGTTCTTATTCCGGTTATTAGCCTAGAATGACTATGTTATGCGCACAGCAAACAAGTATAGACTAGATTGCCTAATTTGGAAATAAGCATTGCATATCCGTTCGTTTTGAAAAGGCTTTGGAATTTGCTACTCACAAGTAGGCTAAAACACGGATTTTAATGAGTTTTTCCAACTCAAGCAATCTAACCTCCACCCACAGGCATTCAAACAGTTTATCTCATATAAGCATTTAGCCTCATGGTAATCATGCTGTCATGTTAACATTCACACGCATGCGAGATGCTAAAGCATAAATACTTACATCGTACTCCGTACCAAAACAATAAACTAGTTAGCAAACATGCATGCCCTAGTTCATGTTAAGTGACTAATGCATCGCATACAGAATGTAATTAGGATAGGCTCGGCTAACCTTAAAAATGGCATGTGAAATGCACTTTGTCTGATGCACGTATTCAAGTTAGATTTGAATTACAAATGCAATTAGCATGATGTACCGAGCCCGGTGCATGTCAACAAATGCATGGATACACGCATGCATTGCATAAGGTATGCTAAAATAAACGTGCCCTAATATACCATCGTAAGCGGGTAAATAAAAGGGAAGAAAGAAGTGGAGGTTGGAAGACATACACACCACTCACACATGCTTATTACAGATTCGCCCCCGCTCGGAGGGACCAAATAAATATTACAGTCCAAACAATAAATAAATAAATAAATTATTACAAAATTTCTAATTATCAAATTAAAATCAAATATAAAAGAAAGGGGGCCTCAGCCCTGCCTCGGGATGCGCGAATGATGCATGCTCGAATCCGACTCGCCCGGAAAACCCGCACCATACCACTGTTGCCTCTGTTCTTACTGCCCTGTCTCTCCAAAAATTGCCAAAGTCCCAGAACACCTTCCTTGCATGCTGCTGTACACCACCGGCTGGAGGAAGTGCCCACCGGCCAGCTAAAATTTCCATCGGCTGCTTAGGAGGCTATCGGCCACCCATATAGTGCCGGTCGGCAGTCTATACTGCCGGTCGGCAGAAAATTCCTGCAGAAGACAGTTTTGACAACCACAGTAGACAGACAGTGCATGGCATGCAATTTCTAGGCGAATGTATGCATGGACACACTCCCTATCATGTAATAGACTCAAGGGAGCACGGCCCTTGACCCCCAGGCCATCAATCACGCATTTCAATGCATGATGGCCCAAAAGCCAAGTTAGCAACTTTGATATCAAATGAAATGCAAGCACAAAACACATCAAAGGCCCCAACCTCTATCATCCTTGATCAAGAGGCAAGGGATGCATGCCAAATGCAACCTAAGCATGCGAGCTAAGTATGCAATATGAGTATGCGAACAAACATGCGTGACATGACGCAATGCAACAACATAACATGCACAACGCATTGTAACATGGCATACACAATGCAAGATGGGCTTACACCAATACAAGTGGACCTCGGCCACACTCACATACGAGGCCATCAGGTGAAAATGAGACAACTCGAAGTGCGTGCACACGTGCACGCAAACCGAGGACCGGACCTACGGCACGGAATGCCACTCTAATGAGACATGGCAAGACATGGAATATGGTATACTATAATGCAAATTTCAGAGGCAAAATGAGATGCAAAACAGCCCCGAAATATGGCAAAATGATACCCGATGCATGGAATCTCTCCCGAAATGCAAGACTAGGTACATGAAATGGCCTATAGCTATACTAAACATGCATAATCTGTACATGGAGTGAAAAATCAGAAGCAAGGCGGCCCCAAAATAAGCATCTTTACAGTACAAAACATGGCCAAACAGCAATCACAAGTAGGGCTAAAATGGCATACAAAAATGGCTCCGCAAGGGAGGCAATGAAGCAAGTGGTACATGCAATGCCCAAACAGAAAAATACCCTTCTACAACACTGAAGAGGGACCAAAAATATGAACATTTACAGTAGATGACAAGCCCCAAATCAGTATACAAACATGCTCAAAATGCAATGCAAGATATAGGCCAACAAAAGGGTATAACATGAAGTATACAAAAAATTCCTCAAACAGCCAAATACCCTTAATGAAACATGCCAAGAAGGTCAAAACATGGCCACTTTTAGTTCTGATAATGGCCTAAAAACATAAGCAAGGTGAGCTAACAAAGCATGCAAAAATAGGGACCAAAGAGGGGTGATGAAGCAAGTGGTACATGGAGGTCCCAAACAAGGTTGATCCCTTCTTCAATGTTGAAGAGGGGCTCAAAATAGGCCTATTTACAGTTTACATCAGGCCCCAAAACAGATCACACACAAGCTCAAAATATCATGCAAGATAATGGCATTCAAGAGGGTATTGAAGCAAGTACCAAATGGGGGGGCTCAAATAGTGTTGAGCCCTTAATGAAACAAGAAATATAGCTCAAAAAAATGACCTTTTCAGTTTTGGTCGGAGCTCAAAACAGCAAGCAAATAGGGCTAAGAAATGATACAAAATAAGCTCAAAAAAGAGGGAAACGGTACTCACCCTTGAAGACCAACCTTTAGCAACTTCTTAGACCATGGAAAGCTGCCTCCTAGCCTCTGAGAAGCCTCCAAGCTGCTGGAAATGGAAGTGGTGGTGTGGTGCTAGGTGGTGATGAAGAAATGGCCAAGGATTTGAGAGGTTTGGAACTTGGAAGTGTAGAGAGAGAGGGATCTTTTAGAGTGAGAAGCTCCCAAAACTTTCTTTTTTTGTTCTAACCTAAGCAATATGAGATATAAGGCTCTATATATATCAAAATAAGAGCTTTTGGTCGAAATATCCCAATTGAAAATATCTGGTACAGTGTATAGCAGCTGGATGATAAATATCTGTCAAAAATCTGAGTTCTGGGCACTTTTGGCCGGCCGGCAATCTTTTGTGCCGGTCGGCAATCTTTTGTGCCGGTCGGATAAATGGATGGCCGGTAGGTAGCTGGTAAGGTCAAAAAGTGCCGGTGGATGTCCAGATTGAAGCCCCGGAAGTTAGCTTTCCAATGGCGCAAACCTTGCATTAAAATTCCTCCTGTGGAAAACGTTATGCCCTTTTTGGTGAAGCCGCGCAGATTCGATCCAACCGGGCTGATCCTCTACTTCAACCAACCATATCTCCCCCACCTGGACTTGGATGTAAGAGATTCTTGAATGAAAAATGAAGCCCCGGAAGTCTTCTTTCCAATGGTAGTGGCCTCATAGCTTAACTCCAAGTATGTAGATGAATAAGCCCGATTCAGCGAGGACTGCTCGACTCCCTTCCACCCGGATCCTTGCCGAACTTCTTCTCCAACTTGTTTTCTCCCCTCTTCTCCTATTTTCTTCAACTTCAAGCCCCTAAGTAAGGTGTTTTGAAAGATTTTTCAAAGATTTCATCTCTCTTTCATTCATCTCCACTTTTCCTTGCTCGGTTTACCGAAAAGCGCAACATTTACCGAAATGCGAGCGTCGGAACATCGTGGGAATTTTATTTCAAAAATGTTTTGAAAGAGAGGTTTTTAAGGTCTAAAAACCATCCAAAATAATTTTGGTCCACAATGGGGTATGAAGTTGAGATTTGCCTCTCTCCTTGCCGAAAGAAACTGAACCTGCGCGCCCCACACCTTTCTCCACCAAGTAAACCATCAGTAGTGCCCAAGTCTTGTGGGTGGTCAAAAATGGGGTGTCTACAGTTGCCCTCTTTGACAGAACTCGGAAGTCATAACAATGACGGGAGTGAATGTCAAAGCCCAGAGACGACCCATTTTCTACAAGGCCGAAGACTTGGACAACAAACAAAATACTGATAAATAAATGGTTGTGCCCGCAGGCTGCCTACGTATCCCTTTGCAAGGAATCAAACCAGCGTAGTTCAGGGGCAGGACACAAACAATATGCAGGAAAATTTTGATAATTGGACTTATACGCTACACGAAGCCGGTTTGAAAATTGGACTTATACACTACGCGAAGCCGGTTTGTAATTGGACTTATACGCTGCGCGAAGCCGGTTTGTATATAAAACAATGCAATGTACTAACAAGTACAAGTAAGGTGCGCAAGGTAGCACGAATGAAATGCTATGCTAGTAAAGATGCAAAGGGTGAACACACTCCAACCACGCTGGACTCGTGAGTGGAGGAAGAACAAAGAAAAATCAATCAGGAGCGCGTTCCACGCAACCTAAAGTAAATTCCAAACACGCTGAAATCGTGTGAGGAACGGGACACTCAAACCACGCCGACATCGTGAGAGGAGGTCCAACAAACCGCCCAGTGCGTCTACAACGCAACTTGGGAGAAATTCCAAACACGCTGAAATCGCGTAAGGAACGGGACACTCAAACCACGCTGAAATCGTGAGAGGAGGTCCAACAAACCGCCCAGTGCGTCTACAACGCAACTTGGGATAAATTCCAAACACGCTGAAATCGCGTAAGGAACGGGACACTCAAACCACGCTGAAATCGTGAGAGGAGGTCCAACAAACCGCCCAGTGCGTCTACAACGCAACTTGGGATAAATTCCAAACACGCTGAAATCGCGTAAGGAACGGGACACTCAAACCACGCTGAAATCGTGAGAGGAGGTCCAACAAACCGCCCAGTGCGTCTACAACGCAACTTGGGATAAATTCCAAACACGCTGAAATCGCGTAAGGAACGGGACACTCAAACCACGCTGAAATCGTGAGAGGAGGTCCAACAAACCCCCAGTGCGTCTACAACGCAACTTGGGAGAAATTCCAAACACGCTGAAATCGCGTAAGGAACGGGACACTCAAACCACGCTGAAATCGTGAGAGGAGGTCCAACAAACCGCCCAGCGCGTC
>JAPPVO010000031.1:74853194-74931102 GCA_030407325.1 Camellia japonica
CATGCAACAATGGACTTAAACTAACATGGATAGCTCACAAGCATGCCAAAATCAACGGCCATAAGATGAAAAAGAGATGCCTCGAAATGCGTGCATACGGGCACGCAAATCGAGGCGATGGCATACAAGCATGAAATGGCACTCTAATGAAACATGAAGCATGGCATACTACACATACAAATTTCAGTAGCTAAATGAGGGCAAAACAGCCCCGAAACAAGGCGAAATGACACCCGATGCATGGAATCACTCCCGAAATGCAAAACTAGGCCTCCGAAATGGCCTATAGCTATGCTAAACATGCATTATATGAACATGGTATGAATAGAAAGCAGCTAGACAGCCCAAATATAAGCACATTTTCAGTATAAGACAGCCCCAAAATCAGTAAGCATACAAGGCTAACAAACCATGCAAAAATGAGGCTAAAACAAGGATTTCAAAGCAAGTAGCATAAGGATCATCCAAACAATGTTGATCCCTTCAACAATGTTGAAGAAGGGCTCAAAATAAGCCTACTTACAGTTTATTACATGCTCAAAAACAGATTATACGCCAGCCAAATTACTATGCAAGAATCATGGCATACAAGGGGGTAAAGAGATAGGTGCTAGATGCTATCATCAAACAGCCAAATACCCTTCATGAGACATATAGAGGGGGTCAAACTAAGACCTTTTTCAAGCCTGTCTAAGACCCAAAAACAGAAGCATGGTAGGCTAACAAAGCATGCAAAAATGGGGCCAAGAGAGGGGGTATAATGGTAAGTACTACATGGAGACCCCCAACAGTGTTGAGCCCTTCTTCAATGTTGAAGAAGGGCTCAAAACAAGAACTTTGTAGTTTACATAGAAGCTCAAAAGTACATGCAACTATGGCTTAGAAAAGAAGCAAGAAAATGCAAGAAAAGGGAAGAGGATGACTCACCCTTGAAGACCAGAAAACCAGCACCTCTTGGGCCAAGTTTAGGTGCTCCTAAGCTCTGAAGAACAGCCCCAAGTCGCTGGAATGGAGCAAGGGTGCCTTGTGCTATGAGTTGTAGGGGAAATGGCCCAAGAACAAGGTTGTTTGGAGGTGAAATGAGATAGATATAGAGAGGGAGGTGAGATATATATCTATATATCAGATATGCATATAAATCTCTGGTTTTTTGTTCAAACCATCCAACCCTTGAGCAATGGAGAGGGGGCATGCTTATATAGGCAAGTATAAGCCAAGACTTAGAGGCTAAGTCATTCAAAAGGGGTCAAGGGAGGCCAAAGCTTATTCAAGAAGCTTGGACAGCTGGTAGGCTTCTTGAGGAAGCCAAGACAAGGGGTCAAGGCTTCCTCAAGAAGCCTTGAGCAAAGGGTGCAAAATAAGGGCCAAAAGGGTGCAAAATAGGCACATGTATGCACGTGGATCTGATTCTGTGCATCCCAGCTGGCACAGATGGCATGCACCATGCTGGAGGGTCAAAAGGGTCAGGTCGGCCATGAAAAGAGGTCATCGGCACAATAAATGGCCGGTCGGCACAATATATTGCCGACCTGCACTTTATTCTGGCCGGTCGGCTAAATAGAGTGCCGGTGGGTAGCCGGTAATGTCAGAAAGTGCCGGTGGATGGCCAGATTGAAGCCCCGGAAGTTAGCTTTCCAATGGCGCAAACCTTGCATCAAAATTCCTCCTGTGCAAAAAGTTATGCCCTTTTCCGTGAAGTCGCGCAGACTCGATCCAACCGGATGATGCCCAGCTTCAACCAATCATATCTCCTCCCCGGACTTGGCTTTGGGAGATTCTTGAGTACAAAGTGAAGCCCCGGAAGTCTTCTTTCCAACGATGGTGGCCTCATAGGTAAATTCCAAGTGTGCAATTGAATAAGCCTGATTCAGCGAGAGCCGCTCGACTTTCTTCTACCCGGATTCATGGCGAACTTCTTCTCCAACCTATTTTCTCCCCTCCTCTCCTCTTTTCTTCAACTCCAAACCCCTAAACAAAGTGTTTTGAAGGGTTTGCCTCTCTCCTTGTCGAAGGAACTGAACCTGTGCCCTGCACATCTCTCAACACCGAGCAAACCATCAGTAATGCCCAAGTCTTGAGGGCGGTCAAAAATGGGGTGTCTACAGTTGCCCCTCTTTGACAGAACTCGAAAGTCATAACAATAACGGGAGTGAATGTCAAAGCCCAGAGACGACCCATTTTTGACAAGGTCGAAGACTTGGACAAACAAACAAAATATAGATAGATAAATGGTTATGCCCGTAGGCTGCCTACGTATCCTTTTGCAAGGAATCAAACCAGCGTAGTTCAGGGGCAGGATGCAAAGTGATGCACAATGCAAGTGCATAACTTATGATCATGCAAAGGATGCTGTAATGAAGCAATTATAAATGCAACATTTTAAGCGAATGCTATGCAAGCAAGTAGACATGAACCAAACTACATCTCATGTAGAAAGGATGTAAGAGAATTATGCAATTCTCACGAACATGTGCGTTAGATACACAAAAGTGAACGAAGTGTGATGGATACACTAAGTGGACAAACATGTGTGATGGATACACCAAAGTGAAGAGAGTGTGATGGATACAGTATATGAATAAAGTGTGATTGATACACTAAGCGAATACGTAATAGATATACTAAACGAATGTGTGTGATGGATACACAAAGGGAGCATGTGATAGATACAAAAAGTGAACGTGTGTGGTAGATACACAAAGTGAAGCGAGTGTGATGGATACACTATATGAAGCAAAGTGTGATGGATACACAAGGTGAGTGCAGTGTGATAGATGCATAAAGAGAAAGTGTGTGATTGATACACAAAGCGAGCGTGTGATTGATACACAAAGCGAAAGTGTGTGATGGATACACCAAGGGGGCATGTGTGATTGATACACAAAGCGAATGTGTGTGATGGATACAAAGCGAGTGTGTGATAGATACACTATATGAACTAAGTGTGATTGATACACTAAATGAATGAAGTGAGCAAAGCGTGATGGATACGCAAAAGGCAAACACAAAGTGTGATAGATGCACTAAGTGAGCAAGTGTGATGGATACACAATAGGTGAACACGAAGTGTGATCGATGCACTTAGTGAACAAGGTATGATTGATATACTAAATGTGAACACGAAGTGTGATAGATGCACTTAGTGAACAAGTATGATGGATATACTAAAGGTGCACACAAAGTGTGATAGATGCACTTAGTGAACAAGTATGATTGATATACTAAAGGTGAACACGAAGTGTGATAGATGCACTTAGTGAACAAGTATGATTGATATACTAAAGGTGAACACGAAGTGTGATAGATGCACTTAGTGAACAGGAGTATGATTGATATACTAAAAATGAACACAAAGTGTGATAGATGCACTTAGTGAACAGGAGTATGATGGATATACTAAAGGTGGACACGAAGTGTGATAGATGCACTTAGTGAACAAGTATGATTGATATACTAAAGGTGAACATGAAGTGGGATAGATGCACTTAGTGAACAGGAGTATGATTGATATACTAAAGGTGGACACGAAGTGTGATAGATGCACTTAGTGAACAAGTATGATTGATATACTAAATGTGAACACGAAGTGTGATAGATGCACTTAGTGAACAAGTATGATTGATATACTGAATGTGAATGAAGTGTGTGATTGATACACTAAATGAAATGAAGTGTGTGATTGATACACTGAATAAATGAAGTGTGTGATTGATACACTGAATGCAAATGAAGTGTGTGATTGATACACTGAATAAATGAATTGTGTGATTGATACACTGAATGCAAATGAAGTGTGTGATTGATACACTAAATGCAAATGAAGTGTGTGATTGATACACTGAATGCAAATGAAGTGTGTGATTGATACACTAAATGCAATAAAGTGTGTGATTGATACACTGAATGCAAATGAAGTGTGTGATTGATACACCGAATAAATGAAGTGTGTGATTGATACACTAGATGAAGTGAAATGTGTGATTGATACACTGAATGCAAATGAAGTGTGTGATTGATACACTAAATGCAAATGAAGTGTGTGATTGATACACTAAATGAAATGAAGTGTGTGATTGATACACTGAATGCAATGAAGTGTGATTGATACACTAGATGAAGTGAAATGTGTGATTGATACACTGAATGCAATGAAGTGTGTGATTGATACACTAAATGAGGATGTGTGTGATAGATACAGAAAATGAGAATGAAATGTGATTGATACACTAAATGAGTATGTGTGTGATAGATACACAAAATGAGTGAAGTGTGATGAGAGTGTGATTGATACACTAAATAAACATATGAGAGATACATGAAGCAAACGGAAGTAAATGAGGTGTGATGGATACACTAAAGTAATCATGTGACAGATACATGAGGTAAACAGAGTGTGATTGATACACAAAGCAAACATGTGATATAAAGAGAAGAATGGTGTGATAGATACACAAAATGAGTGAAGTGTGATTGATACACTGAGTGAGAGTGTAATAGATACACAAAAGTGAATATGTGCGTGATAGATACACAAGATGAAAATGTGTGTAGTAGATACACAAAATGAGAATGTGTGTGGTAGATACACAAAATGGGAATGTATGCGATAGATACACAAAATGAAAGAAGGGTGATAGATACATGAAATGAGAATGTGTGTGATAGATACACAAGTGAATGAAGTGTGATTGATACACTAAGGCAACTAAAGTGTGTTAGATACACTGAATGAAGCAAATGAACGTGTGTGATAGATACTCAAGTGAATGAAGTGTGATTGATACACTAAGGGAATGAGAGTGTAATTGATACACTATTCTGGCTTGAAGCAGACTTGATCTTGAGTTTGAGGTAGAGGTACACTCATACTTCGGAGCATTGGCAAGGCCTGAAGAGGTACACACGGGATGTAGTCTCGGAACTTACTGAAGTTGAAACAAACTCAGATACCCGACGTTTTCCTCTTTTGCTTTTACTTTGCAGTCCGGAACCACATAGCTTCAAATAGGTCCTGGTTTTACTGTTCACACTTATCGGGGGTGGGCCCTGCAGTCTTATGAAAGAACGAATCTGTTTTGTACAAATGTGGAGAATGGCACGGCACTCTGAGCACAAGATGATTTGATTTTGTTTGAAATTAAGAAATGAGTTCTTAACCGGGTATTGAGCCTACGACTGAACACAGCGAAAAAGACTCAACAAAAGAAAACAAAGGTAAACAACCTAAACACATCTATTGACACTTGAAACGACTCAAAACAAGAATCGAAACAGACAAAACAAAACACAAGACTCAAATGTGCACAGGGAGCCTGTTTCACCGGGTATTATTTCCCACCCTTTCTCATTTGTGATTCTCGCATCACTCGGCCCTCAAGCTCTGTTTTTCTGAAAAAGCCCTTTTCCTCACTTTTTCTCTCAGCGCACATCTCTCTATTCTTCAATCTCTCATTTTTCAATCCCTCCCCTAGATGGTTGATGGATAAACAGCAAGTTGTGGGCTCGTGCCCCTAGCATTCTGCTAGATTATCATTCTGGTTCACAACAATGAGTTTCTCCCACAGAGGGGTTGCGCTACAACTGGGTGTGTAGCAAATCTGCAGCTGACATCGATTGATGATGCTCTGCCAGGGAGTTTGGACGTGGTTAGATCTGTCCAGATGAGGAAGTGGAACATCTTGATCCATTCCAGTTTGTGCTTCGCACTTGGCTTGATACCTCGCTGCTCGGAGGGTGAGAGAGCTTTCAGCCCTTTGGTATTAACTTCAGTGTGCCCTCTTCTGGCGGTAGAGTGCCCTTCTTGGCAAGTATGTTGATGATGGGGAAAAGACAGAACACCTGACTCAACTGTGCCCCTAGTTCATCATTTTGACCATTTTTTTGGTTTTAAAACAATTTTGACCAACATGAAAGTTAGATTAACATGCTTATTCGATTTTTTGATTTGAAATCATGCAAGTCAGGTTGTAAGCACTGAAATTTTTCCTTTTTTGGGTCCAAGAAAATGGTCCAGTTTTGGAAAAATGAAATGATTTTTGAGAGAATAGTCAACCTCAGTAAAAATTCTCAAAAACTGTTTTTGCAAACGGCCACCGCTCAACAAGCAGGGAACCAACTCTTTGAGATGCAAACCTCGGACCATAGCAATGGAAAATTGCCCCTTGTTCGAAGACTGCATGGCAACGGAAAGTTGCCCCTTGTTTGAAATGACACTGCGGCGTTTTGAATGGCAACGGAAAGTTGCCCCTTGTTTGGATGATGTCGCAGCACATTGTAGTCAGTCCTCTGAGCGGCGAACATGACCAGACTCTCGGATACAGAGAAGGCAAAGATGATCAAAACCATTACATGGACACAATCGAATTGGAAATGTTTACGGCTGGACTTCAGAATGAAGTTGCCTACGTATCCCAAACATGGGAATCAAGCCTTACGTAGTTCGGGGTTAAGGTACACTCGGGTATTTAACCTCTCCTTTTTATGCTCTAACTTTTGCCAAGGCGCCCGATGCAGGTTTTCGACCTTGCGAGCTTTTTTTCTTTTCTTTTCTTCTTTTCATTTTTTTTTTTTTTTTTTCTTTTAGGCTCTAACTTTTGCCAAGGCGCCCGATGCGGGTTTTCGACCTTGCGAGCTTCTTTTTCTTTTTCTTTTTTTTTTCTTTTTCATTTTTTTTCATTTTTTTTCTTTTCTTTTAGGCTCTAACTTTTGCCAAGGCGCCCGATGCGGGTTTTCGACCTTGCGAGCTTCTTTTTCTTTTTCTTTTTTTTCTGTATTTTTTTTTTTCTTTTGTATGTATTTTTTGCTTGCTCTAACTTTTGCCTGGGTCGCCCTTCCGGGTTTTCGCCCAGCGAGCCTCTCAAAGGGTAAAAGTGTAAAAGTCCATGCCAAATGGTTTGAGATTGAAGCCATCTGTACCAGGAGAGTGGCTGTTGATTCGCAAGAGAACTCATCTTCGGCTCTTCGGGCACATCTGACATCTTTGCCCCTAGTTTGAGGGGGGCTTCTGATCTAGCTTCAAGCTTCTTGAACACTGATCTTCTTGATTGACTTCTTGCCTCTTGTTCGAGGGCTGCTTTGAATCTGGCCACACAGGCCTCACATTGTGTTAACCGTTGAACATTCTGAATTTGAGTCCAAGGTTTGAAGGCAAGGGGTCAGTCTCGAGCTGAGAGCGATCCTAGCTGCACAATCTCAAGAGCGATTCCACACATGTCTTGCAGGACCGCGCAAAACATTTTTTGAAAGTTTTTAAGAAAGCGACAAATCGCTCGCGCTGAAGACAGTGTGGACCAATCTGGATCAAAGCTAGGGTCCTTCTCAGTACTCACACTAACAAGCATGATTTCATTCATTAAGGGCTTAGCACGCCTCTCTTTCTCTCAATTGATCAAATTTTTGCAAATCCCAAGGAATTCCTTCCTCTTCGTTTTCACCACAGTGTTTGAAAAAGTTTTGAAAAATTTAGGCCAATGCAATGAATTCAAGGCACAGAAAAGACAAGTTTTAGTCAAATACTGCATCTCATTTAGAATTTCTGGCACAACTGGCACACGGCAGATACAAACACAAGAGTGTGAAAATCACTGCTGTTCCATTCAAATCTTCTGGTGTAACTGGCTCCAAGGCAGAAACAGACTCAAAAAAATGAAAAGACAACACAAAACAAAATGGTGATGTCCGAGGTAACACCCCCGGAATCACCCGACTCCTACATAACAGGACTGACTCGATACAACAAGACAGACCTTAACCAAAAGACTGACTCAAACAAAGAGACAGACTCTAAACAAAACAATAGAACTGGCTCAATACCCAAGCCAGAAAGTACAAAACTAGCATTCGCAAATGCTCAAAACAGTGCGTGCCAAACGCCACATCTGGAGTAAACTGAGTACCGCCCGCAGGTGGTTCATCTCCCGATCACACATTCATACTATCCCCCAAGTTCACTGATCCAGTGACGATAGACCTTATGAGCTGGTGCGGTGATGACGTTGTTGTCAAACAATCTTGTACATCATGGCGCAGACGAAAGCAGCTATCGGTCTCATGACCGGTTTGTTGATGGTACGCGCAGTACTTAGTCCGGTCATGCTTTGAAGGGAGAGGATCAGGTAAAGGCCGTTGTTCCAATGGTTTCAGATGTCCTTTCCGGATTAAACCTCTAGAGCCTTTGACAAAGGCATATGAAGTGGGGTGAAAACCCTCTTGACTCGAGGTGGATATTTGGTTTTCTGTGAGCTACTTCCGGACGCACCGGTGAATGGGGTAGCTGTTTTGATGTGGTGTTGGTGACCATGCCCACTTCTGAAGTCCTAGCAGCTGCATCACCGCTGGTGGTCGCATTCGAACTGCGGGTAAATGCCCTCCTGGGCTGCTCCTTTCCTGGTCATGAGGCCTGCTTTATAGCATCCTCGATTTGTACCCCAATCTCATGGAGGTCTGCAAAGGTGGGTAGGGGGAGGACAATCATCTTCTGCATCAGCCTGGGTTGGAGATTGCGCACAATCATCCGTATCTGGTCCTTGTCGACCGGCCTGGTGGTCATCGAAGAAGCTTTGGCTCTCCAACGGGTTACAAAGTCAGAGAAGCTCTCCTTAGGCTCTTGCCTAGTCGTCTCAAGATCACGGGTTGTGATCTCGATCTGGGTATTGTATGAATATTGTGCGACAAAGGCCTCGGACATCTCCTCCCAGCTTCGTTTCACTGAGTCCTCTAATTTGGCGTACCAGATGGCCGCGATACCTGACAGGGTCCTGCTAAAGAGGGAGAGCTTCTGTAATCTTGTCAAGCCCATCGGGCGCAGAACATCTGAAAACAAACTCAGGTGGACCATGGGATCTCCTGACCCGTCAAAACGGTCGATGTGAGGCATCTTGAACCTGTCTGGCAATGTCACAGCTGTGTCCGTGTATCCATCTTCAATGTCAGGGATGGTCTTGACTCCCTGGGATCTCTTGAACAGCTTTTCAAGCTTGCTCAACTTCAGTGCTGTGGGATCCGTCTCGAACTCAAAGGGAGAGTCCGGTACATTGATAGGCGTGGGCGCCTTGGATAGTTGTGGTAGAATCGGGGGCGGAGCTGGCCCCGTTGGAAGGCCTGTATCCTCTTGGACATTTTGGACATTTGGCGTCTCCTCGGGTATCGGAACCCTTGGTGGGGGGGAGCCTGATGCGAAGCAGATGCTCCGGCTTGCTGCTCTAACCTGGCAATTGTCTCTGCCTGCTAGGCTATGACCACAGCCTGTTGCTTAGTGAATTCAGATTGACGGACAGCATCTTGCTGCATGGCTTTCATACTATCCTGGAGTTGGCGCACCATCTCTTCCAAACTCGACATATTGTCCTGATCTAACTGAGCAATCGGTATATCTGTGTCTGCAGTAGGCTCGGAAATCTCAACCCGACTGCTCAAAGGTCACTGATCTGGTAGCTGTTATACTGGTGGTCTGTGCCTGACTAGCCTTCTCTGGCCCTGATTACCCTTGAACTGAGTCTCTGACCTGACAAAGTCTATCAGCACAAATCCAATGTACCCGGGGGATAACGGAGCCTTCTGAAGCTATGATTCCAGGACTACCTAGCAAAAGAGAAAACAAACAGCATCTCAGCTCAACTTCACTGGAACTGATTACGAACAAAGCTGGACGACTGTGTTCTATTACTGATCACTGTTCCCCGAAATCACTGCCCCAAATCTGAATCTGATACCCATAGATGTGACTGATTCTCAAAATACTAATACTGGTGCCCGCAGGCCGGATATCCAGGCCCGCAAATTGGTATATGCATTCCCTGTAGAGATACACTCTAAAAGCATATAGCAAGTAAATGAGAGCCAATACACCCCTATGTTGGGGTAGGGTTTCCCTGTCCTATTTTGTCAGGAGCTAGGGTTTCACTACGCACGCAGCGGTTTTAAACAACCTAACATCGGGTGAGCAACCTGTCTTAATTTGGAATGGTCACTATGGATTCCAACTATGCACTAGGTCGAATGGTCAAAAAGGGTGCCCCGGTAAAACCGGGGTTTGTGTTCCCATGCTGTCAGAGCCCATAACCGGTCAGCCTTACGGTCATGCCTTGACAAGACAAGCCTCCGGCAAACCGTTCAGGAATGGCAGATGGCAAACACGGTGTCCTAGGCGCACCAATGCAAATGCAATGCAAAGAGACACATAAATGTAGTCAAAACAGGATATCACGAGTTCGAGTCAAGCTCTCTAAAATTCCCAGCAGAGTCGCCAGAAACTGTAGATGTCCCCGAACGCATCCCGGGAGGGTTAAGTCCCGTTCCGTTCATATTGGGTTTACTACAGTTCGGACTCAAATTGTCACGGTTCGTAATCTGAACCAAAGAGTCCAACTCTGGCAAATCGTTTTGAAGAAAAACAGATTTTTGAAAAGTAGTGCCAAACATGGACTGCTTTGCCAGATTACAGAGTCGCCACCTAAATATTTTAAAATGGGGAATTTAGGAAACCCTGACTCGGTACCGAAGGCCACGTGTCCGTCATCACCAAATGTCTCGGCTCGGGAGCTTGGGTACGATCGGGGAAGGTCAGCTATGAGCACCCCCTTTCGCCCGGTCCGAAGACCGGCCTCTACTAACCGTGATATCCGATTTTGAAAACATTACATGTTCTTATTCCAATTATTAGCCTAGAATTACTACGTTATGCGCACAGCAAACAAGTATAGACTAGATCGCCTAATTTGGAAACAAACATTGCATATCCGTTCGTTTTGAAAATGCTTTGGAATTTGCTACTCGCAAGTAGGCTAAAACACGGATTTCAATGAGTTTTCCCAACTCAAGCAATCCAACCTCCACCCACAGGCATTCAAACAGTTTATCTCACATAAGCACTTAGCCGCATGGTAAGCATACTGTCATGGCAACATTCACACGCATGTGGTATGCTAAAGCGTAAAAAACTTACATCGTACTCCGTGCCAAAAACAATAACCCGGTTAGCAAACATGCATGACCTAGTTCATGTTAAGTGGCTAATGCAACACAGGCATAGATGCAATCTAGAGTAGGCTCGGCTAACCCTAAACATGGCATGTGAAATGCGCGAGTAGCACGTATTCAATTTGGAATTGAAAGTTGCAATGCAGTTTGTATGATGCACCGAGCCCGATGCATGTAAACAAATGCATGAATGCACGCATGCATTGCATAAGGTATGCTAAAATAGACGTGCCCTAATCTACCATCATAAGCAGGTAAATAAAAGGGAAGAAAGAAATGGGGATTGGAAGACATACACCCACTCACACACACTTATTACAAATTTGCCCTCACTCGGGGGGACCAAATAAATAATACAGTCCCAAAATAAATGAATAAATATTACAAATTCTAATTACTGAATAAATAAATGTGAAATAAAGGGGGGCCACAGCCCCTCCCTCGGGATGCGCGAATGATGCATGCTCGATGTCCGCCTTGCCCGGGAACCCGCACTATGCCTCTGTTCCCTCTGCTTTTGCTGCCCTGCCTCTCTGGAAAATTTCCAGAGTCCTGGGACACCTTCCACATACCCTGAATATTACCACCGGCTGAAGGGTTGGACCATCGGCTGCAAGGTTTGGCCACCGGCTGCAATTGAGATTATCGGCACAAAAAGTGTGCCGGTCGGCACTGAAGAGTGCCGGTCGGCACTAAATTCCTGCAGGAGACAGTTTTGACAGCAGCAGACAGCAACAGAGCATGGTATGGAATTTTGGGACAAATGTATGCACGGACACACTCCCTATCATGCAATGGACTCAAGGGAGCATGGCCCTCGACCCCCGGGCCACCAATCCCGCATTTCAATGCATGATGGCCCGAAAGCCAAGTTAGCAACTTTCAATGGAATGGAATGCAAGCACAAACAAACAAGAGGCCCAACCTCTATCATGGTGATTCAAGAGGCAAGGTATGCCACATGCAACCTAAACATGTGAGCTAAGTATGCAATATGAGCATAAAGGCAAGTATGCAAACATGCAACATGTATTAGGCACACAACCTAAACCAACAAGCATGGCATGCAACAAACATGCAACAATGGACTTAAACTAACATGGATAGCTCACAAGCATGCCAAAATCAACGGCCATAAGATGAAAAAGAGATGCCTCGAAATGCGTGCATACGGGCACGCAAATCGAGGCGATGGCATACAAGCATGAAATGGCACTCTAATGAAACATGAAGCATGGCATACTACACATACAAATTTCAGTAGCTAAATGAGGGGCAAAACAGCCCCGAAACAAGGCGAAATGACACCCGATGCATGGAATCACTCCCGAAATGCAAAACTAGGCCTCCGAAATGGCCTATAGCTATGCTAAACATGCATTATATGAACATGGTATGAATAGAAAGCAGCTAGACAGCCCAAATATAAGCACATTTTCAGTATAAGACAGCCCCAAAATCAGTAAGCATACAAGGCTAACAAACCATGCAAAAATGAGGCTAAAACAAGGATTTCAAAGCAAGTAGCATAAGGATCATCCAAACAATGTTGATCCCTTCAACAATGTTGAAGAAGGGCTCAAAATAAGCCTACTTACAGTTTATTACATGCTCAAAAACAGATTATACGCCAGCCAAATATACTATGCAAGAATCATGGCATACAAGGGGGTAAAGAGATAGGTGCTAGATGCTATCATCAAACAGCCAAATACCCTTCATGAGACATATAGAGGGGGTCAAACTAAGACCTTTTTCAAGCCTGTCTAAGACCCAAAAACAGAAGCATGGTAGGCTAACAAAGCATGCAAAAATGGGGGCCAAAGAGGGGGTATAATGGTAAGTACTACATGGAGACCCCCAACAGTGTTGAGCCCTTCTTCAATGTTGAAGAAGGGCTCAAAACAAGAAACTTTGTAGTTTACATAGAAGCTCAAAAGTACATGCAACTATGGCTTAGAAAAGAAGCAAGAAAATGCAAGAAAAGGGAAGAGGATGACTCACCCTTGAAGACCAGAAAACCAGCACCTCTTGGGCCAAGTTTAGGTGCTCCTAAGCTCTGAAGAACAGCCCCAAGTCGCTGGAATGGAGCAAGGGTGCCTTGTGCTATGAGTTGTAGGGGAAATGGCCCAAGAACAAGGTTGTTTGGAGGTGAAATGAGATAGATATAGAGAGGGAGGTGAGATATATATCTATATTCAGATATGCATATAAATCTCTGGTTTTTTGTTCAAACCATCCAACCCTTGAGCAATGGAGAGGGGCATGCTTATATAGGCAAGTATAAGCCAAGACTTAGAGGCTAAGTCATTCAAAAGGGGTCAAGGGGGGCCAAAGCTTATTCAAGAAGCTTGGACAGCTGGTAGGCTTCTTGAGGAAGCCAAGACAAGGGGTCAAGGCTTCCTCAAGAAGCCTTGAGCAAAGGGTGCAAAATAAGGGCCAAAAGGGTGCAAAATAGGCACATGTATGCACGTGGATCTGATTCTATGCATCCCAGCTGGCACAGATGGCATGCACCATGCCTGGGAGGGTCAAAAGGGTCAGGTCGGCCATGAAAAGAGGTCATCGGCACAATAAATGGCCGGTCGGCACAATATATTACCGACCTGCACTTTATTCTGGCCGGTTGGCTAAATAGAGTGCCGGTGGGTAGCCGGTAATGTCAAAAAGTGCCGGTGGATGGCCAGATTGAAGCCCCGGAAGTTAGCTTTCCAATGGCGCAAACCTTGCATCAAAATTCCTCCTGTGCAAAAAGTTATGCCCTTTTCCGTGAAGTCGCGCAGACTCGATCCAACCGGGATGATGCCCAGCTTCAACCAATCATATCTCCTCCACCCGGACTTGGCTTTGGGAGATTCTTGAGTACAAAGTGAAGCCCCGGAAGTCTTCTTTCCAACGATGGTGGCCTCATAGGTAAATTCCAAGTGTGCAATTGAATAAGCCTGATTCAGCGAGAGCCGCTCGACTTTCTTCTACCCGGATTCATGGCGAACTTCTTCTCCAACCTATTTTCTCCCCTCCTCTCCTCTTTTCTTCAACTCCAAACCCCTAAACAAAGTGTTTTGAAGGGTTTGCCTCTCTCCTTGTCGAAGGAACTGAACCTGTGCCCTGCACATCTCTCAACACCGAGCAAACCATCAGTAATGCCCAAGTCTTGAGGGCGGTCAAAAATGGGGTGTCTACAGCTGCTCTCTTTCGGCTCCCATCGAACTCGCACTCACAAGGTAAGATTTCAAACTCGCTCCCTTTCTTTGCTCTTCATCGCCGTGTTGAGTTGTTTGAATTTGTTGTTTGAATTGTTTGAATTCTGTTTGATGTGAATCCTTGATATTGGTTTGGAATTTTAGCAAAAATCTGATTGCAGTGGCGTTTATTAAATTTTTGGTTATATAAATCTTATACATACTCTTTTGCATGGCTGATGTGAGTTTTATTACTCTATTTAAAGAAGCTTTGACTGTTTTCCAGAGTTTTGTCTGGTTTAACTCCGAATCCTGCTAAGAGTGATGAGTCTTCTAATATGACCTTTCTAGCTTAATTTCTTCCAAGTTCGGACATATCCCATACTCTTACGCAAGTGTTAACTGTCCATCACATATACTTCATAAATTTAGAAGAGCCCATATAATATTGATCAATGTAGTGTTATTTTCTATTCAAATATATTGAAAAACAGTTTTTGAGTTTGTTCTATATCACATGATTCAAACTGTTATATTGTTATAGAAACTGGGATTGTGAGAGAAACATGGATTTAAAAAAATAAATAAATAAAACTCTAGATGATTGATAGATTGGGGTAAATAGTATAATTATCACTTGGCTGGTTCTGTTTTTGATTAAATATCGTTCAGGCAATTTTAGTGTTTTTTTATGTTGTGTTTTACTCAATTTCTGCCTCTCCACTTCTCTTTTTGTGTTGCTACAATTCAAACCCATCGTTCTTCAGTTCAACAGAGGTAAGTTCCCCAGTTCTTTGTGTTGACAATCCAGTTCTTTGTGTTGATTGTTTATGAGCCAGTTACATTGTGTTATTTTAGATTGTTATTATTAGAATTCCATTCTCCCAAACCCACAATTTTTTGAATCAATCTAATACATTTTTTAAACAAAATATAAACCCACAATTTGTTTATTAAACCCATCCAAGCACCAAGAACTACATTTAGTTTTTTAAACTGGTTTGAGGAAGATGGTTGTGGTGACCAATTTTGTTGTAAACTGGTTAGAATTGGTTTTTTTTTTTTTGCACCATTTAGTGTTTTTCTCATTACCACTGGTTAGTTTTTTTTTTCCCCCCTATTAGTTAGGGTCGTTTGGTTTTTTTTCCCCCTAATACAATTTGTTATAGTTTTGTATCTTCGTATAGTGACTTAATTAAAAGCCAACAGCTACTTTAGAGCCATACTCCTAGAATTTTTTTACTAACAGCCTTAACTTCAATAATTGTATCTGCCTAACTTCCCACATCGAATAACTTCCCACCTTTCACAAACACTCACCATCATGGACTTAGCCTATCTAGATTCAGCAAAAACAGAGGCTATCCCATCCAAATTCAGTATCCCATTCAGTGTAACATTTCTTTTGGAGCATTTTTTTTTTTTTTTAATTGGGCCAAAGGTCACTACATTGAGGGCGCTGAGTTGATCGATTTTGTTCTCGATGTTGTTCGCAAAGAGGCTGATAATTGTGATTGTTTGCAAGGTAACTGTTCTTGGTAGCCATGTGCATGTAAAACAACATATAAGTTGTAGAAGTAAAGAAAACCCACCAAATAATCCCACAACCACAACCCGCTCATTGTTATGATATATTAATTGAAACGCACTTACTCATTGGTAGATCAAAAAAATCCATCAGATCACTGCCTGTTTCCTTTGGTAGTTGTGCGACCAAAGTTTTTGAAGTGTTGAAGCTTCAATCTCCAAGTAGTACGCTCATGCTTCTCAACATTATGTTCACTTTTTCCTTTCACTTTAATTTTGATGTCTTATAAATCTGTGTTTTTATCAAATTCTTGGCAGGTTAGCTTGGCAATGCAAAGTTCATAAGAGCATCCAATCTAGGTATTGTAGTTCTATTTTGTGGTCGAAAAATGGGAAAGTTCTTAAGTTTTGTGGTCTAATCTAGGTATTGCAAAGTTCTTAAGTTTCATGTTTTTTATAGGTTTATAAATTGTTGAACATGGTAAAGTTTGGGAGCATGGTATTGTATGAGTGGTGAAAAAAAACTATTGCTAAATAATATTTATCACATTGTAGATTGAAAATTCACAGTTTTGTTTATTTTGGATTCAAATTAATGTATACTGCAATCTTATGTGTTTTGATGCAATTGTTTGGATTTGATTTATTTGTTTGTTGTTAGATTTTTATTTTCTCATTGTAAGTGTACATCATTGTAAGTATATATCAGTGTTTATTCTCTTCATTAATAGTGTTTAGTGTTCGTAAAATTGATTTTCTATAATAAAAAAAAATATTTAAATTGTGAAGTGATTTTTTGCGCTAATTTTTCTACTTTGGGGGAAATGATAGAGAAAACAATTGTTCTGTAAATCCATATTTTCATTGGGTTTGGTCCCAAAATTAAATTCTGTGAGGGAAAGGTACAGGACAAAAATGGCCGTACCGGTGGTGTATGGGAGGACAACAACTATTTTTGTTTTTGCTTTGTTAGAAAATACGTGTTTAGTATTTATGACTAAGTAAGTTGTTCTTACCTATTCCTGATTTTGAGTTTTTCATTGACAATCTATTTATGATTTAATTTTTATGGCTGTTGAGAGAACAGAGTGTTCCTAGAAGTTTGAATTTGCACATGACACTGATAGCTGAACTAATAATCATGTCTTATGAATTTCTATTTATTTGTTTCTTTACACTGTATTTGAAAACTAGATGAAATAACCTTACATTTTCTAAAAACTAGAGATTCAGTTTTTGGATTTGGAAACTTTGCAGAGGTAGTGGAGGTCAACAGAGTTTCACCCACCGATTAATCTAGATATGGGTTGTGAATTACACCGTGCCTTCAGGCACGGGCATACGCTAGTTATTTTATATTACACCAAAAAAAATTAAAAAATTATTCTAAATATACATGTTTTTTAATCTATTTTTCCAACCAAAAAAAAAATTCAAAATATACTTATTTAAATTATGCCAAATAATTCTTTAATTTAAAGCTAATTAGTCTCGTTTGAAAATATGTTAGTTTAGTAATTTTTTAATTTTGATGAAAGATATATAGAAAAGTAGAGAGAGTAATGTAACAATTCGTTTGGGAAGTAGGTTAGTTTTTTGGCTTTTTTGGCTATTTTAGCCTAGGACTAAAAAGCTTGGTTTAGGAAGAGCTTTTGATTTTTTTGATTTTTTTGTGAGAGAAAGAATGTAATGATTATGAGTTGTATGTGATGTTTTGTATTATTGAACTAAAAAGCCTATTTTGTTTTTTGTGGCTAAAATAGCCAAAAAAAAAAAAACCTGACTTTTGGCTTCCCAAACGAAGCCTAACTTTTTAACTTTTTTGCTAAAATTGAAAGTTATCAAACGAGACCTTAGGCTTGGTTTGGGAATTGAGTTAATTTTTTGGCTATTTTAGGCTCGGTTAAAAAGCCTCGTTTCGAATGAGTTTTTTGATTTTTTTAATTTTTTTGAGAGAAAAAATAAAATGATTATGATTTAGATATGATATTTTGTCTTTTTAACTTTTTAACCTAACCTATCTTTTTATAGCTATTTTAGCTTAGTAACCCCATTTTAGCTCATGTCAAACTTGGGCCTAAATTCAAAATTAGACACATTAACAATCACATGTCATAAAAATATTTTATTATTATATAATACACATCTAAACCACAAATCTAATGTGAAATTTTTTTTTAAAAAAAAAAAAAAAATTAACTTTGGAGCAAATAGGTCATATTGGAAAAAAATTAAAATGTCAAATAAGAAAATAAATAAATATAAAGGGCGAGGTGTAATTTAACAAAGGGTGGCCCCAAGGTGTTCACCATGGATTTCATTTTGATGATCTAAGTCATTTAATGTGTACAGCTCATCGAGTATTTTATCTCTACAAAAAATCACATTCATTAGATATCGATAGTATCTTGATTAAATTATATTTTTTTCAATGATAAATATGATTTTAAAAATAAATTGTTGACAAAATATGTTATGATATAAGAGTTATCGATATCCGATCAATATAATTTTTTGTAAGAATAAAATGCTCGACATACTCTATAAGATTCAAATAATCAAAATAGCACCTACTAGTCCAACAACACCGCTTTCTCTTTTAACAAAGTTAGGGATTGTTTGGCATCCCCTATACTAGTACATTTTTTTTATCTTTTTATTTTTTAATCACATTACTTCTCTATTTTTATACACATTTTTTCTTAAAAAATATAAAAATATATACTTATTTAAATCATTTCAAATAACACCTAGTTTTAGCTATCTTTTGATTCCATTCTTGTCAAATCAATTTTTTAGTTTTTGAAATTTAGGAAATCAGCAATTCAAATTTAAAATTAAAATAAGATAATATTAAGATAACGTTTTAAAACTATATCATTTTATTTTAATTTTGAATTTAAACAATGGGCAAATTACATTAATGGTTCCTATAGTTTAGGGTTTATGTCACTTTGATTCCTAACTTTTCTATTGTGACATATTTGATCATGAATTTTGAATCTTATTTCAAATAAAAAAAAATTGAAGATATTATTACTCAATTTCAAGGGTAAAGTCGTCAATTTAATAAAATATAAACTAATTTTGTAACGCCCTCAAAAATAAACCCACAATATACAATATTATCATGCATTAATAAAAGAAAACATTTTATTATTTCAATCATCAGAGTCTTACGAAATAAAATACCATAGCAAATGCCCTACGGGCTTACATCTTGCCAAGCCAACACTTGGACACAATTTACTGAGTTCTAACTCAAAAACAGATAAAGCCCTAGGCTTGAAAGATTACATTATTCAAATAAAAATAAATAAACAAATCTTCAAGTCCAATCCTCACAAGCTAAGTCCTTGGAGGGAGTGAACCACCTGAACCTGAAAAATAAAGTTCCCATATAGGGTAAGCCACAGCCCAGTAGAGAAATACTAAACCAAGCATAAGAATTAACTAAAGCATTAGCATCTGATACATGGTTAACACTCTACAATCAAGTTACAATTTTCATGACACAAATGTCTACATTGCCTATGACACACTGTCTATGGCACATTTTACTTCCCACTCATGGCTCAGAACCTGGCCAAATAACTCAACGGGATTTCATCTTTTATTAACAATACTTCCAATTCAACAGGAATAACAATTTAAGTTAGACCTAACCATAACAAATACACAAGTTGGTATTGTATCAATCATAACCAATTCACTTCCATACTTCCCAACTGATACACATTTTAGTGATGTATCATATCAACAATAAATAGAAATATATCTATTGATCAATAAGCACACATAAGAGTGATGCTACTGGAGTCCATTCCCTATCTCCTCCCAATAAATCCGGTTTAGAGGTTCATCCCCTATCTTCCCCTAAACCGTGGAGTTCATCCCCTATCTCCTCCAAAACCAATGCATATGCAATAAAATACACAATTGCCATATACAACACATAATTAATACACAAATGTTCTGTATTAACTCAACCGTCAAACAATTGACTCAATTCCAGTTATACCTAAGCCGCATGCAAGGTCTACAACAATCAATGGCTATCCTCCACCGATAGCCCAAAACAGTTATTTCTAAACAAGAAATAAATACATCAATGAATGTAAGTTTAACATTCCCAAAGGTAAGTATTTAAACTACCCAATTCCATGAATTAAACCAAATTCCACATTGTTCCTTTAAATTAATTATACAAATTAATCTAAACCAAAACCCTAAGGTTTCTTCCAAAATTACCAAACTACCCCCACATACCAAAATTACCAAACTACCCCCACATACCAAAATACCAACACTTAGGATTAAAGCGTATAAATGGAGTAGGAAATCCCTACCTCGAAGATATAACTCAGAAGGAAGAAGATGAAGATGATGCCCAAACTTCAAAGTGCTCCAAAACATGAATTTCTCAGATTAAATGAAAGCCCTCACTCCCCTCTATCTTATTTGTAAAGCAACTAGGGCAAAAACCCACCCTAACTAGATCAAACCTAGGAGAGAAGGTGTTTAGAGAAGAAGAGAACTCGGAAACTAGGGTTTTAGAATCAAAAGGGGCTGAAAAACTGTTTTAAAATACGCTGCTGCGTATTTATACCTGATAGGCTCGCTCGAGCGAAGACCTGGTCGCTCGAGCGACCAGACACAGAAAAGCGTCGCTCGAGCGAAGAAATGCTCGCTCGAGCGAATAACAAACCAGCTCGCTCGAGCGAAGAAAGCTCGCTCGAGCCCACAAACACTGCTTTCAGGTCTAAGTACTGGACGCGAAGCTCGCTCGAGCGAAGGGACCCTGGCTCGAGCGAAGGACCAAAATCAAAGACCTCGCTCGAGCGAAGAAGAGCTCGCTCGAGCGACCAACCCAAAAACTGAACATGAATTCTTGGTTTCAAACCCAACCAACCTGTAAACAACCTGCCCAACAAATCCTATAACTCAAAACTGAAGAATTAAAGGACAACAACAACAACAATATGATAATATAATCTACGGAACATAAGTCCGGATACAATAATCAAATGGGAAAAGACCGGGGTCGCTATAAATTTGATAAAAATAAATGTCAAAAAATATTTTTAAATTTTTAAAAATTATTTTTATCCCCCAAAGATAAAATTATGTAAAGTTGATAAATCTTTTACACATTTATTTATTTACCAAATTAATTTTTGTTATGTATTTAGATGATAATCATGTAATGGGTGGTCGTTTTTATTTTCAATAAATTAGTTTCTATTTTTTCAAAAAAGAATATAGCAACAATATTGATATCATTACTAAACCAATCCATTAAATCAAAAAATCTAAAACTAAAAACATTTCATATATTAAATATATCATTTACACATTAAAAGTCTAACAACCACCTATTACTTAAACACATAATAAAAATTAATTTGATAAAAGAAATAAATAAATAAATGTGTAAAAAATTTATCAATTTTACATAATTTTATCTTTGGTGAGTAGAAATAATTTTAAAAAATATAAAAATATTTTTTCAACATTTATTTTTGTCAAATTAAGTTATATTTTTTTAAATTAAAATTGAGTAATTATATCTTCAATTATCCTTATTTTGAACAACATTTAAAATTCATAGTTAAATATATCATAATTGAAAAGTTAGAGACCAAAACGACATGAGTTTTAAATTATAGGGACTGTTAATATAACTCGCCCTTAAACAATTGAATTACCAAAGTAAAAATTATTGTGGAGAAAAGAATGATAGAAGATTCTGATCCACAAAGTTACACTAAAAATATGTAAATTTTGGACAATAATCATTAGCTTGTTTTGAAGGGGTAAGTTAAAAGATGACTTTTTTATTATATTTTATTTTTAAAAGAAAAAATTTAAAAATATGACAAAAAAAATTAAAAAACCAAAAAATTTCTTTTTAACCATATTCTCAACACAAGCCAATGTTGTTATAGTTGTCATATTATTGCTAGTTATTGTTCTGGTGTTCTGTATTACCCAAGAAGACCATCTCATACATGTGCAGTGCATTTCAATTTAAAAAGTGTGGGTTTAGCTTTAGCTGTATTTTGATTCCATTCTTGTCAAATTGTTATACAATTAAAGTAATATAAGAGAAACTGAGAGCTAAAGAGAATAGTAAAGAATTACAATTAAGAGAGTAGATATTACTTCTCATTCAATCTTATGAATACCAAAACATTAGTAAACATTTATTTATATAGGCAAAATTTTAGTAGATACAACATATGAATTTGGAGGAGTTGATGGAGGTGAATTTGGAGGAGTTGATGGAGATGGGAGGTTGGTGAAGTAAGTGAAAATGGTGACGAGTTGTTGAGATTGGAGAGGTAGGTAAATTAACACAACTTCACTTACTAAGGCCTGGTTTGGCATGAACTATATAATTCATCTTTTTATCTTTTTTCTATCACATCACCTCTCTACTTTTCTGCACATCTTTTCGTAAAAAGACAAAAAGTGCACTTTTTTAGGACAACCCAAACCAACCCTAAATTCCACCATGTTCCATTAATCTCATCTTCTTATCTTGAATCAAAATGATATCTCTTTTAATGGTTATCCAAATATTTCACAGCACTTCCCCCGGACAACTATATACTAAGAATATATCTCGTTAAAATTTTACCAAGAAAAATCCATTGGGAAAAAACCTTTGGTGAAAGAAAAAAGTACAATATTTTTGTATGTGATTTGTTTAGATTGCTTCATTAAAACCTTGTTACGGAAAACTCAATAAGAAAAAACCTTAGACAAAGGAAAAATAGTACAATCTACGTCGGGCCTACGTCTACTCCCCATGTATCCTCTTCTGAAATTTCTCCACTATTCTTCAAATAGTAATTACACCACTAGCTTCACGGGTGCTAGTGAACATTTATAACAAGTAACCAATCCCGATCACTGCGACTAGTTTTGAATCCGATACCTAATCACACCTCACCAAATGATTTTATCTCAAAAACCACTCATAAAAAATATCACTCTTTTTACAAGAATAAGAATAAAGGATATAAAACTCTTTTACAATTTTGTTCAAACTCTCAATAAATTTTCTCTCACAAGAAATAATTAATCACTAAAAATACATAATACAATATTTAAGAATACTTTAATATCACATAATTTCCCTTCAACATTTCTCTAATTTTTATCCTAACAGAATACTCCATATATAATAAAAAATTTATCTTTGTTTTTTTGATTCATATATTAAAAAATTTATCAGTTGAAGAAGAGATACACTCCTCTCGGATCACGAGGAGACAACTACGTGAAAACAAACTGAGCACACAGAGAAGGGCACGTTATAAGCTTCTTTTTTTTTTTTTCTTTTTTTTTTTTTATTGTCGGGCACCGCTTCAACTTTTGGAGCACGCATGAGCTGGCAACTTTTTCTTTTGACAGATTGAGGCAACAAGCTCAAGGTTTGAATTAATAAGCAAAAGTCACTTTCTATGAATAGTAAAAACTATTTGCACAGTATTTAACCGGCTAAAAATCAAAAGGTGAATACTGAAAGGCGCTGTTTGGGAATCGGCTAAAGAGGCTATGATAATCTATTTGGAGAAAAAAGCAAAAAAGTAGTATTGTTGGAGGATTTTTCAAAAAAAAAAAAAAAAATAGGTGACAGCGCTGGAGCCTACACTGTCACAGTCGGTAATGGGTACCTAAGCAGCAAAATTACCATTTTGCCCTTTTAATCAATTTAAAAAATTATAATTTTAGGGACAAATTTGTCATTTCAAATTCAAATATCATTTCAACACACTTTTCAATACAATAACTCAACTAAAAAATTATCTCATCTTTCCAAACACAAAAACTAAAATAACTAAAAAGCCAAATAACCTACTAAAATAGCCACTTTCCAAACGAGGCCAAAGTATCATTTGCATAGTAACTTTCCTATTAAAAATATATGTAAAACATTAAAATCTCTTTAAATAATATTTATATTATATTTAAAAATATACTCTCATTTTATAAATTTTGAAACTATTGTAGAAATAATTTTTAGATGCATTTAAATGAAGACAACCCACCATCACGTGGATATATTAATTTTGTCAAAGAATTAATAGTAAATTTACTATTTATTGCACATAAAGTATTATTATTTTAAACCGGTGCAATCAAAATCTATTTTTATATTTTTGTGTCAAATGATTGTAAAATTTCTATATTTAAAAATCACAAATTATCCTATAATATTTTAGACATCATCAGAATCAAACACATAATTAACAGTAGTGTTTTGATAAATAGATCTGTTAGATTATCACTTGAGCATATTTGTTGAACATCAATGTCACCATTCTTTTGGAGCTCATGTGTGTAAAAGAATTTTGGTGAAATATGTTTTGTCCTGCCACATTTGATATAGCCTTCTTTAATCTGTGTGATACATACAGCATTATCTTCATATAATATGGTTGGACTATCTTTTGTTAAAGACAATCCACATCTTTCTTGAATATGGTGGATCATGGATCTAAGCCAAATACATTTTTGCCTTGTTTCATATATTGCAAGTATTTCTGAGTGATTTCAAAAAGTAGCAATCAAAGTTTGTTTTACTAATCGCCAAGATACAACAATATTTCCATAGGTAAAAACATATCTTGTTTGTAATTTGGCTTTATGTGGATCAGAGAGTTATCCAACATCTGTATATTCGATTAACTGAGGCTTTGATTCATTTGAGTAAAATAAACCCATATCAGTTGTTCCATGAAGATAACGTAACATTTGTTTCACTCCATTCCAATGTCTTCGGGTTGATACAGATTATATCTTGTTAATAAATTGATAGCGAATGCAATATCAGGCTTGGTACAATTTACAAGATATATGAGAGCATCAATTGCATTGAGATATGGGACTTTAGGACCAAGGAGTTCGTCATTATTTTCTCAAGGTCGAAAAATATCAAGTGATCGAACAACCATAGGAGTACTCAAAGGATGAGCTTTATCTACATAAAAGTTCTTCGATACCTTTTCTGTATATGTTGATTGATGTACAAGAATCCCTTTTTGGCAAGTGTTCGATATGCAGGCTACAAAATTTTGTTTTGCTAAAGTCTTTCATTTCAAATTCGTTCTTTAAATATTTTGCAGTTTTTATAAGCTCTTCTAGAGTTCGTACAAGATTCAAATCATCAACATATACCGCAACAATTGCAAATTCGGATTCTAATTTCTTAATGAAAATACATGGACAAATTGGATCATTCACATATCCCTTTTTCAATAGATATACACTGAGGCGATTGTACCATATGCGTCCGAATTGTTTCAACCCATATATAGATCTTTGTAACTTGATTGAATAAACACTTCTAGGTTTTGAATTAGATGCTTTTGGCATTTTAAATCCTTTAGAGACTTTCATATATATATATATATATATATATATATATCACTATCTAGTGATCTATATAAATATGTCGTAACAACATCCATTAGACGCTGTGTAGGTCAATTTCCGACCACACTGCCAATCAAGCACTTAGCTGGAGAACACTGGCAGAATAGATTAAGCCCGAACTACCTGTCACAAAAAGAAGAGATTCCGGCAGTGGTTCGTCCACCCAGGGGCACTCCGACAATCAAGTCAGTAAAATATCTCTCAAAGATAACCAATAGTGCTTAACTCAGTAGACAAAACATAAAAGACATACCTTAGACCCATGGGGGTGTCTCCTTTTTATAGCCAATATAATCCTAGTCCCAATAAAAGCCTAGCTCTAATGGACTTAGGATTACTGCTAATCTTGGACTCCCAGTAGGATTAGGATAAACTCTCTAAGAGTCTTATCTTTACCCAAACTGAAGTCTTCTCTCATTCTAGGACTCTTGTCCCTTATCCGCTTATCCCGGATTCCGGTATTTTCGCAGATAACCTCGGCCTCACCGAGATCATCTCGGCGCCATGACCAGGACACGTGGTACCCCGGCTGGCACTTCGGTGACACCTCGGCCACGTGTTTGTTGTTCAAAAATTTGTCCCCACAACTACCCCCTAGGTTCCATTACCTCGGCATCCTGAGGTGATGGAACCTATATCATTTCTTCCATTTAGCATGTCGGCTAAGCTCGCTTCATCATCTATTGCCGAAGTCAGAAGTCGTCGGCTCAATATAGTCTGCTTTCATCAATGCCTTAGAACCAACGACCAAGTCCGTTCAAGTGTCTCAGCCGAAACCGTCCTCCTAGTCGAGGTATTTGCTTTATTGAATTAAGAACTCCAAGAGTTCCAACCTGCGTATGAGCTGGTACGCACAGTATTTCAACCGTTTTTACCACGCGTCTTTCCCTTACTGGACTGTACCTGATACGCGCCATCAAGTCGCATCACTTTTGTGTGCGTCATCTGACAAGCACGTCGTCCAAGGCACCATAATTTCCATTTTGCCGCCATTTCATGCTTTTGATCCAAATCAACTCTCTCTTCATCTTTTCACTTCTGTATCTTCGTTCTTGTTCAAACATTCTCTCTCAAATCCTCCATTGCTGCTTTTGCGAAGCTTTTCTGCAACCAGTTTCACTCTCTCCCTCCGGTGAGGCTTTCGTTGCACTTCTTTGCCTTCCACCGTCTGACACCGGCGTACTTCACACCAGCCTTTTTGTAATCTAAACAATCATCCTTCAATGTTAGGCTGATGTGCCTTCTTTCCTTTTCTGAATGCATTCTTTAATTTCTTCTTTCAACGTGGTTGTATGTGTCTTCTTTTTACTCTTGTATGATTCTATACTTCAAATAATTTACATGTCTTCAAAATACACCTTAACTATGCAATATCCTCGGGGTGTAATACCTCGATTGTACCCACTAATCGGTTTTGTCTCAGCCTCGATTTAACACTTGAAAATATTTTTTACAATATTTTCACAAGTGTTTATTTACAACTCAATACTTCACTTTTAGCAAAACTTCTGTCTTCAAATTTCTTCCAAGTCTTTGCAACATGGTAATCTCGACAGGTATGTAGATATTTCTTTCAACATAACATTGACTTAACTTGTAAATTTTTCTCAAAATTTTAACAAGTTATACCAATCTTTTGTTAACATAACCTCGGTTAACTCCAACATGTAAATTTAAATTTCAACAAGCGTTAAACGTGACCTCGATTTAACTTCAACTTATAAATTTCAATTTCAACAAGTGTTAAACATGACCTTAGTTTAACTTCAACTTGTAAATTTCAATAAAAACAAGTGTTAAACATGACCTTAGTTTAACTTCAACTTATAAATTTCAATAAAAACAAGTGTTAAACATGACCTCGGTTTAACTTCAACTTGTAAATTTCAATTTCAACAAGCATTAAACATGACCTTGGTTTAACTTCAACTTGTAAATTTCAATTTCAACAAGCGTTAAACATGACATCGGTTTAACTTCAACTTATAAATTTCAATTTCAACAAGTGTTAATCACATCATCGGTTTAACTTCAACTTGTAAATTTCAATTTCAACAAGTGTTAAACAGGACCTCGGTTTAACTTCAACTTGTAAATTTCAATTTCAACAAGCGTTAAACATGACCTTGGTTTAACTTCAACTTGTAAATTTCAATTTCAACAAGCGTTAAACATGATCTCGGTTTAACTTCAACTTGTAAATTTCAATTTCAATAAGTGTTAAACACATTCTCGTTTTAACTTCAATTTGTAAATTTCAATTTCAACAAGTGTTAAACATGACCTCGGTTTAACTTCAACTTGTAAATTTCAATTTCAACAAGTGTTAAACACATCATTGGTTTAACTTCAACTTGTAAATTTCAATTTTAACAAGTGTCTAAACCAATCTTAGCTTGTGAAATTCCAACTCTCAAGCATCATTCTTCAGCCCTTTGCCCCCTAATGTGAACTTAAGCTCCACTTGGGTTCTCATTAGGCACGTGGCTTTGACCTCGTCGCCGATGTAAGGTTCGAACAAAGATTGACCAAGGTTATTAGCCTCGGTCTCTTTACTAAGGCACTTAGCTCCAATCTGTGTCTGATTTTGTCGATATGACAAGTCCAGGTTAACCCAACTTAGTTCAACTTTATTATATGTAAGTAAAATTTCTACTCTGCCATATAATAAGTCTAAGTTATTCGTCATGTTTCAATCAGAAACATCGTCATAGGACTGGTCGGTCCCATCGCACAGATTTCAAAAATCAAACTCGCACTTTTTTATTGCTTCAGCCGTTATGTCCCATTGTCGGCAACCTTTCTCAGGCTGAGGTCCCTAACTTTGAACTCTCTTGAGCTTACCTTCTTGTTGTAAGTCCTAGCAAGTTGTTGCTAGATGCCCCCAGCCGAATTGCTGTTCTATCGCACGTTGCAGGTGGATTTCAAAGCATTGTCATGCTTTTTTACATAGGTTTCAGCTTCCTTTTGCATGTAAGGCCAAAAGAATCTCTATGATATTGCTCTATGGGTAAGGGATCTGCCCCCTGCATGGCTTCCACATACTCCTTTGTGGACCTTATATAAAAATTCTTTAACTTAGGCCAAGCTCTTCTCTTCTCGGACTTAATTATCTAGGCCGAGATCTTGTCTTCTAGGATCTGGAATCCGGGATCTGCTCACTTGGGCTGAGCTCTTGTCTTTTCGTATCTAGTGTTATCTCGACTTCGCTTCGGCGAACTATTTCTCTTCTCTTGTTTGGATGCCTTTGTCCCGGTGTGTCCTCCTTGGCTCTAGCATACTTTTCTATCCTGGCCATCAGCTCCTCCATGCTTTTCGGCAATGTCTTTTCCAGTGATTTTCGAAGCAGACAGTCATCTTTTAAGCCGTTTTTAAATGATACGACCGCCACCTCTTGGTTGCATCTTGGTATTCGGTTGAATACCTCATTATACCTTTTGGCATAGGCCCTAAGGCTTTCATCCTTGCCGATCTTCAGGGCCATTAGGGCGTCCACCCTCAATGGCTGTAGCTTGTTTGTCACGAACCTGGCCACAAACATCTCGGCCAGGCCTTCCCAGGTTTTTACAATTCCTTTCGGTAACTTGTGAAACCAGTCCGATGCACTTTCTCCGAAGGATGAGGGGAACACCTTGCAGAGCAATGGCTCGTTCTTAGTGTACAACGCCATCGAGTTCAGGTACAAGCCGATGTGAAAGTTGGGGTCTGACTTACCGTCATAGATCTGGAATCTCGGCATACTAAACCTCTTTGGGGCTTTGAATTTGTCCAATTCTACCAAGAACAGTGTTCTCGACTTGACCAGGGAGGTTACCTCGGCATCTTGTTGCTTCCTTTGTAGGTGATCCCCTAGATCCTCTTTGGTCCGTCCAGGAGCTCGGCTATCTCCTAACTTCACCCTTTTCGGTGCAGTACTCCTAGTTTCATTATGGGTCATTTTCGACTTCCCTCCATTGGTTGCGTCGAAGCACAACTCCTGCCTTTGAACATGCTGATGTTCTTTGGGGTCGGCTTCCTTGATGCGATGCGTCCTTCTCGATTCTTCCCTTCTTGACTCTTCTTGCCCGACCTCTCCCGACGGCCGGTGAGAGTGTTTTTCGCTCCTGGCGTGCTGGGGGGCAACATGGATTGTTTTCTACCCTCCCTTCTGGGCATTGGCCACTGGAATCAGCGTGTCCTGCAGCGGGAACGGTGGCTGCATGATGTTATTCTGCATCATGAAGTTGACCATTGTTTGCAAGTCTGCCAATTTGTTCGCCATGGTCTTTACCTCATCGTCCCTCTGCAGGCATCTTTCTTTCCATACCTGGAGGTCGTCTTTGTTGTAGTACCCACTTTGGTCCGTTTTCTTTGGTACGTCGCTCTCCTGGCCGACGTCCTTTCCTTCGTGATTTTTATCGTGAGTCTCTTTGTTGTAGTTGTCTTCTTCGATGTCAAGGTCTACAGGTTTCCCACTCCCATTAGAAGTGTCGTCCCCAACCTTCTCTTTCTGTCCGTCGTTGGCCATCTATTCTTCTTTCTTTCCCACAGACGGCGCCAAATTGTGTAGGTCAATTTCTGACCACACGGCCAATCAAGCACTCAGCTGGAGAACACTGGCAGAATAGATCAAGCCCGAATGACCTGTCACAAAAAGAAGAGATTCCGACGGTGGTTCGTCCACCCGAGAGCGTTCCGACGATCAAGTCAGTAAAATATCTCTCAAATATAACCAATAGTGTTTAACTCACTAGACAATGCATAAAAGACATATCTTAGACCCATGGGGGTGCCTCCTTTTTATAGCCAATACAATCCTAGTCCTCTAATGGACTTAGGATTACTGCTAATCTTGGACTCCCAGTAGGATTAGGATAAACTCTCTAAGAGTCTTATCTTTACCCAAACTGAAGTCTTCTCTCATTCTAGGACTCTTGTCCCTTATCCGCTTATCCCGGATTCTGGTATTTTCGCAGATAACCTCGGTCTCACCGAGATCATCTCGGCGTCATGACCAGGACACATGGCACCTCGGCTGGCACTTCGGTGACACCTTGGCCACGTGTTTGTCGTTCAAAAATTATGTCCCCACAGACGCATATCTAAATTTTTTGTAATTACCAAGCTAATCAAAAATTTGAATGTAATTGCATCAATTACGGGTGAATGTGTTTCTTCATAGTCAATACCAAGTCTCTGCGAGAAACCTTGCCCAACAAGTCGTGCTTTATATCTTACAATTTCATTTTGCTCATTGCATTTTCGAACAAATACCCATTTATATCCCATAGGTTGTATCCCTTTAGAGGTTTGGACTACAGGTTCGAATACTTCACGTTTCACAAGGGAGTTTGACTTTGCTTGTATTGTTTTTTTCCACATTGGCCAATCATTTCTCTATCGACATTTTTCAATAGTTCGTGGTTCATTGTCATCATCACTTTTGATAATATTTTCAACATTACTTATAATAATGTCAAGAGAAACTTTAAATGAAAATATGTTGTTGACAACAATTTGATTTCTATCTCAAACTTGTCCTGTACTCATATAATGTATTGAGATCTCATTATTTTCAGATACCTTTTCCACTTCAAAGAATAACTCTTCAAGAGATTTCTCTTTTGGAGATTTATAAGTAGGAGATTTGGATAAACTTATTATAGCCTGTTTTGTGATTCTAGTCTCTTCATGAGTGCTTTCATTTATGGATATGATCTCTTTAGGAGATCCAATCATTGTCTCTTCTATAATACCAACTTTTTGTTATTGAGCTTTTCTTTTTTGATGAATTTTGTCTTTCGCACCGACAAGTCTTCCACACTTCTGGCATGCCTTAGACTCGTTTGCTGCTATGCCTTCTGATTGTTCGACAAGGACATTAATTCTTACTGGGGTATTAGCAGCTAATATGTAAGATTTTGTCACATTCTTTGTGTCAGTGAATGCATCCGATAACTGATTTGTAATACTTTGCAAATGAATGATCCTTTGAACTTCTAATTCACATTGATTAATACAAGGATCAACATGAGATAACGTCGAAGTATTCCAAGTGATTTCTTGTCGAGTTTCAGGCTGCGACTTGTCTCTCTCTAATGATAGGGAAATTGTTTCATTAAAATGACAATCTTCAAATCGTGCCTTAAACACATCACCAGTCAAAGGTTCTAGATATCTAATGATTAATGGATAATTAAAACCGATATAAATTACAATTCTGTGTTGTGGACCCATCTTAGTGTGTTGTAAAGGTGCAATAGGGACATAAATAGTGTAACCAAACTCTAAGGTGACTAACATTTGGTGGTTGACCAAATACAAGTTGTAATGGCGAATACTTGTGATATGTGTAGACACCCCGTTTTTGACCGACCTTAAGACTCAGACGTCACCGATTGAGCGCTCGGTGATGTTGCATATTGTGCTCGTTCAGAGGTCTCAGAGTCGCGGCCGTGCGCCCTGCCTCCGGACTTCCGAACCCTCTTCTGCGCCTTGCCTCGGTTTGCGAACCAGACTCGGTTTTCTCTGTTTTCTTTCCTGCGGGGAGGGAGAGGTCCAGCAGATCATCTCTCGGTGGCCGTGGGCTACTTTTCGTGGCCGTAGGCCATTTTGCCCATTTCGGAGCCCGGTTCCCGATTTTCGGAGCCGTCAGGCCGTATGCCTCGGTTCGGGACCACCCAACCATCTCCGATTCCTCTGATTTTTGGCAGGTACCTCTGTTTTATCTTAACGAGGGACACTGGGGTCTTAGATGCCCACTTCGTGGCTGAACGCCACTTTCGGTGCTTACAGCCTATTTTCGGGACCCCGAACCGCGCGGTTTGGTCCCCGAGTATTCGTTTTGCATCGGTTTTTGTTCATTCTTGGCAGGTGCCTCTGTTTCATCATAACGAGGGACACTGTGGTCCGAGAGACCAACTTCGTGGTCGGACACCACTTCCGGTGCCTGACAGCCCACTTTCGGGGCCCCGAACTGCGTGTTTCGTCTCCCGAACCCTCATCTTGCATTTTTGGGCCCCGACCCGAACTTGAGATAGTCATATTTTGAGGTCCTTTTCATTTTTGATTGAGGACCTTTTACTGTTTGACATCTCGATCTGCCACTTGTCTCTTTATCTCTTTTTAGGCCTGTTTTGCACGATATTTTAGGCGTACTTGTGGGCTGTATCGGACTTGGTCGTAAACTACAAAGTATCTTATTTTGAGCCCCTCTTCAAATTTGAAGAAGGGCTCTCGGCCATTTGAGACCCGCAGCTATCACTTATCCTTTTGGCCCCTTTTGTTGCACCCTTTGCACCCTTGAACCCCATAAACCTTCTAGAAGGTTGAACCCTTGGCCAAGCTTCTTGGAGAAGCTTGGCCAGCTGTCTTAGCTTCCCTTGGAAGCCAAGACCCTCTTGCACCTCTTGAACCCCCCTCTCTTTGCTTAGCCATTAAGTTAAGAGCTTTATATTGCCTATATAAAGAGCCCTTCTCTCCCTTTGATCAAGGTTGGAGGTTTTGGATCAAAAAACCAGAGGATATACATATATTCTGATATAGATACATATATCCCTCCATCTCTCACTATATCTCTCTCATTCAACCTCCAAACACCCTTGTTCTTGGGCCATTTCTTCATCACCACCTAGCACCACCACCACTACATCATTTCCAGCAGCAAGGAGGGCCTTCCAGTAGCTAAGAGGCACCATTTTCAGTCCTAGAAGCAGCCAAGGTTTTGGTCTACAAGGGTAAGCACTCATTTCCCCTTTTGAGCTCCATTTTTGTACCATTCCTCTACCCTACTTGCTCACTGTTTTAGGCTCCGACCCTAACTGAAAGGGGCACCCTTTTGAGCTGTTCTTCATCTTTGTTTAAGGGCTCAACCCTATTTGGGCCCTCCATTTGGTACTTGTTTCAATATCATCTCATATGCCTTAATCTTGCGTGCTTTAGCTAGCCTATGATTGATCTGTTTCTGAGCTTGATATGAACTGTGAGTAGGCCTATTTTGAGCCCCTCTTCAACATTGAAGAAGGGCTCAACCATGTTTGGCAACTTTATCATGCACTTGCTTTGTAATCTCTCGTATTTACCGTAAAATTGCATGATTTGTTTGGTCTGTCTAGCTTCTGTTTTCGGCCATCATCAGGTCTGGAAAGAGTCTTATTTTGATCTTATGGACATATTTCATGAAGGGTCTTTGTTGGTTGGATGAATGTTTGGGGTACCTCATGTTATGGCCTATAGTATCCTAGTTCTTGCATGGCATCCTTAGCATATTTGCACACTGAGTTGAGGCGTGTCATCTACTGTAAATATGCATATTTTTGGTCCCTCATCAGTGTTGTAGAAGGAAATTTTTCCATTTGAGCATCGCATATATCACTTGTTTCAATACCCCTCTCTTGGCCCCCGTTTTTGCATGGTTTGTTAGCCTTGTATGCTTACTGATTTTGGGGCTGCCTTATACTGAAAATGTGCTTATATTTGGGCTGTCTAGCTGCTGTCTATTCATACCATGTTCATATAATGCATGTTTAGCATAGCTATAGGCCATTTCGGAGGCCTAGTTTTGCATTTCGGGAGTGATTCCATGCATCGGGTGTCATTTCGCCTTGTTTCGGGCCTGTTTTGCCCCTCATTTAGCTACTGAAATTTGTATGTGTAGTATGCCATGCTTCATGTTTCATTAGAATGCTATTTCATGCTGGTATGCCATCGCCTCGATTTGCGTGCCCGTATGCACGCATTTCGAGGCATCTCTTTTTCATCTTATGGCAGCTGATTTTGGCATGCTTGTGAGCTATCCATGTTAGTTTAAGTCCATTGTTGCATGTTTGTCGCATGCCATGCTTGTTGGTTTAGGTTGTGTGCCTAATACATGTTTCATGTTTGCATACTTGCCTTTATGTTCATATTGCATACTTAGCTCACATGTTTAGGTTGCATTTGGCATGCATACCTTGCCTCTTGAATCACCATGATAGAGGTTGGGCCTATGGTTTGTTTGTGCTTGCATTCCATTCCATTAAAAGTTGCTAACTTGGCTTCTTGGGCCATCATGCATTGAAATGCGTGATTGGTGGCCCGGGGGTCGAGGGCCATGCTCCCTTGAGTCTATTGCATGATAGGGAGTGTGTCCGTGCATACATTTGTCCCAAAATTCCAATGCCATGCTCTGCTGCTGTCTGTTGCTGTCAAAACTGTCTCCTGCAGGAATTTAGTGCCGACCGGCACTCTTTAGTGCCGACCGGCAATCTTTTTGTGCCGATAACTATCAATTGCAGCCGGTGGTCAAACCCCGCAGCCGGTGGCAAAACCCTCCAGCCGGTGGTGATCTTCAGAATATGGGGAAGGCTTCCCAGGACTTTGGCAATTTCTGGAGACAGGGCAGTGAAAACAGAACCAGCAGTGGCACGGTGTAGGTTTTCCGGGCAAGTCGGATCCGAGCATGCGTGCGTCCCTCTTCCCGAGGCCTTTTACTGCTTTCAGTAGTTTAATTAATTTGTTAATTAATTAAGGGTCTGTAATAATTAATTAGCTAGGATAGTTGATTTATTATTTGGGACTGTATATTTATTTGGTCCCTCCAAGTGAGGGCATAATTGTAATAAAGGGTGTGTGAGTGTGTGTATGTCTTCCAACCCCACGTCTTTCTTCCCTTTTATTTACCTGCTTATGATGGTAGATTAGGGCACGTTTAATTTTAGCATACCTTATGCTATGCATGCGTGCATTCAGGCATTTGTTTACATGCATCGGGCTCGGCACATCATACAAACTGTATTGTATTTCAATTCCAAATTGAATACGTGTTATTTGTAGCGTTCCACATGCCATGTCTAGGATAGCCGAGTCTGTCTAGATCGCATCTTCGCCTGTGTTGCATTAGCCATTTAACATGAACTAGGTCATGCATGTTTGCTAACTAGTTTCTTGTTTTGGCGCGGAGTACAATGTAAGTATTTATGCTTTAGCATATCGCATGCGTGTGAATGTTAACATGACAGTATGCTTACCATGCGGCTAAATGCTTATGTGATATTACTGTTTGAATGCCTGTGGGTGGAGGTTGGATTGCTTGAGTTGGGACAACTCATTGAAATCCGTATTTTAGCCTACTTGCGAGTAGCAAAATCTAACACGTTTTTCGAGACAAAACGGATATGCAATGTTTATTCCCAAATTAGGCGATCTAGTCTATACTTGTTTGCTGTGCGCACAACATAGTAATTCTAGGCTAATAACCAGAATAAGAACGCATAAAGTTTTCAAAATTGGATATCACGGTTAGTAGAGGCCGGTCTTCGGACCGGGCGAAAGGGGGTGCTCATAGCTGACCTTCCCCGATCGTACCCAAGCTCCCGAGCCAAGTCACTTTGGTGATGACGGACACGTGGCCTTCGGCACCGAGTCAGGGTTTCCTAAATTCCCCCATTAAAAAATATTTAGGTGGCGACTCTGTAATCTGGCAAAGCAGTCCATGTTTGGCACTACTTTTCAAAAATCTGTTTTTCACAAAATGATTTGCCAGAGGTGGACTCTTTGGTTCAGATTTAGAACCGCAACACACAAAAAGGGAGTCCGAACTGTAGAGTGAAGCCCACGGGCGCGTCTACAATATGCTGTTAGCCTGACACAAATCAAAGATGTTGCATGGAATATAGCATGACTTCATGCTAAAACAATTAATTTACTTTTCATAAGCAAAGGCTGAGCAATCAATTGAAGTCTCTTAATGAATGATTCAGCTAAACCATTTTAGATATGAGTGTATACAACAAGGTGTTCAATACCAATGTCAATGGACATGCAATAATTATCAAATGCTCGAGATGTAAATCCACTGGCATTATGCGGACGAATTGTCATGATAGGATGGTCTGGAAAATGTGCTCACAATTTAATTATTTGAGCAAGGAGTCTAGCAAATGCAATATTACGTGTAGAAAGTAAACAAGTACATGACCATCTAGTTAATGCATCTATTAAAATCATAAAATAATAAAATGATCCACAACAAGGATGTATGGGTCCACATATATCCCTTTAAATTCTTCGCAAAAAGGATGGAGATTCAACAATTATTTTTGTGTGTGATGATCTGGTAATTAGTTTCTCTTATGAATAGACAGAACATGGATAATCACTTAGTAAAAGAATCTTCTAATTATTCGACGCATCATTATAGATCCTGGATGCCTGAGTCGATTATGCCATAGCATAAATATTTTTGGGTCAGAGCACTTCTGGTGCATTACAATATGTGACTCAATCATTTTTATTTTTGTATAATATAATCCAGATGAAAAAGCAGAAAGTTTTTCTAATACTAGTTTCTACCTAGAATTAGTTGAAGTAATCGATAAATACTCTTCCTGACTTTTATTTATAAGTTCAATATGATAACCATTACGACGTATATCTTTAAAGCTTAACAGATTTCTTCTGGATCTAGTAAAAAATTAAGCTTCATCAATACAAATTTTTGTTTAATTGTATAAAATATTTTGCATCACGTAAGATTGTATGTGTGGTTGCACTGTCCACTAAACAGATATCATCACCAATCATTTTTGAATTAGTCAATATATTAATGAAAGCCATGCTTATATATAAAACAAAAACTGAAATTTATTAATCTCAAAATTCAAAGTAGGAAATTACAAACTCCTAAATCAAAAAATAAAACTTAAAAGTCATAATCAAAGTAGGACAATACAAAACATAATATGATATTTAGAGAATCAGGTTAATCAATGTGAACATTTCCATCACCAATTAAATGATCAATTTTTCTTTCAGAATCTTCAAAGAAATATGAAACATCAAGATGAGTAATATCTATTGATGCATAATGATTTGAGAAATTTATTTCAATTCCTTTTGCCTCCTTTTTTTTATTTTATTTTTTTATTGATGCTTGATAAAAATCCACCAAATATTTGGGCGTATGGTAGGAACGTGACCAATTTCCTTTCATACCACATCTATGACAAGTATTTTCATATATCTTGATAGGTTTATTCTGTAAACTTTTTCCTTTTTCTTGTGATGTCTTAGGATTATTCCACTTATGGTGGAATGGCATGGTATTTTTCCGAACATGTCCTCCACAGATTCAATAATTATTTCTACCTCGGCCACATCCAAAACCATGACCTCTCTCTCGTCCACGACCATGAACTGCAACCTCATTACTTCAGGGAATGGAGCAAAACTAGTTGGACGGCATAAGTGATTTTTCAATAACAATTAATTAGTTTATTCAGCCACAAGAAAACATGAATTCAGTTAAGAATACTTTGTAAATTGACGCTCTCTATATTGCTACTGCAAGAACACATTATTAGTATGAAATGTGGAGAATATTTTTTCAAGCATATCTTCTTCAATAATTTTTTCTTCACATAATTTTAATCGAGGGATAATTTTAAATAAAGCAAAGTTGTACTCACAAATTGATTTATAATCTTGCAACCTCAAATGCAACCAATCATAACGAGCTCTTGGGAGGATTACGGTCTTTTGGTGCTCGTATCTCTCCTTTAAATTATTCTACAAAATAAGTAGATCTTTTACCATAAGGTATTCATTTTTTAATTCTTCTTGGAGATGATGACGAATGAATATCATTGTCTTTGCGCAATCTTGCAAGGATGCTTCATTTTCATGCTTTATAGTATCTTCAAGATTCATTACCTCAAGATGGATCTCAATATTAAGAATCCAAGATAAATAATTTTTTTTGGAAATGTCAAGAGTTGAGAATTTCAATTTTGAAAGATTTGACATATTTATGCGCTCAATACAATCAAAATAAAATATTTAGTATCACGTAAAAACAACGAACTTATTTATACTTATCTCAATCGCTCAGTAACTTTTACTTCTCAACTGGCTAGAATCTCATTGTAACGCCCTCAAAATAAACCCACAATATTGACATGCATTGATATAGGAAAACAAAACATTATTCCATTCATCAGAGTATTCTTATTAAAAAACATCACATGTAACATCTAAAGTAAATGCCCTACGGGCTTACAGCTTTCCAAGCCAACACTTGGACACAAAATGTGAGTACTAACTCAACTACAAATTAAGCCCTTGGCTTGAGTTTACATGTAATATCAAATAACAACTAACTAAAACAAGTCTTTAAACCCAAATCCTTCCAAGCTAAGTCCTTGGAGGTAGCATATCACCTGGACCTGAAAATGATGTTCCCGTATAGGGTGAGCCACAGCCCAGCAGAAATATACTAAACCAAATATAAGAATTGACTAAAGCAATAGCATTCGAAAGATGGTTAACACTATTAAATCCATTATATCACTATACAGTTTCATGACAATAATGTCCATGACATGTTTCACTTTACATTATTATTCAACTTTCCAATTATACAAACATGGCTCAGAACCTGGCCAAACTATAAAATGAGACTACATCTCACATCAACATTAGTTCCAATATCAATAATTTAAATGAGACTAAGGCTCATACTAAAGCACTTCCATAAGTCAATAAGTACACATATTTGCTGTACTAAAACACTTCCAAGAATCAATAAGTACACACATTTGCTGTACTAGTGGAGTCCATCCCTTTCTCCTCCTAAACAGGTTTGAGAGTCCATCCCCTATCTTTCCTCAAACCATGGAGTACATACCCTATCTCCTCCCAAACAATATTCAATCAATACACGTATTTGCTGTATTAATTCAACTGTCATATTCAATGACTCATTCAATGTGATTAGTTTTAGTTTTCCCTAATCTGCATGCAATGTCTACAACAATCATGACTATCCTCCACCGATAGCCCAAAACAATTATTTCTAAACAGGAAATAAATACATCAACAAGTATAAACTCAACATTTTCATTAGTGAGTGATTAAACTATCCAACTACACCATTTAATCTCATAATTCCCCAATTTCAAAAATTAAACTTAATTCCACATTTTTTCCTAAATTAATTATACAAATTAATTTATTACAACAATTTGGGTTTTTTTCCCCTTTCCTCAAAATTAACCCCAAGGTTCAATTTTTTCAATTTAATACTATCAATGTCGTTTTCATGACTTACAAACATATGATATTTAATAGATGAAAAACCCCCCTTTTAAATTATAAATCAAACCCTAGCTTTTTCCAAAATTTCCAAACAACACCAACATATCAAAATGACTAAAACTTAGGACAAAACCTATAAGATGGAGTAGGATATCCCTACCTCGAAGTGAAGAACTCGAATAGGGAAGATGACCCAAAATCCAAATTGCTCCAAATCCACAAATGTTCAGATTAAAACAAAGCCCTCGCGACCCTCTATCTTTTTAACAAAGAACCTAGGGTAGAAACACCCTAAAAATAGATGAAACCTAAGAGAAAAGGTGAGTAGAGGGAGAGAGAACACGGACCTAGGGTTTTTAAAACAAAAGAGGATGAAAAAGTGATGTTTAAAACCGCTGCTGCGTATTTATATAAAACAGGCTCGCTCGAGCGAATAATTGGTCGCTCGAGCGACCAGATACAAGAAAGACTCGCTCGAGCCAAGAATGCACAGCTTCAGGTCTGCAACCAGAAGCACGCTCGAGCGACAGAATGCTCGCTCGAGCGAAGAACTCGAAAACATACACCTCTCTTGCTCGAGCGAAGGAAATCTCGCTCGAGCCAAGAAATGCAACTCTCAGGTCTATACCCAGACGCAGTCGCTCACTCGAGCGAGGAAACCCTGGCTCGAGCGAAGGACCAAAAACAAAGATCTCGCTCGAGCGATAAACTGCTCGCTCGAGCGAAGGACTAAAATTCTGGGCAGCAACCCTTTACTCCCAAACACTCCCAACCTGTAACAAACCTTCCCAATACATCCCATAATCTCAAAAATAAGGAATTTAAAGGACGACAATAACAAATATAAAATAACAAGATCCACGGAATCTAAGTCCGGATACAACAACCAAATGGGAAAAGACTGGGGTCGTTATAACCTTCCCCCCTTAAAGAATTTCGTCCCCGAAATTAAGCATAAGTTTTTAAAAAATAGTAAGATATTTCATTAATCAACCTGACCCATTACCCGTCATTCCATCTCTTACTAAGAGGCATTTCACAATATGTAAAAACATATATTTCAACCTGCATTATCACTATGCATTTTCTTCCCAATTCAACAATTTTCAATATATAAGCTTCACAATTCCGTATCATATTCAATGTTCATGATGCATTTCCATTTATACAATATATTCAACATATGCAATGTTCCATTAAACTTCCATTTTGAGGCAAGTTTCAAAATTCTACCATTAAACCAAAACATTCTCAATGTTTTACAACTTAAGACATATATAATGCTCTTAAAGTTAAATACTATTATGGAATCTCAATGCAAGCTTACACATCAACAAATATGTCCGGATATTTCTCGCAGACTTCCAACTCACGTTCCCAAGTGGCTTCCTCCACTCCGTGATGTTTCCACAAGACTTTTACCAAAGGAATGGTCTTGCTTCGCAAGACTTGCTCCGCAAGACTTGCTCCCGCCTATCCAAGACTTGCTCCCGCCTATCCAAGACCCGAACCGGTCTCTCCTCATACGAGGCATCCTCGTCAATCTCTAAGTCGGTCCAATCTAACACATGCGATGGATCCGGCTCATACTTCCGAAGCATACTCACATGAAAGACGTCATGAACTCCGGACAACTGCGGCGACAAAGCTAAATGATAGGCAGCCTCACCAATCCTCTCAAGGATCTCAAAAGGGCCAATAAACCGAGGGGACAACTTCTCGCTCTTCCCAAACCTCATCAATCCCCGCCTAGGTGATATCTTCAGAAAGACATGATCACCCACCTCAAATACCAAAGGTCTCCTCCTACGGTCAACATAAGATTTCTGACGACTTTGGGCTGTAACAAGCCTCCTACGGATAAGCTCAACTTTCTCCGTTGTTTCCCTCACAAACTCCGGACCCAACAAAGTGTGCATCACCCACCTCGACCCAACAAACTGGAGACCTATACGGTCGGCCATACAAGGCCTCAAACGGTACCATACCGATACTAGACTGGAAATAGTTGTTGTAGGCAAACTCCACCAAAGGCAAGTGCCTCTCCCACAACCCACTAAAGTCAAGAACACAACCCCGAAGCATATCCTCAATGATCTGAATAGTACACTCGGACTGCCCGTCAGTCTGAGGATGATAAGCCGTGCTAAAGGTCAACTTAGTACCCAAGGCACTCTGCAAACTCTGCCACAACCTGGCAGTAAAACGAGGATCTCTATCTGAGACGATCGTCATTGGGACCCTGTGCAACCTCACTATATCTTGAATATACAAGTCAGCAAGATGATCTACCGAATCTCTCAAGCGCATAGGAATGAAGTGCGCCGACTTAGTTAACCGATCTACAATCACCCAAATAGCATCACTACCCCGCTGAGTTCTCGGAAGACCTACAACGAAATCCATAGTGACATGCTCCCACTTCCATTCGGCAATAGGCAAGGGTTGCAACAAACCCGCTAGCCTCTGATGCTCGGCCTTCACTTGCTAACAAGTAAGGCACTTAGACACAAAAGCTGCCACATCTCTCTTCATACCCCGCCACCAAAACTGGTGACTCAAATCCCGATACATTTTAGTGCCTCCAGGATGCACCGCAAGGCGTGAATGATGAAACTCTCGGAGTACCTCCTCTCGGCAAGACTCCGGCACAAACAAACGGTCTCGGTATCTCACACTCAAGTCGGGATACACCGTCAAACCCTTCACAACCTTCCCACTGGAGATCTTATCTCGGAGGGATTCCACCTCAAGGTGACCTCTCTGTGCCTCTAACACTCGAGTCACGAATGTAGGCTGCGCAACAACAGAAAACAAGGCCGCAGCCCTAACGGATTCGCCCAGAAGCAAATCAAACTCCCCAAGTGCACCCAACATCTCCCATTCCCGGATGGCTATACTAGCTACGTCACCAACAGATTTCCTGTTAAGGGCATCGGCCACCACATTGGCTTTCCCCGGATGATAATACAACTCGAAGTCATAATCCTCAATGAACTCCATCTACCTCCTCTGCCTCAAATTCAAGTCTTTCTGTGTAAACAGATATTTCAGACTCTTATGATCCGAGAATACCTCGAACCGCTCACCATAAAGATAATGCCTCCAAATTTTCAAGGCAAAGATCACAGCTGCTAACTCTAGGTCATGTGTAGGGTAATATCTTCTCGTGTATTTTCAACTGACGCGAGCCATAGGCTACCACTTTTCCCTCTTGCATCAACACACAACCTAAACCCTCTCGTGAGGCATCACAAAAACAGCATAACCCAACCCTTTTTCCGGAATAATCAAGACCGGAGCGGGGTCAATCTATCTTTCAACTCTTGATACGACTTTTCACAAGTCTCACTCCATACAAATTTGACTCCCTTCCGAGTCAGTCTAATCAACGGCGAAGCTAACTTGGAGAAATCCTTCACAAACCGTCATGTGTAGGGTAATCCTTCACAAACCGTTGGTAGCATTTGATTTGATTTTAGAATCATGATTTTGATTAAAATTTTTCAAAATACATACCCAAACAAAGTTTTCAAAATTCAATTAAAAAATTCTTTTCAAAACTCATAACTAAACTATTTCCAAAACTCTATTTTTTTTAAAAAAATTCAAAAAAAATATTTTTTATTTTGTTATTTAAAATTATTTTTATTTTTTTATATTTATTTTGAAGAAAAAAAATTTTTTTTTCTTTTTTCAAAAAAATATTTTGTTATTTTTGCAAGTATTGACCAAATAATTTGTTGTGATTTAGAAATATAGGAACGATCAAAAAAATTTTATAAAAAAAATTTAAAAATAAATATTTAGAAAATAGAAAAATTTAAAACAATATTTAAAATATTAAATATTTAAAAAATAAAATAAAATATTTAAAATAGAAAAATGAAAAAAATATTTAAAATCAAAATTATATATTTAAAATGAAAAATTTTAAACTATTTAAAAAAAAACACAACACACAAATTAAAAATAGTAAATAAATATTTATAATAAAACATATTTATCCTAAAAAAATAAAATTAAGAAATTAATTTTTAAAAATATTTTATAAAAATAAACTCAAAATACAAGTTGAAACTCAGAACTCTTTTCAAATTTTTTTTCAAAATTCATAACCAACAAATTTTCTTTTTCAAAACTCATTTCGAATTTTCTTTTCAAATCTTTTAAAAGACAACTCTATACTCAAAACAATATAAAAACTAAATCAAATCGAGCCATTTGAGTTTTGAACTCTCAAAAATTATTTTCACAGTTACGGGTTTATTTTTTAATATTTTTTTTTATTATTATTTTTTTTTTACATTTGATCATTGCCATTTCTATGCCGTGTAGTGGTTTCTTCTAACTCAGTAAAAAACAACTTTTAATCTTGTTTACGTCATAATTCTGATCCCACAAGATAATTCAAATAGCGTGAAACACGTTGAGGCCTACCATGCCTTTTGGGCTTAGGCCTCACTTTGCATGTTATAATTTTAGTCTAAAATTAAAAATTTATTAAAAAAGTAAAAAGTTTATAATTTATATTAAAAAACTTTAAAAAAGTTTCTCACAGAATTTTTTTCATAAAAAATTAAAAAGTCATTTTAAATATACTAATTTTTTTACCTCATATTTTAGCAAAAAAGTCAAAAAATTACTAAAATAATCTATTCCTAAACGAAGCCTTAGTCTAGGACTAAAAATATTTTAATCAAAAAATTGAAATTTTATTATAAATAATCATATTGTTTTTTTCTATAATTTTTATAAAAAAATTAAAAAAATATTAAAATAATTTGTCGTAAACGAAGCCTTAGTACACTCAATAATTGAGGACTTTCCAATAATTGATGACTTTGGGAATTATTTGGCATATATATATTTTTTATTTTTTTTAATCATATCACTTTTTTATTTTTTTATACATCTTTTCATAAAAGTCAAAAAATATGCGTATTTAAATTATTCCAAATATCCTCTTAATTTTCAAAATTAAAAATTGAAATCTTATTTTTAAAAATCGAGGACTTTAATTTTTTTAATTAAAAATTGAAAACTTTAAAAATTGAGGACTTTTGACTAATTAAGGACTTTTTAAAAGTTTGAACTTTTAATTCATATCTTTTAATTTTTGATAATTTTTTATATTTAAAGAAAAAATCGGTAATAAATTCAATCTAAGGAATGTATAAGCAAGGCACTAGTATATGACCGTGACTAAGGTAAGATGCAATTAATAATGAGATCAAAATATAATTAAATATTAAATTATTATGTTAAAATGTAATTTATCAAATTTATTACTAAAAATTTAAAGTCAAAATATAATTACAAGTCCTTGGTTTCGACTTTTAAATAAATTTTATAAAATTATCCGAACATAAATACACATATTGTTTATGTATCGTAGGTTTTGTCACCGAGGTAAGGTGAATAACAAAATTCTGTTGAAAAAAACAAAAAAAACTCTTCTTTTTAATTTTTAAATAAATCACACCACCACCACATTATCTCCCGTCTTTCTTTCTCACTTGCTTTTTTAAAAAGATTCCGTAGTGGTAAAACATAAATCACTTTTATCACTTTTTTTTAAAACAAAACTCAATTTAAATTCAATTTAAATTTGTTCAAAAAATAAAAAAAACAACAACAACAACATTTTCGAGAGAAAGTGGATTTAAAAAAAAAAAACATTTACACCAACTTTTTTTTTTAATGATGCTACATTTGTTAATACACAACATTTTTTTTTTTAAATTTTGAGTTCAATATTGTCAATCAAAAAATATATATATTTTCCACAAATATTTTTTAACATAACCACATTCACAATTTCATTCCCCCAACATAAAACATTGGACACTGTCTATCAGACTATTTGATACTAGTATTTTTTTAAAAAAATTTCTCCTCTTGTTTTTTTTTTTTTCAGAAAATATTTTTTCAGTAAGATAGATGAACTGAAAAAATTATCTAATCTGTGTGATATTATGTGGGTGTTTAGAAAGTAGTTATTTTAGAGATTTTTTAGCTACTTTAATAGATTATTTTAATTTTTGTATTTAAGAAGATGAGATGAATTTTTATTTAAGTGGGTGTGTTAAAAAATATGTTGACTGTCACTGTTACAGCCCGAGAGCCGGCCTATTTTTTTTTTTTTTAAACCATTGATTTAGGAGCTTTTTGACTCTTTTTTTTTTTATTTGAGCCTTTTTTTTAAATCATTTATTTGTGAAGTATATGTATATATATAAAATAAAAGTATATACTCTCTCTGTCTCAAAATAATGGTCTCTTTTGGGGAATTTAAGTTTTTTTAGTAGTATAATTATTACATTTGAAAAAAGTTAATTTTTCAAAATTACCCTTTTCATAGTATATTTTTTGAAAATATTAATGTAATAATTGTACTTTTTATATTATTTATTAATTTAAAAGAAGGGCAAAATAAGAAATTTATATTATTTTTGTACTTAATTTTTGAAAAAAAATTAATATTTTAAGATAATAAAAAATAAAATAAAAAATTAATATTTTGAAACGGAGAAAATATATAAAATGAAATATTTTTTTTATGTGATGTTGTGCCGACAGAACCCACATGGGTTTTCCATCAATTTTCCAATTGACTCATTTTGTCTAGTTTCATCATTATTTTCCATCTTTTCTGTCACTATCCCCTGCACTCTCCTCTCTCTCTCTCTCTCTCTCTCTCTCTAACGTCCGGAGAGAGAATGCCTCTCTCTCTCCTAATCCCTTAACATTTTTGAAAAATATTATAAGGAGTTGTTTAGAATTATCACTTTTTTATTTTTTACGAAAAAAACGTAAAATGATGTAGTAAAGAGATAATTTAATTTAAATGAGATAATATGACTTAAATATAATAGTAAATTTTTGAATTTTTTAGATTATGTCAAACTAAGCCTAAGTCTCAAATTTTTTATTAAATAAATAATTAAATGTTAGATTCTATACTTTTTTTATTAAAAATTTGATAACCTTAATAGTACTCAATATTTTTTAATACAATAAATTTGTGAATTTTTTATTTTATTTATGAAATTAGAAAATAAAATCCAGTCTCTATATTTTTTAGTTTTCTTTTAATCTGATTTCTTTTGTCTCTTTATCGCTGTGTTAGTTAGAAAATTTGAGAATTTTTTATTTTTAAAAAAGATAAATAAAATACGAATAAAATATATTTTTTTTTTATTTAATTTTACATTTTTTACTAACAAATCACCGCGTAAAACTTATCACAAATTACAATAAAAACATAAATACACACAATAAATGCATCACAAAAATCAAAAGTTGAGAAATCAAAGAAATGGTCTGATCACGGTTCTCATCTTCTTCTTTTCTCTTTTTTTTTTTTTTTTTTTTTTTTCTTTTTCCGTCTCTCTAGTGTCTTTGTCTACCACTCATTCTCTCTCCATCTTCCACCTCTCATTCTCTCTCATCTCTCCAATCAATCTCTCTCTCTCATCTCTCCAATCAATATCTCTCTCTCAGTGCATGGCACCCGAAAAATTTTCCGCTTAAACTGCGCATACGCGACCCCAAATGCGCAAGACCAGTCGACAGGTCAAACCTGAAGTACTATAATAATTATATGTATACATCACGAGTAATATTAGAAATTATAAAAAAAATATTACTCCCTCCGTCTCAAAATAATGGTCCCTTTTGGGGAATTCAATTTTTTTTGGTAATACAATTATTGCATTTGAAAAAAGTTGATTTTTCAAAATTATCCTTTTGATAGTACATTTTTTGGAAATATTAATGTCATAATTGTACTTTTTATATTGTTTATTAATTTAAAAGAATGGCAAAATAGGAAATTTATATTATTTTTGTACTTGATTTTTGAAGAGGGACTAATATTTTGGGACAATGAAAAATGGAATAAGGGACTAATATTTTGGGACGGAGGGAGTATAAAATATATCATAAAGATTTTTTATTCTGTATAATATTTTATTGGGTATATAATTCAAAAATAAAGAATCTTTCATGATAATTTTCATAATATTTTTTTATAATCTCTAAGATTACTCTTACATCACCAACAGTGTTTAAAACCTTTCAGGACTGGTTTGTCATAGACTATATAATCCATCTTTTTATCCTTTTATCTTTTTTCCATCACATCATCTCTTTACTTTTCGACACATCTTTTCGTAAAAAGACAAAAAATACACTTTTTTAAGACACCCCAAACCAACCCTCAATCAATCATCCTATATTAATTGATTCATTGAATTACAAAATAGGGTAAATTACATTCGCACCCCATGATATTTATATTTATTACAATTCCTTTCTCACATTTTGAAAATTACATCCTCTCCCCTAAGGTTTAAAGTTTCATTACAGATTGCTCCCTCAGTTAGTTAGTCAACTAACAGATTTTGCTGATGTCAGCAATTTAATTTTTTTTTAAATATCAATTTTGCTCTCACTGGATAAATTACATTGACATCCCTCACATTTTAAAAATTATAATTCCCTCCCCAAAGTTTAAAATAGCATTACCAATTGCCTCTCGGTTAGTATTAGTTGAAAAAAAAATAATTGGAAAAAATTTTTTGTTATTCAAATTTTTAAATTTCTGTTTAAAAACTAACATAAACTCATTTTCTGAATTTATTTTTTTTCCTCAAATTTACAAACTGAGACAACCATTTATAAACCAAAAAATTATCAAACAATTTTTTATGACAGTTTTTTAAATTTTTGTAAATATAAATTGAAACCTGAAAACGAAATGGTTACCAAACATACCTCAAATAGTAAAAATGTAGTAAAATTAACAAATAATTAAATAAGTTACCAACGTAAGAAATGACTTATTAAAAGATTCTTAGGGTATGTATGGTTTGATTTTTAGAATTTTTTTTAAATTTAAAATTAATTTGGTTAAATATATTTCTTCATATTTATTTTTATAAAATTAGTTTTTTTCTTTTTAAATGTCATCGGGTATCCGCATTAAATTGAAATTTCAGGGGGTGTCACTGTAATTTACCCTTTAAAGTATATGTAAAGGTTAAGGGTAAATATGTCATTTTAACTTAAAAGTTAACACCGTCAAATAATTACACTGACAAGGGGGGTCAGTGTAATTTCTCAAATGTTAGAGGGAACTGTAATAACATAAATCTCACGGGGTGTCAGTGTAATTTACCCTACAAAATATTATCATGTCACTACGTTAGTTCCGTTGCATCTGTAAGAATTTATTCTTAGTTAGACTGTCATGTACTATATTTTGTTTAGTTTGTAAAACACAGGTTGAAAGTGATTCAGACAGTTTGACTGGTATAAGTCTAAAATTATTATTATGATTCATAAAGTTTTGGGCCATGAGTTTATTATTTTATATGTAGATATGTGATATGGAGGTATAAGGCCCGTTTTAAGTTATTTGGGTTCCTTAATGGGAGGACCAAGTAATTGTTTTGTTTAGGCTCAGTCCCCTCTCCCATCCTTATTAGGGTTTACATATATTTATATATATGTAGATCAAAGGGTTGTTAGCTCTATTGAAAAAGACAACATAAAGATTAGGAGAAGGAGGGGAAGACCTGGTGTTAAGGTTTTCCAATTGTGAATATCATATTCTTTCAAGGAAATAAAAATCAAGACAATAACAGAATCACACGGTATGTATCTAAGTTTATATTTTAGTAATTAATTATATTCATAGAGTTTTGATTTCTAGTATATAGATCCTATAATCTTACATGTGGATTATTTCAGCAAGTTTATACTAGAATCAAAATCATGATAGATTATTTCAATAAAATTATTATATATAATGATAATGAATAAATTAATATTTCTTTTACTGAATGATGCTTTTGTATCTCAAAATTGTGCTTTAGTAATTTCAAGCAAACTTTTTCAATGTAACGAGTACATAATATTTGAATATTGATAGTTTGCCGATTGTGTTTTATAAAATAAAAAATAATAATAATTTGGATCCCGTAGTTTTATGAAAATTGTAAAATATGGACGTGTGTATATTGAATATGTATTGATATATATATATATATATATTTCAAATCTCACCTAATTAAATATTTGCAAAAGATATGAAACATATTTGTTTTTATGACTTTTACATAGGCAGTGGCTTTGGTCCAGTCAAAGATCGGACTGGACCGTGTTATTGGGCCCGTGGGAGCTCACCATGGATCCCGTTTTGATAATTCGAACCGTTTAATGTGTAGAACTCGTCGAGTACTATATGCCTGTAAAAAATCACGTTGATCGGATATCGATAGCTATGTGATCAAAACAGTTTTTTTATCAACCGTTAACTTTTTCATCGTCTATTTTTTTTTATACAAAACTAAATTGATCACATAGGTATTGATATCCGATCAACGTGATTTTTTACAAACATATAGTACTCGACGAGTTCTACATATTGACGGTTCGGATTATCAAAACAGACCCAAAAAATGAGGGTCCAGTCTTGATCTCAACTTGAGACAAGCTGGACCCTTTACATAAACATTAAGATTGTTTAAGAGTTCTATATCATGTATATCACTTTGGTATAATTTTGTAAATTCATATGCGAGATATTATTCTTGAGTAACTGTTCAGTGGTGATTCGTAATATGATATTATATATGATTTGATGGGCACTTGAATATGTTGAAAATTTAATGAAAGTCATATGACCTAACTGTTGTGTCTCTCACTTTACATGTTAAAATTAATTTGTCTAATTTAAAAAATTATGCGGTTGATTTCTTTAAAAAAAATGTTATTGTTTTTATTTTTATAATTAAAATTATAGATTGCATGATGGGTTACATATTGTATTATTATTAATAAAATAAATAAAGTTTTAAAGGTGGATAAATATTTATTTTTTGTAGTCCTAGTTGGAGAATCTTTTTTTTGTTAATGTGGGTGATACTGTCAAAGTGGTTAACTCATTGAGATTTAAAATGATTTTTCAATAAAGATTCTGGAAGCTCTTCTAATATTATATCACTCAATTACCTATCCAAAGGGGGTTAATTGTGTGTGTTAATTTTAGAGGTAGTGTGAGTCACTAGTAAGGGAAACTTTATTGATTTTAAAAGAATTTGTCACGCCCTCAAAATAATGGATAAAACCCAACATTCTCAACATGCATAGATATAAAAAAAATAAATATCCTTCCATTCATCAGAGTATTCTTATAAAAGATATTACATGTTAGCGACAAAAGTGAATGCCCTATTGGCTTACATCTTTCCAAGCCGACACTTGGATACAAAATAAATGAGTACTAACCCAATTACACTTTAAGCCCTTGGCTTGAAATTACATGTAATATCCAATTAACAAAACCACAAAAGGAATCTTCAACTCTCAGAACCTTCCAAGCTAAGTCCTTAGAGGTGGCATATCACCTGGACCTGAAAATGATGTTCCCATATAGGGTGAGCCACAACCCATTAGAGATATACTAAACCAAATATAAGAATTGACTAAAACAATAGCATTTTATTGATGGTCAACACTTATGAACCAAATTTTATTACAACACAGTTCCATGACAATCATGTCCATGTTATATTCCACTTTCCTTTACTTATCCAAATCATTTCATAAATATGACTCAGAACCTGGCCAAACAATTAAATGAGACTACACCTCATATTAATATTACTTTCAATATCAAAAATTCAAATGAGACTAAGGCTCATGTTAAAACACTTCCATTTCAAATGAGATAACAACTCAAAATGAAACACTTCCATAAATCAATAAGTACACACATTTGCTGTACTAACGGAGTCCATCCCCTATCTCCTCCCAAACAGGTTTGAGAGTCCATCCCCTATCTTCTCCCAAACAATATGCATATACAATGTATTTAACACTTGTTATACACAATATCCAATCAATACACGTATTTGCTGTATTAATTCAACCGTCATATACAATAACAAATTTAATGTGATTAGTTTCAGTTTTCCCTAATCAACATACAGTGTGTACAACAATCAAGACTATCCTCCACCGATAGCTCAAAGCAATTATTTCTAAACAGAAAATAAATGCATTAAATAAATACAATATCAACAATTTCGTCGGTGAGTGATAAATTAATCCAACTACACCATTCAATCCCATAATTTCCCAATTTCATGAATACTCAATTTCATAATTTCCCAAATTAATTATATCAATTAATTTCAATTAGGGCATTTCCACCCTTTATCAAAAACAACCCTAAGGTTCAATTTCCTCAATTTGACACTAATAATGCCATTTTTCAAATCTTACAAACACATGGAGTTTAATATATGAAAAACCCCCTTTTTGTTAAATTACAAATTAAACCTTAACTTTTCCCAAAATTACCAAACATCACCAACTAATCAAAATAACCAAAATCAAAGACAAAACTCATAAGATAGAGTAGGGTATCCCTACCTCGAAGTTAGAGCTCAAATGGAGAAAAAGGTGAACACCTGAAATGCTCCAAATCCACTATTGCTCAGATTAAAACAAAGCCCTCACGACCCTCTACCTTTCTTACAAAGGACTTAGGGTAGAGACACACTCTAAGAAGATCAATCCTTAGAGAGAAGGTAAATGTAGAGAGAGAGAGAGAGCCGAATTCTAGGGTTTGTATAATGAAGGAGATGAAAAAGTGAAGTTTAAACCGCTGCTGCGATCTGATGTAACACAGGCTCGCTCGAGTGAAGGATTGGTCGCTTGAGCGACTAGACACAAAGAAACCTCGCTCGAGCCAACAACACGAAGCTTCAGGTCTGCAACCCAGAAGCATGCTCAAGCGACAGAATGCTCGCTCGAGCGAAGAAACTCAAAACATACACCTCGCTCGCTCGAGCGAAGAACTGCACCCTTTAGGTCTAGTACTGGACGCAGACGCAAGCTCGAGCGAAGGACTTCTCGCTCGAGCCACCAGATACAAAACTCAACTCTCGCTCGAGCGAAGGATCTACAACAAAGAGCTCGCTCGAGCGACAAAGTCCTGGCTCGAGCGAAGACACCAAAATCTGGGCAGCAACCATTTGTTTCAAAACTCACCAAACCTGTTACAAACCTGTCCAAAACATTCTATAACTCAAATACAAAGTATTGAAGGACGGAAACGAGATATAAATAACCACCAACATCTACGGAACCAAGTCCGGATTACACTAATCAATAGAGGGAAAACCGGGATCGGCATAACCTCCCCCCCTTAAAGAATTTCGTCCCCGAAATTAAGTACAAGTTTTCAAAAGAGTGTTTTCTTCAATACTCAACAACATTACAACTTAAAATTTCACAACTTGACCATTACCGGTCATTCCATCTCTATTCAAGAGGCAGCTTACAATATATGTTCCAACATGCATTATTAACATGCATCTATTTCAATTCCAACAATTTCCAATGTACATGGTTCACAATTCCATAACACACTCAATGCCAACAAGATAGTTGTATTTCTACAACACATTTAACATATACATTGCTAAAATAAACCTCCATTTTCAAGGCATATACATTAATACCTCCACAATATTTCCATAAACCAAACATACACAACGTTTTACAACTTAAGACATACATAATACTCTTAAGGTTTATCAATACAACAAAATATGCAACAAGTGCTCAAACATCCACAAATAGATCCGGATATTTCTCTAGGACCTCTAACTCACGTTCCCAAGTGGCTTCCTCCACCCCGTGATGTTTCCACAAGACTTTTACCAAGGGAATGGTCTTGCCTCGCAAGACTTGATCAAGCCTATCCAAGACCCGAACCGGTGTCTCCTCATACGAGGCATCCTCATCTACCTCTAAGTCGGTCCAATCCAATACATGTGACGGATCTGGCTCGTATTTCCGAAGCATGCTAACATGAAACACGTTATGTACTCCGGACAATTGCGGCGGTAAAGCTAAACGGTAGGCAACCTCGCCAATCCTCTCAAGGATCTCGAAAGGGCCTATAAACCGAGGGGACAACTTCCCACTCTTACCAAATCTCATCAAACTCCGCCTAGGTGATATTTTCAAGAAGACATGATCACCCACCTCATATACCAAAGGCCTCTTCCTACGGTCGGCATAACTCTTTTGACGACTCTGGGCTGTAACGAGCCTCCTACGGATAAGTTCAACCTTCTCCGTCGTTTCCCAAACCAACTCCGGTCCCAACAAAGGTGCATCACCCACCTCGGCCCAACAAACTGGAGACCTACACGGTCGGCCATACAAGGCCTCAAACGGTGCCATACCGATACTCGACTGGAAACTGTTGTTGTAGGCAAACTCCACTAAGGGCAAGTGCCTCTCCCACGACCCACTAAAGTCAAGGACACAACCTCGAAGCATATCCTCAAGGATCTGAATAGTACCCTCGGACTGCCCGTCAGTCTGAGGATGATAAGCCGTGCTAAAGGTCAACTTAGTGCCCAAGGCACTCTGCAAATTCTGCCACAACCTGGCAGTAAAACGAGGATCTTATCCGAGACTATCGTCACTGGGACCCCGTGCAATCTCACTATGTCCCGGATATACAAGTCGGCAAGATGATCTACCGAATCTCTCACGCGCATAGGAATAAAGTGCGCTGACTTAGTCAACCGGTCTACAACCACCCAAATAGCATCACTACCCCACTGAGTCCTCGGAAGACCTACAACGAAGTCCATAGTGACATGTTCCCACTTCCACTCAGCAATAGGCAAGGGTTGTAACAAACCCGCTGGCCTCTGATGTTCGGCCTTCACTTGCTGACAAGTAAGACACTTAGACACAAAAACTGCCATATCTCTTTTCAAGCCCCTCCACCAAAACTGGCGACCCAAATCATGATACATCTTAGTACCTCCTGAATGAACCGCAAGGCGTGAATGGTGAAACTCTCGGAGGACGTCCTCTCGGCAAGACTCCGGTACAAACAGACGGTCTCGGTATCTCACACTCAGCTCGGGATACACAGTCAAACCCTTTTCAGCCTTCCCACTAGAGATCTTCTCTTGGAGTGATTCTACCTCAAGGTCACCTCTGTGTGCCTCTAACACTCGACTCACAAGTGTAGGCTACGCAACTACAGAAAACAAGGCCGCAGCCTCAACAGATTCACCCAGAAGCAAATCAAACTCGCCAAGTGCACCCAACATCTCCCATTCCCGGATGGCTATACTAGCTACATCACTAACGGATTTCCTGCTAAGGGCATCGGCCACAACATTGGCCTTCCCCGGATGATAGTGCAACTCAAAGTCGTAATCCTCAATAAATTTCATCCACCTCCTCTGCCTCAAGTTCAAGTCTTCCTGTGTAAACAGATATTTCTGACTCTTATGATCCGAGAATACCTCGAATTTCTTACCATACAGATAATGCCTCCAGATCTTCAAGGCAAAAATCACGGTTGCTAACTCTAGGTCATGTGTAGGGTAATTCTTCTCGTGTATTTTCAACTGACGTGAGCCGTAGGCAACCACTTTCCTCTCTTGTATCAACACACAACCCAAACCCTCTCGTGAGGCATCACAATAAACGGCATAACCTAAACCTCTCTCCGGAATAATCAAAACTGGAGCGGTGGTATGTCTAACTTTCAATTCTTGGAACGACTTTTCACAAGTCTCACTCCACACAAACTTGACCCCTTTCCGTGTCAATCTAGTCATCGGCGAAGCTAGCCTAGAGAAATCCTTCACAAACCGGCGGTAATACCCAGCTAATCCCAGAAAACTGCGGATCTCAAAAACACTCTTAGGCTGTGCCCAATCTTGTACTGCCTCTATCTTGGATGTATCAACAGACACCCCTTTCCTGGAGACCACAGGGCCTAAGAACTTGACTTTTCCTAGCCAGAACTCACACTTCCCAAACTTAGAATATAGCTTATGGGCTTTAAGCAACTCAAGCACCACTCTCAAGTGTTCCTCGTGCTCCTCTTCAGAAGGTGAATAAATCAGAATGTCGTCCACGAAGACGACTACAAAACGATCTAAGAATTCCCGGAAGATCCGGTTCATCAAATCCATAAACACTGCCGGTGCATTGGTGAGCCCAAAAGGCATCACCAGAAACTCATAGTGGTCATACCGCGTACGGAATGTCGTCTTCGGGATATCCTCCTCCCTGACCCTCAACTGGTGGTAACTCGATCTCAAGTCTATCTTAGAGAAACAACGGGAACCCTTCAACTGGTTGAATAGATCATCTATACGAGGTATCGAGTATTTATTCTTAACCGTAGCCCGATTCAATTTCCAGTAATCGATACAAAGTCTCAAGGCACCGTCTTTCTTTTTAGCAAAGAGGGCCGGTGCTCCCCACGGTGAAACACTAGGACGAATAAAGCCCTTATCTATCAACTCCTAGAGTTGAATCTTCAACTCACTCAACTCGGCTAGAGCGAAACGGTAAGGTGCCATAGAAATCGGTGCCGTGCCAGGCACTAGGTCAATAAAGAACTCGATCTCTCGATACGGTGGCAAACTAACAAGATCCTCGGGAAAGATGTCCGAGTACTCGCAAACCACTCTCGGCAATACAGTCTGGGTCTCATCACACTCACTACTCATGAAGCTAGCAAGAAGACCACTAAGCTCACTCTGCCCTCGCGGATCATACACCGGTGGCAAAACACTACCAACCCGATCCCCCAAGAAATGGAAATAATCCCTGCTTAAGGCATACAGTGACCCTCTGGCGGTAGCAATCAATAACAGCCCGGTATGACGATAGCCAGTCCATATCCAAAATAACATCAAAACCCGACATAGGCATAACTACAAAAGGAAATGGAAGTCGGCGGTTGGCGACCTCTATATCACAGCCCCGACACCCTTGTTTCAAAATCAATTCACCCCCAACAAGTGATATAATACAAATAGGAGATGCTAACTGCGCTAACTCCAATCCCAAAACAGATGCAAATGTAGCAGATATAAAGGAATGGGATGCTCCCGTATCAATCAACACATTAGCAACCGAGTTGCAAAACAAAAAGGTACCTCTCACAACAGATGGAGCCGGTACAAGATCCTGCGCGGTAACAGCATACACGCGCCCTGAAGGTCTCTGATCTACCTGCTCACCCCATGGAGCATAAGACTGCTGCGCAGACTGGGACGATGAAGCCCCTGATTGGCCCTCGAGGCCTGAATTGACTGAGCTGGCTGATGGCTCTGAGTCCGCCTCAAACCAGATGCACCAGATGTGCCACTCAATTGCAGGCAAAACCTCTTCAGGTGTCCCGCCTGACCACACTGGTAACAAGAAAGCGGCTGGCCTCTGCCCTGACTCTGGCTCTAAGGTCGAGCCGAAGATGAAGCTGCTCTCTGCTCTTCTCCCTTCTGCGGGCAAGCTGGAGACTTGTGGCCCAGCTGGCCACATTTGTAACAGGTAATGTCTCCCTGACTGCCTCTCCCAGAACCTGCACGGCACTGAAAAGGTAGATCTAGCAAAAGTATTCTGGGACTACTGAGGGTGAGAACCCCTCTGCCTCTTATCGTCCCCCTGGCCATCCTGACTCCTCTTTGAGCCCCTCTGTCCCTCCTCCTCCTCTTGCATCATAATCTCCATATGGGCCGCAGCATACACAAGGTGCTCATAATCCCGGGTCATAGACCCCCCAACTCTTATCTTGAGCCCACGCCTCAACTTCTTCTCAAATTCTAGACAACGGCGTTCTTCGGACGCCACAAGCTCAGGTGCAAACCTGGACAAACTGGTAAAAGTGGCCTCAAACTTGGCCACTGAAGAACTCAGCTGCTTAAGCTGACAAAACTGGTCCCTCAGCTTCTCCCTGACAGCTGAAGATAAAAACTTCTCCTGGAAAGCATCTACAAAGGCCTCCCATGTGCCACCAATACGGCCCCTCACAAACTTCCACCACTGACCCGCGTCTCCCTTCAGTTGGAAAGATGCCAAGGTCACCTCAAAACCCCATCCTCGATGCCAAGCATCTCAAACGACTTCGTGTCTGTTCGAGCCATTCATCCACCTTAAGTGGCTCTTTTGGATCACCCACAAACTCATCCGGGTTAGACCGGAAGAACTCCCTTTTCAGAAAAGAAGGCCCTGCATCTGCAACATGGACCTAGGCTTGATTCTCAGCTCTGAGAATGTCCATGGACTCCCTGAATGCTCCTGCTATCTCGGGGCTAAGGCGCCCATGGCCTACTGACCCACTGGTTCGGCCACATTGGCCTGACCAACACCCTCCTGTTGCTCCGGAATCTCATCGGTATAGGCATCTCTTGCCTACCACGCCTACCACGCCTACCACGTCCTCGTCCTGACATCCTAATAAAGGTAACAAAGACGTTAGCACATTAACAAATGTGCCGAAGCTATAACACTCGCGTCCTAATGCATTGGACAACAGTAATTCACTCCACGTAAGCACATAATCACATAAGCACCTGCGAATTTTATTCCTGGATAATGACAGTCCCGAGGCGTTACTAGAGTTCCAGTTAGAAACAGCGTTGATCAAGTGCTTTTCCAACAGGACTCGCAGAAATCCAAGGATCCAATCAACATTCTAGAAATTAAATCCCATACCCATATCGTCATATAAGCATGTTATCAAATAGACACATACTATCATACATAAGTCTCTAACAAACGAGACGAACCCATTGTGATACTAATCACTTCCCACGTACCCAAAGTATTCAAACCCGGTACGCTCTGATACCAAGTTGTCACGCCCTCAAAATAATGGATAAAACCCAACATTCTCAACATGCATAGATATAAAAGAAATAAATATCCTTCCATTCATCAGAGTATTCTTATAAAAGATATTACATGTTAACGACAAAAGTGAAGGCCCTACTGGCTTACATCTTTCCAAGCCGACACTTGGATACAAAATAAATGAGTACTAACTCAATTACACTTTAAGCCCTTGGCTTGAAATTACATGTAATATCCAATTAACAAAACCACAAAAGGAATCTTCAACTCTCAGAACCTTCCAAGCTAAGTCCTTGGAGGTGGCATATCACCTGGACCTGAAAATGATATTCCCATATAGGGTGAGCCACAGCCCAGTAGAGATATACTAAACCAATTATAAGAATTGACTAAAACAATAGCATTTTATAGATGGTCAACACTTAAGAACCAAATTTTATTACAACACAGTTCCATGATAATCATGTCCATGTTATATTCCACTTTCTTTTACTTATCCAAATCATTTCATAAACATGGCTCAGAACCTGGCCAAACAATTAAATGAGACTATACCTCATATTAATATTACTTTCAATATTAACAATTCAAATGAGACTAAGGCTCATGTTAAAACACTTCAATTTCAAATGAGATAACAACTCAAAATGAAACAACAACTCAAAATGAAACACTTCCATAAATCAATAAGTACACACATTTGCTGTACTAACGGAGTCCATCCCCTATCTCCTCCCAAACAGGTTTGAGAGTCCATCCCCTATCTCCCCTCAAACCATGGAGTACATCCCATATCTTCTCCCAAACAATATGCATATACAATGTATTTAACACTTGTCATACACAATATCCAATCAATACACGTATTTGCTGTATTAATTCAACCGTCATATACAATGACAAATTTAATGTGATTAGTTTTAGTTTTCCCTAATCAACATACAGTGTCTACAACAATCAAGACTATCCTTCACCGATAGCCCAAAGCAGTTATTTCTAATCAGAAAATAAATGCATTAAATAAATACAATATCAACAATTTTGTCGGTGAGTGATAAATTAATCTAACTACACCATTCAATCCCATAATTTCCCAATTTCATGAATGTCAACTCAATCTCATAATTTCCCAAATTAATCATATCAATTAATTTCAATTAGGGCATTTCCACCCTTTATCAAAAACAACCCTAAGGTTCAATTTCCCCAATTTGACACTAATAATGCCATTTTTCAAATCTTACAAACACATGGAGTTTAATATATGAAAAACCCCCTTTTTGTTAAATTACAAATTAAACCCTAACTTTTCCCAAAATTACCAAACATCACCAACTAATCAAAATGACCAAAATCAAAGACAAAACTCATAAGATGGAGTAGCGTATCCCTACCTCGAAGTTAGAGCTCAAATGGAGAAGAAGGTGAACACCCGAAATGCTCCAAATCCACTATTGCTCAGATTAAAACAAAGCCCTCGCGACCCTCTACCTTTCTTACAAAGGACTTATGGTAGAGACACACTCTAAGAAGATCAATCCCTAGAGAGAAGGTAAATGTAGAGAGAAAGAGAACCGAATTCTAGGGTTTGTATAATGAAGGAGATGAAAAAGTGAAGTTTAAACTGCTGCTGCGATCTGATATAACACAGGCTCGCTCGAGCGAAGGATTGGTCGCTCGAGCGACAAGACATAAAGAAACCTCGCTCGAGCGTAGAAAGCCTCGCTCGAGCCAACAACACGAAGCTTCAGGTCTGCAACCCAGAAGCATGCTCGAGCGACAGAATGCTCGCTCGAGCGAAGAAACTTAAAACATACACCTCGCTCGCTCGAGCGAAGAACTGCACCCTTCAGGTCCAGTACTGGACGCAGACGCAAGCTCGAGCGAAGGACTTCTCGCTCGAGCCACCAGATACAAAACTCAACTCTCGCTCGAGCGAAGGAAACTTGGCTTGAGCGAAGGATCTACAACAAAGAGCTCGCTCGAGCGACAAAGTCCTGGCTCGAGCGAAGACACCAAAATCTGGACAGCAACCATTTGTTTCAAAACTCACCAAACCTGTCCCAAACATCCTATAACTCAAATACAAAGTATTGAAGGACGGAAACAAGATATAAATAACCACCAACATCTACGGAACCAAGTCGGGATTACACTAATCAATGGAGGGAAAACCGGGATCGCTATAGAATTTATCTACCCAAAGAAGATAATTTTTGATAAATCATTCTTTCTAGTTGACTTGTTTATAAGTGTTAGAATGTGTCTTATATATTTAGCCCAAAGCTATTTATATGATGATACATTTTGAAACATCTGACAATATTGTTAAAGTTTTATTTGCAGCCTATTGTTGTGAGATTGTAATTATTGTCCATGTATAATTAATTAAGATTATATTGAAGTTTAAAGATGTTGATTGTGTCCTATATATTTAGCCCAAAGGTGTTTATATAGTGATACATTCTGGTACATCTGAGAATATTGCTAAAGTTTATTCGCAGCATAATTTTGTGGGATTGTAAGAATTACCTATGTATCATTGAAAGTTTAAGATATTAAAGTACTTTCTATATATTCAGTCTAAAAGTGATACATTTCAAAATTTGAGAACATTAATTGTGGTGATGAGATTATTGTTGTTCATATATAATTGATTGATATTATATTGAATTTAAGGCAACGAAAGGAGATATTTTTATGATAATCACATTTACTCCATTAAAGTTTTGATTGTGAATCTGTAAATGGATATTGACTTAGTTTTAAATCTAACTAATTTAGATATTGATATATTCGAGAATGCGTCTTCTTAACCATTTATATTAACACCTCAATATAGTGTGAAAGATTGAAATTATATTCAATGTTAACTATTTAAGAAAGTAGAGTTTTAGAATATCCACTAGGTGATTCTTATAAGAAAATATAAATTATACTCTACAATGCTCTATATAATACCTTCGACTTTTACAAATCGTTATCCTCTCTTCAATGTTTTATGTTTTTTTTTTTTTTTTAGAATATTCTGCAAATCTCTTTATGTATTATTAACTCAAGTAAGAAATTTTTTTTAGAATTTTTGTGAGTTATGACGCTTTTCCCACCTTTGGAATCTCCTTATTTGTTTCTTAAACTACTTAAAAAATGCTTGTGTTAATCAAAATTTTATTTTCTGGTCAAGTTATTTAAGTTGTAGTCTAGTACTGATCTTATTTAAATAATGTTATTTTTATATTGTCCATGAGATAAAATTTAATTTTAATGTCAAAACAAAATAAGCATGGTTATTATTTTTAATTTTGGTAATGAATAAAATAAAAATAATAATAATTGAAATAGATTTTCATTTATCATAAGGTGAGTGTGAGAAATTATTTTATTAATTCCATAAATGAGTATTGATGTCATGCATTTGTCCAATCTCATTTATGTTGAACAACACACTGATAAGGATTTTAAAATTATTAATTGAAGATGGATATTATAGTAAACATGATAATTTTGGTTAATGTACGTAACCTCTTATTAATTTTTTTATAAAATTGTGGAATCAATTTAAATATATCATGCTTGTAACTTCGAAAGAAAGTTGAATACTTGAGTGTCGTAATTGAACTCTAATAAAATGATGAGGTGTATGTTAACATGTTTAAATTATACAGGTTTTGTGATAAAATATTTTTAATAGCTATGTATAGTTGTATATATTTTACATATGGTATTAAGTTAAAAACGTTTTTAAAATACTTTTGAATTGTGAACTAGTAGACAAAGGCAGAGGATTGATCCTCAAGTTCTGGAGGACCGCGTGAAGGAGCAGGACGAATTGATACGACGGATGGCGGCGGACATGGAGATTATGAAGCGCCAGATGAAGGGAAAAGGAGTGGCGACAGGAGAGGGGCGCAAAAGCAAGACGCCCCCCTCACCACTCAGAAGACCGTGGTAGGCATACCATACCATTACAATCAGATAGTAGAAGCCTCAGGAGAGGCGATACTCAATCCAGAACCTCCAGGACTCGTTGCTCCAAGTCTGAGAGAACGAGGACTGAGAGGTCGTATACTGAGGGAAGCACCTATTGGCCCTCACGCACGCACCAGACATCATCCAGGCAGACGAAGTTGCAAAGATCATCCGACTTACGGACCGTGCTGGAAGAAAAAGCACGATGGAAGGAGGATAATAGGGCGCGCGACCCTCACAGGGTATCTGCCCTTCAGCAGTTGGCTCCTCGGACGCATGGAAGCGTTGAGGTTGGAATGCCATTACCGCGTCCTGCCTACGAGCCAACGGACAAAGCATTAGCGAGGCTGCAGACCTCGCCCTTCATTCCGACAATCGAAAACGCGCCCCTACCTTCAGGCTTCCTCCAGCCCAAATTCACCACGTACGAGGGAAAGACAGATCCCTATATGCACCTGAGCCACTTCCGCCAGGTTATGGCGGTATATCGTTGAAATGAGGCTTTGATGTGCATCCTCTTCCCATCAAGCCTTGGCGACCTGGGCTTGACTTGGTTCAAAAAATTTCTAGAAGGCAGCATAGCCTCCTGGGCGCAATTGGCAGAGGCGTTCGTAACATGGTTCAGAACGAACACCAAAACGCCAGTGGAGATCGACCAGCTTATCTCCATTGACATGGGCGACAATGAGACACTTAGATCGTACAATAGTCGCTACTGGGAGACCTTCAACCAGATTGGGGACTGTCCGATCAATCTCGCCATCGCACAATACAAAAGGGGCCTTCCAGTTGGGAGCAGAATAAAGGACTCAATCACTATGACGCCACCTCTAACGATGGAGGCCTTAATGGAAAGAGTGCACTAGCACATTAGGGTGGAAGAGGATGGCGCCCGTGCTAGAGCAAAGTCTAGCATGACCGCAGTACCAGATAAAAATACCACGGCAAAGGTCAACGCGGTAGAACGTCCGAACAAAAACGGACGAGGCAGGCGGGACAACGGAGAAGACCAGGATAAAAGATGGTTGAGAGTCCGCACTGTCATTACCACGGTATTCAAAAAGCCAATCTACCGAATTCTAAGCGAGATACGCGATGAACCTTTCATCAGATGGCCTGTTAAGCTAGGAGAGGCTTAGAAGGACTACGACGAAAGATCACGGTGCACCTTCCATAAAGAAAAGGGGCATCGCACTGAAAATTGTACACCATTGAGACAGCATCTAGAGGAGTTGGTGGTAGCCGGTCACTTGGACAAATACATTGAAGGAGGGGCGCAGCCAGCCCTCTAGAATGACAACCACCCGAACGGAATGCCAATCGACGCCCCACCTCAGGGCGTGATCAACGTGATACATGGAGTATGTGAACCTGAGCGGATTTGTGAGCTCAGAGGAACGATCAAGAAGGCTGAGCACTTAAGAGAGGTACTAAGTGCTCAACCTACATCAAAAAGGGGAGAACAGAGGCCACGAATGTCATATCCTTTTCAGATAAAGACTTGGCTAGGATATATTGCCCTCACAATGATGCCCTGGTGGTCACTCTCCGAGTCAAGGATTTTGACGTCAAGCGGATTTTGATAGACCAAGGTAGCTCGTGTGAGATAATGTACTACGACACCTTCAAACAACTGAAATTGGAGGACAAAGACTTGGCACCAGCTGTGTCCCCCCTGATCGGATTCAACTCAATGCCAGAATAGCCAGTCGGCAAGATTATCCTTCCAGTCAGGGCAGGAAGCGTGACAAAACAAGTGGAATTCTGGGTGGTGAAGGTCCCTTCCACTTAAAACATAATCTTGGGAAGAACATGGCTGCATGCCATGCAAGCGGTAGCTTCATCCTACCATTAAGTAATGCGATTCCCCAACGAAGCCGGGGTAATTGAAGAGGTCTTTGGAGACCAAATCATGTCCAAGCAATGCTTTGTCACGGTTAATGGCAGCCGCGCTGCCAAGGGATATGTTCATTCGGTGGAAGAACCTGAGAGCAACGAACTGTTCGCAGATGTCGGCAAAGCAGCTGATCAAAAAGCGGTGGAACACTTGGTAGAGGAAGAATAGATGAAAAGAACCCGGATAAGTTCTTTCTGCTCGGTTCGTCGTTGTCCAGCACTGAGAGATTAAAGGTCTTGGAATTCTTGACCTCTAACATCGAAGTGTTCGCTTGGACACCCTACGACATGCCAGGCATTGATCCAAACTTCATCTGTCACCAACTCAATGTCCACCCATCCGCCAGACCAATCATTCAGCGCACTCGTAGATCAGCACTCCACCACGCCAAGATAGTGGCGGAAGAAGTAGGAAATCTGCTAGAGGCAGGAGCTATCAGAGAGGTGCACTACCCCAGATGGATTTGCAACATAGTCATGATGCCAAAGAAGAATGGCAAATGGCGTGTCTGCGTCGACTATAACACAGTCAACAAAGTATGCCCAAAGGACAGCTTCCCCCTACCACGGATAGACCAACTGGTAGACCCAACGGCGGGGCACAACCGACTTAGCTTTCTTGATGCATACAGAGGCTACCATCAGATCGCCATGTATGAACCAGACCAGGAAGTCACGTCCTTTACAACTCCAAGAGGACTGTATTGCTACAAGGTCATGTCCTTTGGCCTAAAGAACGCAGAGGCAACATTCCAGAGAATGGTCACCAAGATGTTTGAGTCGTTGTTAGGAAGAACAATGGAGGCTTACATCGACGACATGGTGGTCAAGAGCAAAGATAAGAACGACCATCTAAGGGACCTAGGTGAGATGTTCCAGATTCTGAAGAGGCACAAGTTGCGCCTTAATGCATCTAAGTGCGCGTTCGGTGTAGGATCTGGCAAATTCCTAGGCTTCCTGGTGACCAACCGGGGTATAGAGGCAGACCCCTCCCAGATCAAAACTATTCAGGATCTGGAGAGGCCTAACTCAGTAAAAGAAGTGCAGCATCTCACCGGCATGGTAGCTGCACTTAATCGATTCATTAGCCGGTTGTCAGACAGACTACGACCATTTTTTCAAGCATTAAAAGCCAAGTTCGAGTGGGATGAAGAATGCGACCGCGCTCTGGAAAGCTTGAAAGAATACACGTCTTCTCCACCACTGCTTGTCACCCCAATACCTGGAGAAGAGCTCTTCATGTACCTGGCAGTCTCTCAGCACACAATTAGCGCAGTGTTGGTCCGTGCGGAAGGAATCCAACATCTGCCCATCTTTTATGTCAGCAAGACATTGCTGGGTGCCGAAACAAGGTACTTGCCACTGGAAAAACTGGCCTTGGCCTTGATGATGGCCTCAAGGAAGTTGTCGCACTACTTTCACGCCCACACCATAGTCGTCCTCACAGCTTTCCCATTAAAAGTTTTGTTTGAGAGGGCGAACTTTTCTGGGCGAATTTTGAAGTGGGCAGTAGAGTTGGGACAATTCGACATCAAGTTCCAGCCCAGAACCGCGATAAAGGCCCAAGCTTTGGCAGACTTTGTCGCAGAATTTACCCCAGGAAGTCATCATATATGCCTAGTCGACCTGACTGACACATCCAAACTAGAGATAGAAGTTGACGCGAATAGCGCAATCCCTGGTGCAGGACACTCAGTCAGACCCCAAGGCAGACCAGAGTAAAGAAAGCAAGGAAGAAGCGAACCATGCTACACCAAGCCAAGACTCACCACCAAATAAAGACTTGGTACAAACAGATAGCAAGGGGCAGACAGCAAGCATGGACCTTGAAGAAAACACCAGCAACATTCTTGACCCCACGGCATCATCTGACCCCTCCACTTGCTGGAAGTTGTTCGTTGGAGAGATGTGGAAACTCTTCGTAGATGGAGCATCCAACCGGCACGGCGCAGGACTTGGCATAGTCCTCATCTCACCAGACGGCCTAGTTGTGGAGCAAGTAGTCAACCTTGGCTTCCCAGCATCAAACAACGAAGCGGAGTATGAAGCGCTTCTTACAGGTCTCAAATCAGCATTCTACATGAAGGCCACCGAGCTAATGATTTACAGCGACTCACAACTGGTGGTAAACCAAATTTCGGGCGACTACGAAGCAAAGGATGACATGATGGCCAAGTACCAAGACTTAGTCAGAAAAGAGATCAAGAAATTTGAAGTAGTGCGGATAGAACAGATTGGCATGGAGGAAAACAGCAGAGCAGACGAACTAGCAGGCTTTGCTTCAATGGCAGATACATCCATCCCTCATCCGTTGCTAATTGACTACTTACCAAGACCAAGCATTGAAGACCCCGAAGCAGAAGAAGTATGTTGCGCCGAACTAGGCCCCTCATGGATGGATCCCATCATACTGTTCTTAAAAGACGGCGTCTTATCGGAAGAAAAGAAAGAAGCCAACAGAATTAGAGCAAAGTCACAGCGATTTTGGCTCTCCCCTTCTATGGCATTGTACAAAAAGTCATTCTTAGGACTGTATCTAAAGTGTGATCACCCCAGCAAAGTGGAAGCATTCCTGTTCGAAATATACGAAGGTGTGTGCGGAAGCCACTAAGGAGGAAGATCGTTAGCTTACAGAGCCATTTCGCAAGGATACTGGTGGCCATACATCAGCCAGCCAGAGAGCTCCTACCATTGACCAGCCCATGGCCCTTCGCAATGTGGGGCTTGGACATAGTAGGACCACTTCCAACAGCACCCGGAAACAAGAAGTTCTTTCTCGCAGCAACAGACTACTTTACAACGTGGGTGGAAGCAGAAGCATTGGCATCAATCAAGGAAAAAGATGTGAAGAAGTTCGTCTGGCAGAATATCATTACTCGGTTCGACATACCTAAAGCCCTAATATCAGACAATGACACTTAGTTCGACGGCAGAATCTTTAGAGGCTTTTGTGAAGAATACAAGATAGAGTTCTACAATTCTACACCGGCATATCCTCAAGCAAATGGCCAAGCAGAAGCATCAAACAAGGTTGTCTTGGATGGACTGAAGAAAAGGTTAGAGAAGGCAAAAGGCAAGTGGGCTGAGGAACTTCCTCATGTTTTATGGGCTTACCGCACCACACCTCGACGATCAACAGGAGAAATACCATTCTTCTTAGCTTATGGCATGGAAGCAGTAATCCCACTAGAAGTTGGCCTCCCCACAATTCGTAGCGAAAATTTTGATCCAGACTTAAATGGCGAAGCCATAGCATTAGAGCTCGACCTTGCAGAAGAAAGAAGAGAAAGAGCACTGGTTCACATTGCCTCGTACCAACAAGAGTTATCTAGGAAATACAACAAAACAGTGCATCCAAGACAATTCAAGATCGGAGATTGGGTGCTGCGCAAAGTCATGGGAAACACCATGGCACCGGGAGATGGCAAGTTAGGGCCCAATTAGGAAGGACCTTACAAAGTGGTTGGATTCGCAGGAAAAAGGGCATACCACTTAGAAGATGAGGACGTCAAGGCAATTCCCAGGCCATGGAATACTGCCAATCTCAAGTTATTTTATTTTTAGCTTTTTCTTTTAAGTATGTGTAATTTTTTCCTTTCTCAATAAAATAAGTAGTTTCTTTTCAGTATAGTTGTTTCTTTCTGTAAGAGATTATTTTAGTGAGTTAGGAGCATTGAAAACATGGTTGGCTGGAAAAACCAACACCCTTCCTAAGCCCAGGATAAGGATCCAGGCTGCAGGACGTTTGGTCGGAATAACCAAAACATTTTACTCGAGGTTGGCTGGAAAAACTAACTTAAAGGTTGGCTGGAAAAACCAACACCCTTCCTAAGCCCAGGATAAGGATCCAGGCTGCAGGATGTTTGGTCAGAATGACCAAACACTTTACTCTAGGTTGGCTGGAAAAACCAATCTAGAGGTTGGCTGGAAAAACCAACACCCTTCCTAAGCCCAGGATAAGGATCCAGGCTGCAGGACGTTTGGTCGGAATAACCAATCTAGAGGTTGGCTGGAAAAACCAATCTAGAGGTTGGCTGGAAAAACCAACACCCTTCTTGAGCCTAGGATAAGGAACCAGGCTGCAGGATGTTTGGTCGGAATAACCAAACACTTTACTCTGGGTTGGCTGGAAAAACCAATCCAGAGGTTGGCTGGATTAAACCAACACTTAGTACTCTTCAGCCGAAGTAAGGATATCGGCTGAAGAGTGGTTGGCTGGACTAAACCAACTCTTCATACCCTTCAGCCGAAGTAAGGATATCGGCTGAAGAGTGGTTGGCTGGACTAAACCAACTTTTAGTACTCTTCAGCCGAAGTAGGAATCTCGGCTAAAGAGTGATTGGCAGCTATAATTATATTTCAAGAGTAAGACCGAGATAGTTATCTCAGCAAAAAAAATGTTAATCTGTGTACAAAATGAATGTAGATATGGCACAGACCGAATAGAAACATAAAAGGTTTTTTCATTCAAAAGCAAGAAAAAGGTCCAATAGTTGGGGACTCAGCCCGGTTATAAACTTTTTTGTCCAACAGAAAGAAGAAAATACAAAGTCAGGCAAACAGATCATCAAGATCAGCATCAAGTTCAACTCGCAGCCTGGTTTCAGTTGGAAGCTCGGTTTCGGTCGGGAGTATGGTCTCGGTTGGAAGCTCGGTTTCAGTTGGTACTTCGACAATCAGGTCTTCCACCATTGGCTCCGCCCGAGCTGACTGATTGGCAGGCTCATTGACGACCAGGGTATCATTGGGCACGGTTTCTTCTTCATCATCTGAATCTTCAAGAAATTGTTGCTGAAGGGCAGCAGCATATTCCGCCATGGAGCTTGGTATAAAGTATGCAGGAGGGTTGAAGACCTTGGTCTCTAGACCGTGAGCGAGCTGCGTCACAGCTGCTCTCCACCCACATTTGAAGAAAAGATCCTTGGCAGCTTCACATTGTTTAATGTAAGTAGCCTCCCCCTCCTTGTAACCCCGGAGCTCAGCATCATCCGCACTCTTCTTCAGCTTCTTAATCTCGGCGTTCTTCTTCCCTTCAAGCTTGGCCAGCTCCCGCAGATATTTGTCTTTTATCACGGCTGCAGCCTTTTGTTTGTCTGCTTCAGCCGAGCTAACAAGACCGGTCAGACGACCATTCTCGATTTTTAGCTCGGCTATCTGCTTCCTGGCCTCTTCTAGCTCAGCGGTTTTCTCAGTTACTTCGGCCATGGCTTGCTTTGTTGTTTTACGAAGCTCCAACACACGCTTGTGTGCAATGTGGTTCTTTTGCATAGCCTGAAAAAGAATGGGAAGAGACTTGTAATAAAAACCGAGCAGGAAGTTGTGCAGATTAGAAAAATCAGCAAAGGAAGCTACTTACAAGCACCATGGATTTTGTGGCCGAGCGGATGGCCTTTAGCTTGGTCAAATGGTTGTGGTGCTCCATATCCGCTGGAAGGAAAACACTCTTGGCAAGATTGAATGCCATAAAGTGATCTTTCTCAGCAACCACTGAGTCAGTGTCCTGAATAGCTCGGTTCTGGAAAGTGATTTTAGGTGCCCACTTGGAGGAGCTAGCCCGATCGGAACGCTTCGGTTGCAGGCTCGGTGGAGGGCTTGGTGGAAAAATGGTTTCGTCTTCATCGACAAGGCGTTGCTCGGTTGGGGAAGTCCGGGCACGCTTGCTTGGACGAGATGAAGAGGGTTGTTGAGATGGAAGAGCTACCACGGCCTCAGTGGATTGACCGGTTTGTGGTACCTTGGCTTGGTGTGTTTCGGTTAGCAGGGCCCTTACTCTGTTCCTCTTTGCCATCTCTTGTTCAGCGGTAGTTCGGACCAAGTTGATTTGAGGTAAGGATGGATCCGGTTCGGGAGAGGCTTCCAGCAAGAAGTCTGTTACTCTGGCTTTTCGTCGGCTGTTGTATCTATACGTCGGTTCAAAATTCAGTAGCTTGGCCCAACTTCTCTCGGGATATCGTAGTGCGGCACGAAGTACGCCTAAGTTGGGGTAGCTATACAGTGATTTGAGATGGGTTGAATCTGCAGAAAGAAGGCAAACAGTTAGTTCGGTTCAGGGAGTGGAAACCGAGGTAAAATAAAACATGCAATAAAGCCGAGGTAATTATACCGGTGGTCCCTTTATTCCAGTTTATTCGGTCACCAGGGATCTAGGCTTCTTGGTCTTCGAAGTTCCCAGAAACCCAGAAGAAATCATCGTCGTTTAAATCTTTATCTGGGGTATCTTTGATTATTTTTTCTCGGCGGCGTCGTATTCTTAAATAATATACCCAGCCGTCTTCTTTTGAGCCTATGGAGTATTGATGGAAGAGCTTGGCTAAGCCGAGGTTAAGGCCAGGCCGACGGTTTAGCTCGGCTATGCCATTTACTATACGGTATGAATTTGTGGAAAACTGGGTTGGGCATAGCTTGGTTTGCCTTAGGAATTCACAAAGAAGAGGCTATACAGGGAATCTTAGTCCGGTTTCTACAATGGACAGAAGGGTAAAAGGTACAAAGCCATGGTTTCCCCATGGTGTGACATCTTGCTTGGCTAAGGTGAGATGGACATCGTCAGGAATATTATACTCCCTTCGGAATTCGACCAAGCCACCAGGTGTGTCTACTAAGAACCTATATTTACCCATTTACTCTTAAGTTATGTATAAGTTAAGCTGAGTGTTAGCTCGGTCGAAGAATGGTGCTGAGTAGCCCGGTTGAGCGCTCAAAAGAGTGCCTGGGCAACCTAAGTCTGCAAAGTGAAAAACAAAGGTGTTAAGCACTGACCGTTGGACCGTGCTAAAAGAAATAAAGGCAAGATAAATAAAATCCTAGCTTGGTTGTATGAGATGCTACAGGTCTTAGCTCGATTTGAGCAAGGGGTTTGTTAGCCCGGTTAAGCTTCTAAGGGCAGCGTTCTTAGTTCAGTCTAAACTAGGAAGGCTGGTTTAGCCCCAGAATGTAGCTCGGTCGGAATTAAGGCTTTCAAGCGTACTATTGTACAGACCTAGTCCGGTTCGTTAGCTCAGCTAGGGAGAATAAGGTACTTTGGCCTATTGAAGCTACAGGAATGGCATGACGTCTTAGTTCGGTCGCTTAGTTTGGCTTGGCTTTCATTAACTACAAACAACTTCCTAGTTCGGTTGCATGTTGATTTTGGATCAAAACCAGGGTTTCTCAGAGTATTTCATAAATACAAGTGGTTTTTGTAAGGTTTTTCCCAGAAAAACGCAAGGCAAAGCAAATGGAAAGAATATGTTTTGTAAACACACAAACAAAAAACTGTGGATTAAACAAGTGCGAAAACAACAAAAGGAGAATAGATCTATATAGCTTACCAGGTCAAGATGAGGGCAACAGTTGCAAGCAAAAATCACGAGCTTCACAGTTGCAAGGTTGAAATGGGGGGTTCAGAGGCTTGCAAGAGAGAGAAGGTGAATAGTAAAGTGAATGATTCAAAGCATTAGGGATTGTTTTGTGAAAAGAGAAGGGCTAAAGGCGGGAACTGTTCAAAAAACACGAGGTACGAAGACAGCGTGACAGCTACCTTCAGCCAATGAGAGCATGCCACGTGTCCTTGGAATGATAAGCGATTCAGTTGCTGTGATTGAAGAGACGTTTTAACCGGACAAGGTACAGCCCGGTGTGAATTTAGCTCTGCTGGAAAGGCTAAAAGAGTTTTAGCTCGGCTGGAAAAGCTTAAAAGCTTAGCTCGGTAGTAAGATTAAAGTTTTTAGCTCGGCTGGTAGACAAGGTAATCCCTATCATGCTGCGCAGATGGAAGTAAGGGGCAATTGAGAGGGTAATTTATGAAAATTGGGCCGAGCTGGGTAATGGGCCGTTATGGGCCACAGTATGAAGGGCTAAGTAAAAGAGGCTTAAAGTTACTCCGGTCCAAAAGAGGCTTGAAGTTACTTCGGTCCCAAAGAGCTTACGGTAAGCTCGGTCGTCACACACAAAGTTATCCCGGTCAGGACCACGTTATTGGTTATCCCGGTCGAGACATACCATGGTTAGCACTGGGAAAACCGATGTAAGAGCAGTGAATGAAAGAGACGAGCTAAAGTTATCTCGGTCTAGTCTGCGGCTTAGCATAGCCATGCTTACCTCGGTCATATTGAAGTCCGACCATGGTAAAACCATCTCACTTGGTTTAAGCAGTGAGGAGGGTGTTGAAGGATAAGCATTATCTTTCAGGAGTATGACTCGTAGAAGGACTCTGCATGGAGGAGTAAGAGTCCTACTAGGATTGTGCCACGCGGAACCTATAAAAGCTCACAACATTACCTATGGAGAGGTAACACAACTTTGATTCCCGAATTCACAGAGCTTTTTGTCTATTTGTCTATTTTGCTGACTTAGGCATCGGAGAGGTATCCGGCACACACCCGCCGGCTAGCTCACGTTTGTGCTTTCAGGGAGTAAAGCAACGACGTACGGAGGAGCGCAATCTTGATCAACAGGATTATACGAGAATGTTTATTTCTTTCCCGTACAGCAGGATAATGATTAAGTTTGTAATTTTAGCACAAAAAATTATGGATCAAAATTCCTAATTTTAGAAAGTAAAAACACATCCTTTATAGTACAAATTATCATAAAATCTATTTAATTTTTATTTGACAAAAAAATATTAAAGATGACATTACTTATAAATGATGTGTTTTGAATAAAAATTATTAAACAGTCTTACAATACCATATAACATTGCCTACGTGATACTCAAAGCATGTGAAATTACAAATCACACTGAGCAGTCTGTCAACTGCCTGAAAATAATGAGTTCATTATATCCAATCTATAAGATTTTTCGTTATACTATTGGTTTAAACTATTATATAAATAATACCATATAGTGCTTTTAAAGTATCAAATAACTACTTGTTGTGAACAATACAATAAATCTTTAGCCAAAAAATATGTTACGAAAAAAATATATATTTGCATATGACAACAATACACACAACACACAAATCAAAATTGAGGGGGGCCATGTGTCCCTAGGCCTGCCTTCCTTCCGCCACTGGCTGGTGCTAAGGTTTTCCAATTGTGAATACCATATTATTTCAAGGAAGCAAAACTCAAGACAATAACGAAATCAAATGGGTATGTATCTAAGTTTATATTTTAGTAGTTAATTATATTCATAGAGTTTTGATTTCTAGTATATAGATCCTATAATCTTACAGCACCATTATCCAAAAACATTACTCACTCCGTCCCAAAATAATGGTCCCTTTTGGTGAATTTAATTTTTTTTGATAGTACAATTATTGCACTTTAAAAAAATTAATTTTTGAAAATTACCCTTTGATAGTACATTTTTTGGGAAATATCAATATCATAATTGTACTTTTTATGTTGTTAATGACTTTAAAAGAAGGGCAAAATAGGAAATTTATATTAATTTTGTACTTGATTTTTGAAAAGTGACTAATATTTAGGGACAATAAAAAATGAAATAAGGAACTAATATTTTGAGACGGAAGGAGTAACATTAATCTATTTTTACATCTAGCTTCATAATAAAAATATATATATATATATTTACAATCAACCTTCTTTACAAATACAAAGATAAAATTAAATTTTAAAGTGATTCTATACTAAACCTCAACTATAAAACGCTCACTTTGATCTTCCAAAAATTTAAACTTCCAATTAAGGCAAGCCACCAATGGTTTAGGAATCTGAAAAAAAAAATAATAATAATTTAAAAATCAACAGTGCTAGAGGCCTCGAATTCGGCTCGAATTCTTTGTTTTTTTGGTTTTTTTTTTTGGGCTGTGTTAATTAGTTTCTTTTTTCTTCTTTTTTTGTGGCTTTTTTTTAAGGGTGGTTATGTGCTATGCCAAAAAATTAGACATCTTGCACCAACTTATCGTACAAAATTATATGAGATTAACAAAATTTAACCAACAGTTTAACTGATCAGTCAATTTTATCACTCAACAAGTCCAACCTAATTGACTGATCAGTTAGGCTGTTGGTTAAAATTTGCTAATTCAATATAATTTTGTACAATGAGTTGGTGCGGGATGTCTAATTTTTTGGCACACCCCTATACATAACCACCTTTAAAAAGAAAAAAAAGAAAAAAAACCAAATCAACACAGCCTAACAAATAAAATTAAATTAAATTAAAAAAAAAAAACAAACCAGCACAGCCTAACAAACAGAAGAAGAAGAAGAAAAAAACTCAGCGTATGTGGTTTGATAAGGTGAGTGAATTGGGTTGGACTGGTTGGGCAGTCCAACCCAATTCACTCACCTTATCAAACCATACAGGCTGAGTTAGTGCGTGATGTCTAGTTTTTTAGCACACTTCTACACATAACCACTTTTGCAAAAAGAAAAGAAAAGAAAAGAAAAGAGAGGGGAAAAAAATTTTGGAATTCGAGGCAAATTCGAGGCCTTAAGCATTATTGTTTAAAAATATTGAGTTAGAGCCCAATAAGTATACCAATTTCATGGAGTTATAAAACTTGTTCTTTTGTCAATAATAAGGATAATATGGCATCGTTTGTCAATTATACATTTTAGTTAAAAAGTTAAAAAGTTACTATAAGTTGTCACATCACTCTCTCTACTTTTTTGCACATCTTTTCATAAGAAGCAAAAAAGTTACTAAAATATCATGTACCTAAACGAAGTCTTGATTGAACTGAAATTAATACATAGTGAAAAATTTCATAAACCATTATCAAGGTTTTTCAAAAAAATATAATAATGAGAAAAAATACGTTTGAACAAGAAAAATCAAAGCAAAAATATTAAATTTTCAACACACTACATAGCCTTAGGGTCACTTACCTACCTCGCGACTTAGATGGTGACAATACCATTATCCAAAATATATCCATAGAAACTGTGATACCCCTGTTCCGTAATACGCTAATTGGTCCTTAATTTGAGTATGATTATGTGTTTAGCATGATTTTATGCGTCATTATGTGAATGTATGTGATTTTGAAATTCTACCTGCTCACCGTAGGAATGTCTGTTTGAATAATTCGCTTCGGAAATTAAATTGAAGGCCTTATCGGCCGCAGAACCCGAAATTGATTACACCATTGTGATTGGCATCATTTTTAGGGCCTACGGTGAAGTTTAATTGAAAATTGATTCGGGTCAGATTAAATCAATTAAATTGGTGAATTAGTGCCCAACTATTTAATATTATTAAATAAGCATTAGTGGGACTTTTATTTATGGCCATATACACTCTCCTTACTCCTTTTTGAACTCAAAATCTGAGTTAGACTGTTGAGAGGAAGAGAGAGTCGGCTGTGGAGAGAGGAAGAGAAGAAAATTGAGCAACTTAGCTCAAAGCTTGGGAACCTTGAAGATTATTCAAGTTTTGATCATAGATTGTAAAGATCAAAGCTTCTAGGTAAGTGAACTCATGGACTTTTGTTGTAAATGTGTAGATTCAAGTGTGTTTGATGATCAAGAACATGAGTTAGCTTGATGTTAAGGAAATGGAGTTGTTTGTGTTCAATTGATGGTCAATGAAGGCATGCATGTGTATAATTGTTGTAGAATTGCATAATCTAGCATGTATTGAGTTGAACATGAAAGTAAAGGTGTTAAATCTTACATGCAAGCATGCTTTTGTTGTATCCCATGAGAATGAACACCATTTGTTTTGTTTGGGTTGGAATGAGGTAAAAAATTAGCATGCATGTTTGAATAATTAAGAGATGAGCTTGAATGCATGATTTTACCATATTAGAATGAGTTTTGGGGCATGCATGTGAATTATTTGTAAATTGAGCCTCATTGAGTTATAATTTGGGGTCTATACCATGTTAGCATGATTGTACATGAAATTCGAGCCATTGCATGCAAGAAGTGTAGCTGGAAAATTGTTTTGGAGCTCAAGAACACAATCTGGGAAACCCAGAATTTTGATGTCCGCTCGAGCGGGGAATGTCCGCTCGAGCGGGGATTTCGAGCTCCCAGTATTTTGTTCTTGCAGGCATGGTGTCCGCTCGAGCGAGGGATCATGGAGGATGAACTTCCGCTCGAGCGTTCTAGTTCACGCTCGAGCGTAAAAATGATGCATCCAAACTTTTTGCAGACATGGCTTCCGCTCGAGCGGGTAAGTTCACGCTCGAGCGGAGAGCTATGTTGAGAGGCCTTCCGCTCGAGCGACATATTGGACGATCGAGCACAATTTTCACCTATCCAGAACTTTGCATGCCTTAAGGGTCCGCTCGAGCGGGGAAGTTACGCTCGAGCGGGGACCCTGTTTTCTGAAATTGTGTTCATGCGTTCTGTGATTCGGTTTTCCGTTCTCTTTCACTGTGAGCACTCTTAGGCATATGTTAAGCATGGTAAATGAGTTAATGAGATAAAATTAAGGCCTAAAGAGGATTATGTGAATTAAGGAACGGATGGAATTATTGATGACCCTTTTGTGTTCATGAAATGTGTAGGGTCAAGCTCCAGGGCAAATCCACAAGCCGATCACTGTGAGTAATATCGATATTTGAATGCTTGTGAATGTCCAATTGTTTACTCCCTTTAAAGCTTTATGAATTGCTAATTGGGATTGTGGACGTAAGTCTGATATGAATGCATAAATGGACCCAAGGTCGTTTTGATAAGCATAAATGGACCCAAGGTCGTTTTGTTAAACATGAGTGGACCAAAGGTCGTTTTGTTAAACATGAGTGGACCAAAGGTCGTTTTGTTAAACATGAATGGACCAAAGGTCGTTTTGTTAAACATGAATGGACCAAAGGTCGTTTTGATGAACATGAATGGACCAAAGGTCGTTTTGATACGAATGTATGGGCCGAAGGCCGTTCTAACATGAATGAGTGGCCAAAGGCCGTTTTGGAATGATGAGTGGGCCAAAGGCCGTTTTGGAATGAATGAGTGGCCAAAGGCCGTTTTGACATACATGATGGGCCAAAGGCCGTTTTGACATAATCGAATGGCCAAAGGCCGTTTCGTTATGAATGTAAATCTGAATGGCCAAAGGCCAGTACGTACGGAACTATGGTTACTTGATTTAAATTACCCTTATATATGTTAACTACAGATATGAATTGGGCCAAGGCCATTTGGAAAATGTTGTTCTACGTCTTGTTGCATAAATTCTGTAATTGATATTATTCACTGGGCTATCGCTCACGCTCATTCATGTCTTTGTAGGTGAGCCAAGAGAAGTCCAGGCCCAACCTCAGTGAAGCCTGTGTAGAACAACCCAAGTTTTGGAGAGTCAGCCCTCGTGTCTCACGCATGAGACCCGTCTTCGCCTTTTTGTTATCTATTTTATGTTGTCATGATGGCGAAGACTTTGTGTAATTCTGTATATAGTCGTGATGGGTTGACTTGGACTTTTATGATCCTGTTTATACAGAACTCATGCTACTATTTTACTATTGTGAGTTATTAATGTCTATATATATATATGGTTGTTTTGATGTGCCATGTAAGAACAGCTCTATGGACAAAGTTTTGATTTGCTTCCGTTTGGCCCTCATTAACTCTGTTAAAATACGTTTAGATCCGTTTGAGGCCGTAGGTAATCTCATGATTACTGGCCGGTTGCGTCCTTAACCCACAGGGGGTGGGTTAGGGTCGTGACAGAGTGGTATCAGAGCACGAGTTAATAACTCACACACTTGTCCAAAAGAAGCAATAAGTGTCTAGACAAGATCTAGGATGCATTCATGTGATAAATATGAAATTGGAAGCATTGATTATGTGCTTAAATGTTTTGATATGAACAATTATATGTGTAAGTTGTGAATTACTTGCATTGCAAATTACCTAAATATGTATGCTCTTTGTTACATGCATACTTGTGTATATCTTGCATAGAGTGTAATGCGAGTTTAATCAGATGGTGAGAACCAGAGGAGATGAAATAGAAGAATCCTCAACTGCCAGAATGACAGAATGGAAAGACTGATACAGGAAATGGCAGAAGCTTTGAGACAGCAACAGGAGTGCAACAACAGTGGCAGCAACCACACCCGCCACCTCCACCTTCGGCACCACCTGTGCCAAACAATCAGAATGATGACCGGATTATAGCTCTCACCAAGGAATTCAATGAAAATGAAACCACCACAGTTCCACGGGGGATTAGATCCTTTGAAAGCCGAAGCATGGGTCCTTGCATTGAGAAGCTATTTGAAGTATTCCCCTATTCAGAGACTCAT
>JAPPVO010000031.1:74931202-75176947 GCA_030407325.1 Camellia japonica
CCCAAATAGCATCACTACCCGCTAAGTCCTCGGAAGACCCACAACGAAGTCCATAGTGAATGCTCCCATACTCTCGGCAATAGGCAAGGGTTGCAACAAACCCGCTGGGCTCTGATGTTCGGCCTTCACATTGCTGACAAGTAGGCACTTAGAACACGAGAGCTGCCACATTCTCTTCATACCCCGCCACCAAAATGGCGACCAAATCCCGATACATCTTAGTACCTCCCGGATGTGTACCGCAAGGCGTGAATGATGAAACTCTCGGAGTACTTCCTCGGCAAGACTCCGGCACAAACAGACGGTCTCGGTATCTCACACTCAGGTCGGGATACACCATCAAACCCTTCTAAACCTTCCCACTGGAGATCTTCTCTCGAGGGATTCTACTTCAAGGTCACCCCTCTGAGCCTCTAACACTCGAGTCACAAGCGTAGGCTGCGCAACAACAGAAAACAAGGCTGCAGCCTCAACGGATTCGCCCAGAAGCAAATCAAAAACTCCCCAGTGCACCCAACATCTCCCACTCCCGGATGGCTATACTAGCTATGTCACCAACAGATTTCCTGCTAAGGGCGTCGGCCACCACATTGGCCTTCCCCGGATGATAATGCAACTCAAAGTCATAATCCCCAATGAACTCCATCCACCTCCTCTGCCTCAAGTTCAAGTCTTTCTGTGTGAACGGATATTTCAGACTCTTATGATTCGAGAATACCTCGAACCTCTCACCGTAAAGATAATGCCTCCAAATCTTCAAGGCAAATATCACAGCTGCTAACTCTAAATCATGCGTAGGATAATTCTTCTCGTGAATTTTCAACTTGACGTGAGCCATAGGCAAACCACTTTCCCCTCTTGCATCAACACACAACCCAAACCCTCTCGTGAGGCATCATAGTAAACAGCATAACCCAACCCTCTCTCCGGAATAATCAAAACGAAGCGGTGGTCAATCTAACCTTCAACTCCTGAAACGACTTTCACAAGTCTCACTCCATACAAATTTGACTCCCTTCCGAGTCAATCTAGTCAAAGGCGAAGCTAACCTGGAGAAATCCTTCACAAACCGTCGATAATACCCAGCTAATCCCAGAAAACTGCAGATCTCAAAACACACTCTTAGGCTGTGCCCAATCTTGCACTGCCTCAGTCTTGGATGTATCAACTGACACTCTTTCCCAGAAACACATGGCCTAAGAACTTGACCTCTTCTAGCCAGAACTCACACTTCCCAAACTTAGCATAAAGCTTATGGGCTCTAAGTAACTCAAGCACCACTCTCAAGTGTTCCTTGTGCTCTCATCTGAAGGTGAATAAATAAGAATGTCGTCCACGAAGACGACTACAAAACGATCTAAGAATTCCCGGAATATCCGGTTCATCAAATCCATAAACACTGCCGGTGCATTGGTGAGCCCAAATGGCATCACCAAAAACTCATAGTGGCCATACCGCGTACGGAATGCCGTCTTCGGAATATCTTCCTCCCTGACCCTCAACTGTGGTAACCCGATCTCAAATCTATCTTAGAGAAACAACGGGAACCCTTCAACTGGTCGAACAGATCATCTATACGAGGCATAGGGTACTTATTCTTAACCGTAGCCTGATTCAACTTCCGGTAATCTATACACAGTCTCAAAGCACCACCTTTCTTTTTAACAAAGAGGGCCGGTGCTCCCCACGGCGAAACACTAGGACGGATATAGCCCTTATCTAGCAACTCCTGGAGTTGGATCTTCAACTCAACTAACTCGGCTGGGGCAAAACGATAAGGTGCCATAGAAATTGGCGCCGTGCCGGGCACTAGGTCAATAGAGAACTCAATCTCTCGATGCGGTGGCAAACCAACAAGGTCCTCGGAAAGACGTCCGAGTACTCACACACACCCTCGTGGCAACACAATCTGGGTCTCATCACACTCACCACTCTCAAAGCTAGCAAGTAGACACTAAGCTCACTCCGCCTCGCGAATCATACCCCGGTGGCAAAACACTACCAACCCGGTCCCCCAGAAAATGAAAACACTCTCCGCCCACGGTACAACAAGTGACCCTCTGGCGATAGCAATCAATAACTGCCCGGTATGACGATAACCAGTCCATACCCAAAATAACATCAAAGCCCTTCATGGCATAACTACAAAAGGAAACGGAAGTCTATGATAGTCGACTCTATATCACAACCCTTAACACCTTGTTTCAAGATCAATCGCCCCCAAGGGGTGACACTACACAAATAGGAGATGCTAACTGTGCTAACTCCAACTCCAAAACAGATGCAAATGCAGCAGACACAAAGGAATGAGATGCACCCGTATCAATCAAAACATTAGCAACCGAGTTGCAAAACAAGAAGGTACCTCTCACAACAGATGGAGCCGGTACAAGATCCTGTGCGCGGTAACAGCATATACACGCGCCAGATGGTCTCTGATCAACCTGCTCACCCCTAGGAGCATAAGACTGCTGCACAGACTGGGACGATGAAGCCCCCTGATTGGCCCTCGAGGCCTGACCTGACTGAGCTGGCTGCTGACCCTGAGTCTGCCTCAAACCAGATGCACCAGGTGTGCCACCCAACTGCGGGCAATACCTCTTCATGTGCCCTGCCTGATCGCACTGAAAACAAGAGAGCGGCTGGCCTCTACCCTGACTCTGGCTCTGAGATCGAGCCGAAGATGATGCTGCTCTCTGTACTCCTCCCCTTTGAGGACAAACTGGAGACTTGTGGCCCAGCTGGCCACACTTGAAACAGGTAATGTCTCCCTGGTTGCCTTTCCCCGAACTAGCACTCGGCACAGGAAAAGTCGATCTAGAAAAGCTACCCTGAGACTGCTGAGGGTTAAAACCCTTCTGTCTCCTACCATCACTCTGGCCATCCTGACTCCTCTTGGAGCCTTTCTGTCCTTCCTCCTCCTCCTGCATCATGATTTCCATATGGGCTGCAGCATCAACCATACGCCCATAATCCCGAATCATAGTTCCCCCAACTCTCAGTTTGAGGCCACGCCTCAACTTCTTCTCGAACTTAATACAACGGCGTTCCTCAGACGCCACCAACTCAGGTGCAAACCTGGACAAGCTAGTAAACGCAGCCTCAAACTCGGCCGTTGAAGAACTCGACTGCTTAAGCTGGCAGAACTGGTCTCTCAGCTTCTCCCTGACTGCTAGAGATAAAAACCGCTCCTGGAAAGCATTCACAAAAGCCTCCCAAGTACCTCCTATGCGACCCTTGGTGAACTTCCACCACTGACCCGCATCCCCCTTCAGCTGGAAAGATGCCAAGGTCACTTTCAACCACTCGTCTTTGATGCCAAGCATCTCAAACGTCTTCGTTGTCTGTTCGAGCCATTCATCTACCTTAAGCGGCTCTTTAGGGTCACCCACAAATTCATCCGGATTAGACCGGAAAAACTCCCTCTTCAGAAAGGAAGGTCCTGCATCTGCAACAACAACCTGAGCCTGATTCTCAGCTCTGAGAATGCCTACTGACTCCCTGAATGCCCCTGCTATCTCTCGGGCTAAAGCGCCCATAGCCTGCTGGCCTACTGGCTCGGCCACATTGGCCTGGCCAACTCCCTCCTATACTGCCGGAATCTCCTCTGGCACAGGCACCTCCTGCCTACCCGGCCTACCACGCCTACCGTGTCCTCGTCCTCGTCCTGACATCCTAAGAAAGGAAACAAAGACGTTAGCACATTAATAGATGTGCCGAAACTAAACACTCGCGTCCTAATGCATTGGACAACAGAATTCATTCCACGTAAGCACATAATCACATAAGCACCTACGAATTTCATTCCTGGATGATAATAGTCCCGAAGCGTTACTATAGTTCCGGTTGGAAGCAGCAGTGATCAAGTGCCTTTCCAACAAGACTACTAGAAACTCAAAGGTCCAATCAACATCCTAGAAACTACGTTCCATACCCACATAATCACATAAACATGTTATCAATAAGCATACAACAGTACAACTAAGTCTCTATCAAACGAGACGAACCCATTGTGATACTAATCATTCCCACGTACCCAAAGTATTCAAACCCGGTACGCTCTGATACCAATTGTAACGCCCTCAAAATTAATAACCATAACATACACAATCATAAGATGCATACTTTAAGAAATAAACCACAATTCATTCATCAGAGTATTACTAAATAAAGACATTACATATAACATCCAAAATAAATGCCCTACGGGCTTACATCTTGCCAAGCCAACACTTGGACACAAAAAATCATGAGTTCTAACTCAAATACAAATAAAGCCCTAGGCTTGAATGTTTACATGTAATTCAAATAAAAACAAATAACTAAAGACAAGGCTTCATAGTCCAAATCCTTCCAAGCTAAGTCCTTGGAGGTAGTGAATCACCTGGACCTGAAAATGATGTTCCCTTATAGGGTGAGCCACATCCCAGTAGAAATATACTAAACCAAATATAAGCATTGAATAAAGCAATAGCATTCAATAGATGGTTAACCAAGATAATCAATTATAACAGTATATAGTCTCATGATACAAATGTATATGACACATTTACTCATTACTAGCAATATGGCTCAGAACCTGGCCAAACTTACAAAGTGAATTATATATATATCATGTTCACATTACTTCCAATATCAACAACACAAATGAGACTCAGGCTCATATCAAAACACTTCATACTTCCAGTTTGATACACATTTTAGTGCTGCTGTATCATGAAAAAAAAACACTTCAATAATAAGCACACATAAAAGTGATGCTAATGGAGTCCATCCCCTATCTCCTCCCAAACAAAATCCGGTTTAGAGGTCCATCCCTATCTTCCCTTAAACCGTGGAGTACATCCCCTATCTCCTCCCACACAATGCAATGTATGTAAAACATAACATATACAACACACAATCAATACATTTAATGTCTGTATTAATTCAACAGTCAAGTTAATGACTAAACCAATGTGATTAGTTTCAGTTATCCCTAATCCACATGCAATGTCTACAACAATCACGACTATCCTCCACCGATAGCCCAAAACAGTTATTTCTAGACTGGAAATAAAAAAATCAACAATTCAATAGGCGAGTGATTTAAATTAACCAACTACCCCATTTAATCAATAAAATCCTCAATTTCATGAATTTAACTAATTTCCCCAATTTTCCTTAAATTAAACATACAATTCAATTTAATAAAACAACTAGGGTTTTTCCAAAATTACCAAAATACCCCAACATATAAAATACCAAAACTTAGAACAAAACTCATAAGTTGGAGTAGGAAATCCCTACCTCGAAGAAATAACCCAAAAGGAGAAGACGGAGATGAGGACCCAAAATCCAAAGTGCTCCAAATCCAAGATTGTTCAGATTAAACAAAAGCCCTCGACCCACACTATCTTTTTAATAAAGGATCTAGGGTAGAAACACCCTAAAACTAGATGAAACCTAGGGTAGAAGGTGTGTAGAGGAAGAGAGAAGTCGGACCTAGGGTTTAGAATCAAAAAGAGATAAAAAAAAAATGATTAAAAAAACCCGCTGCTGCCTATTTAAACCTGAAGGCTCGCTCGAGCGAAGAAACACTACTCTCAGGTCTATACTAGAGCAATCGCTCGCTCGAGCGAAGAAGAACTCCTGGCTCGAGCCACCAGACACAAACAACAACCCTCGCTCGAGCGACGAAACCCTCGCTCGAGCGACCAACTCAAAAATTGAACAGCAACACTTGGTTTCTGGACCTAACCAACCTGTAACAAAACCTGCCCAACATATCCTATAACTCAAAAATAAGGAATTAAAGGACAACAACGACAATATAATAACAACTATGTTTCCGGAACATAAGTCCGGGTACAACAACCAAATGGGAAAAGACCGGGGTCGCTATAGAAACGGAAAAGATGTGTGAAATTTAGTTATATTTCATTAATATTTCACCTACTTTTTCTCTTTTCGTTTCCAAATCACCTCCCAAATTCATAAATCAAACGCAGTTTTAGAAAAAAGTACATGAGAAATAATCAAAACCTAACAAAATTACAAAAATGTAGAACAACGTAACCAAGAAACAAACATGACCCTAGTAGAACAGACTTAAAACATGATGACCAGATTAGAATCTAAAATAGAGAACGATGCGAGACTGTTGTGGGATGGATGGCTTTTGTGAACACGATCTACCTGTGGTGTGGGGCCATATCTTCTGTAGGGCCTAAAGTTGGACTTAACATCTCTTAAATAGAAACCTAAAACATCTCCAAAGGCACAACAAAATATTGTTCAAGTTTAATTTGAAAAACTTAATGAGTTTAAAAATATATTTGAGTTTGTCTTTTTATTTTTTATCAACAAAAGATGATCTTTGTTTACCATTTGAGCCGAACACAAATGAGCTTTAATCGAACTGAGTTCAAATAACTTGATATTGTATTATACATTTAAGTTTGTGGAACTACGTTCGAGCCGAACTCAGAAAATTGATGATAGGTTTCAAAATATGTTCAATTTTAAGTTATTTATATAATGAGTCGTTCTTAAAATAATTTTAATGTGCCCAACATAAGTGGAGTTCAAATAACTTCATTTATTTTATCATCTAACTTAAATAGATATGTCAAGAAAATGAATATTAAATTAAATAAGAAATTATCAATATAAAAAATAATCGAGGCACGCGATGAATTGTTAAAATAAAATTTTCTTCTTTTTCATAGGTCTAATACTCAAATCAACAACATAATTTACCTTACCTAAAAAATAACCAAGAAAATTATGGAACACAGATTATTAAAGGAAAATAGAAAAATAATGATGAAAGATGGAAAACAATGTGAAGAGCTGACAACAAAAGGTGCTTTAGTTAATAATTAGATACTCCAATATTTGAGAAGAATATGAAGATATGCAATTATCAATTTTCTTGCCTGTTGCTCTTCATTTTGCACATAGCCACAAGTACAAAAGCTCATACATGATTAGAGCATGCCTTAAGGTATCTGATATATATAGGTTCACTGATTCTCTTTTGGGCCCTCAGCTCAAAATTTGTAAGTTTGTTTGGAATAAGCGTATTCCCCCTGAAGTTCAATTCTTTGGTTGGTTGGTTAGCTTGGAGGAATAGAGTTAAAACAAGGGATCTTTTACAAAATATCGGTGTCCTTTATAGCAGTGCTTCTGTCTTATGTGCCTTTTGCAAAACTGAAAATGAATCAGCCACTCATGTCCTCTTACATTGTCCTTTTTCATGGAAAGTATGGTCTAATTTGCTGCTATGGTGGGGGTGTTTTTGGGTGGTGTCAAGGTCTATTGATTGTTTATTTCATTGGTGGTTAGGTTGGAATCATAAGAAATTGGTTAGGAGATTGTGGAGGGCCTTACCTTCTATTGTTTTGTGATCCATTTGGAAGTTAAAAAATGATTGTATATTTAATGGAGTGCAACCTTGTGGGTCTAAGTTATGTGAGCTTATTAAGTTGAGATTTGCTCTGTGGGTTAAAGCTTCTGCAAAGGGGTTCATGTACTTTGTCTTGGATTTAATCAACAATCTGGATTAGATTAAGGACTGCAGTTGAGGGATATTAGCTGGTTTGGTAACTTGGTCTGCCACCACTTGGTTTGCTGTTATCTGGTTGGTTTTCTGCTGTGATCTGCTCTGTTATCTGCTGGTTTCTGTTGCCTCATATTGTCCACCATGGTGAGCTGTTTAGCTATTTTGAGGCTTGCTGGGGAGGTTGTTATGAGGTATTGGGTGGCATTTTGGAGTTGTTGATATAGATGTTGTTTTGTTGTTTGCTAATTAGGCGACACCTGCTTCAGTTGACTGAGTTTTGTATTGCACGAAGATTCTTTTGGTCACTTCTGGGCTGCTAGTTATGTTGTATTTGTATCAGTGCTGTCATACTTGCTAATTCTTGTTTAGTGTTGTCGGTGTATCTGTTGGTCCCTCACCAACAGATTCTTGGTTGGTGCTGTCATATGATTGTATGGGTTGCTTAATGCCAACCTTGTTGGGATTGGGCGGTTTCACTATGATGGCCTTTGCATCATCCCCCCTCCCCCAACTTTATTGATGTCTACCTTCCTTTCTTGTAAGGTTTTCTCTCATCAATAAAGTTTTTGTGTTGATAAAAAAAAAATGATTAGAGCATGCATGTTGAAAGTGTTGCAATTGACAATTGTTGCTTATCCACAATTTTGTAACAGTCACTAACCTAAAGTGTTGTAAACTATTTTACAGGTTGCTTTCCCAGTCTTGGAGTATTTGGAAATTCAGAAATTGCCTACCATAATAGAGATATGGGACAAGCAATTACTCATAGCTTCAGAAAAAGAATCAAAGTCCTTCTGCCAATTGAAAGATATGACGGTTTCTGATTGTGAGAAATTGGTGCATGTGGTTCAGTTCAATATGCTCCCACGATTGCAAAATCTGAACATATTCAAGGTAGATAATTGTCCAAAGGTGGAAGCGATAGTCTCAGAGAAAGAAAAAGAAGAAGGAACCACCAATAATGATATTATCATGTTATCTCAATTAACGAAACTTACTCTTCAGAATTTGATAAGCCTTAAAAGTTTTTACAACTGGTCTACAAGATTTGAAGCACAACCCTTGTTCAACTACCAGGTTTGATTTTCCTAATTTATTTTATTACCCTTAGCCATTGAAAAGCGTGCACACACTAAAAAAAAATTAAAATTCTTATTCAATTACAATTTTAAATTTGAAGCTTATTTGAATATTCTCTTTCTATCCAAATCCAAATAAAAGTAAAATAATTTCAAGGTGGATATGCTAGGGGCTTACGATGGAAATTACGATATTACCCAAACAAAAATATGTATGAATTCTAAATTTAACACTATGTTTTTATTTTGAATATGAATCTTAATATGATTTTATTTGACTAAAATTATGTCCAAAATTGTAATTTGCCTAATCTTGATTTGGAGTTCATTAAAAAAATATTTAAATATTGGATGTCATACTTTGTTTTTTGGTTTTGACTGATATGATTTTATTCTGTTTCACAAACCAAAATTATTCCCTCATAACCACTTTAAATTTAGATTGCAATTTCCCGATCATCAATCCTCAATTGCCTTCCTTTGGAATTACGCCTCTTGGGTTTTAGGGAAATGATATCAATTTCTACATGATTCCTAGTTGTAATATTTGAATATGGAAAAATCACTATTATAATTTCTTCTAAAACCTCAAAAATATTGAGCAATCTCTATTATAGGAGGTCACAGATCAACTCCCACAACTTTACCATTATGAAAATGTTAACTTGCCCCAGCCCAAAACATCTTAGGAAACTTCTTGGAAGTTCAATCCCGACCATTGATCCAATTTTAAAACTACATTAATTGATGGACTATGCATGCTGGCTTGAGTTGTTACTAGCAATTAATCAATAACAGCTTAAAGCTCAATCTTCTCTACTTTAGTGCTATATTTATTAGGGGCCAATCTTGCTATATCAATGTCAAGAACACAAAAACTAACATAAATTATTTAATGTTCTAGGAGACAAAAGGTTAAGTGTTAATTTGTAAATGGAATAAAGCAATCCTCCAAAAACTAAACACATAATGAAATATAGATATCATATAACGGGTGAGATCCCAAGGATGGATTTAGGGGGTGTGGAGGGAGGCGACCGCACCCCAAAAATTTAGAAAATATCATATATTATGTTAGATTTTTAAAATAAAAAAGGATTTACACCTCCAAATATATGTGAGATCTACCTTTTATGAGATGTATATCTCATTTTTTGTTTTGTTTAGTCAAGCTTTCGCCATGCCATGTGGCAGCTTTATCTAGCCTAAAATAAAAAATTGTAATTCAAACGTGTGATCAAGGTTTGATCCCAAGACTTTGAGTTTCATTAAGAACAATCTTACCACTTAGGCAACATATATATTATGATATTAAATTCTTTATTATTTATTTTTATTCTTACTTATCTGAATTGCACACGCATTTCGTGTGTCACCTGCTAATCATTATTTACATGATTTATGATTTCTAATAAACAAATCTATACATATATATATATATATATTGAACATTTGGATATAAATTTAGAAAGACAGAGGGAAATAAAAAAAATTAATTTATATTTTATAGACATTGCTCTTACATTTTTTTTTCAAAAAATCTTTACTTAAATTTATAATCCGTACATAAAATAAAATTTTGGCTCATCAATCATCACTGACATTGAATTCCAATATACAAGCCTATTTCATTTTGTTATTAAGCAAGATGCCAAAATGAATCTTTGCAGGTTTCTTTTCCAAGGTTGGAGACATTAATTCTCAATAATTGTGCAAACTCAAGAGGGATACATCCTTGGAATGTTCAGGCTAGCAAAATAAGTTTAAAATTCTTCGACGTAACGAATCTGAACAAATTAATTGTGAGAAATTGTAGTGAGGTGGCAGAGGTTTTTCAACTTGAGGGGCTAAATGTTGGAGAAGGACAACATGTTAGGCCATTAATTGAAGCAAGAATGATGGAATTGGATGCATTACCTCGGTTGACATGTTTGTGGAACAAGGATCCCCATGGAATTCTGGGCCTTCAAATCCTACAATACCTAACAATTAAGAAATGTTCCCTCTTGAGAAATCTATTCACATGTTCCACAGCCATGGCTCTACAACAACTTAAAGTACTTTATTTGGAGTCTTGTCCGGTGATGGAAGAAGTTATTGCAGCAACAAAGGATGGACTCAAGGAAGTGATTGATGATGTGATTGAATTCCCAAAGTTGGAGTGGCTAATACTGAAAGATCTACCAAACCTCAACAGTTTCTGTAATGCGAAATATAATTTTAATTTGCCATCATTACAGAGAGTTGTTCTGAAGAGGTGTCCGAATATGCACAACTTTACTTTTGGACAAGTACGCATGCCACAGATATTTGTAAGTACACATGGCAATGATGGCCTTCAAATAGAAGATCTCAATAAGTATTTAAAGGAACGACTTCTTTTGAAAGTAGAGGTAGACTTTCTTTTTCAACTTGATCTACGGTTAATCATTTTTGTCAATTGATGAAATCTTTTATCTTTGAATATTTACAAGAGACTACTCAACTGGAGTGCTTCACATGTATTTTTTGTTTATATGTATTTTACTTTCTTTTCTTTTAGGAATGCGCAACCGTGGCTGAAAATGATCACCGCTGCGATGAAGTACGGTTCTCCTACCTTGAACGGCTATAGGAGTAAAGTAAGTTGATCATCCTTTATTATTAATATATATGTATAAATTTCATAATATTTATAGGAAAATTTTATAATAAACACGTTAAACGTCCAATTATGATTTATCAGTTGAATATAATAAGTTGATCCTCCTTTATCAAAAAATAGAAAGTAAATAAAAAAAAGGCAAATTACGACAGTGGTCCCTATATTTTACTTCTTATGTCATTTTGGTCTCTACACTTTCAATTAGCTCAATTTTAATTCCTAATTTTAGATTTTATTTTAATTTGTCCAATTAATAATATTATTAGTTTTTTTAAGGAAAATTATCACTAAATTGATTGAGGTTAACTAACTGAGTTGAATAAGTTTATAATTTTACCCTTAAATATATGGCACGTGACACATACATGCTTATTTTTTATAGAAAAATGCTAAGAGTTGTAATCAATTGGATCAAATTGAAACAAAATCATAAATTTATAGTCAAAATCAAGCGAATTGAAAGTACAAAGACTAAAATGACACAAGGGGTAAAGTATAGGGACTACTGTCGTAATTTGTCCAAAATATATATAGAGAGTGTATTGCTACCATAAACAAGTTATGTCATTTGTGAGTTTGATTATCACAGATGACATAACTCAATAGTATAAGAATCATAACAAATAATAATAATAATTTGAGTTATAACTAAACATCACATGAGGTATAACCAAACAACTCTTGAATCATAACAAAAATGATCTCATAACTAATATTACAATGTGTCATAATTAACAACACAAGGAGGCATAACCAAAGACACAAAAGTGTAAACCAAAGCATAGAATTTCCCTATATTGTATATATACATATCTCATAATATTTATAAGGGAATTCTATATAACACTTTAAAAAATGATGTATGATATGCCTGACACTTTGTGGTCTTTAGTTATAACTCATTTAGTTATAATTACTTATAGATGTTATTTTGGTTATAATCGAAGAAATCTTTGATAATACCTCAAGTGATATTTGATTATGATGCATTTTGGTGTTGGTTATAACTCGTAATGCTGGCTATAATTTAGTTATAACTTACTGTAATTATTATTTGGGTTTAACCAGAGAATTTATTGGTTATATCTAAAGTGAGATTTAACTATGATTTATTACGGTCCTTCTGCTTATGACTGAAAGTTTATATTAAAATCACAAACAATATCTTAACTTTTTTTGAGGACGAAACAACATATGATATCAATTAATCTGCAAAAATGTTTTCTTACATCAGTTGCGAGGTAGTGAGCAGATTGAACGACCTCTCTGTCTACCTATTCTAGAGCAACTGAGTCAAAACCTCTACTACAGTGCATAATATCACTTAAAATAGATTGCATGTGGTACACTCCAAAATAGGTTGTAGAAGTTCTTTTTATTTGGCATGTTTGGTACAGTTGGTGAGCTAAAAATTTTTTTGGATGGGTAATAAGCTAAAAGTTGATAAAAAAAAAAAAAAACACCCCCTCCTCCATCTCCTAAATAGTCTTCTTTTGTTTTTAGTTTATTTAAATTATTTCGGTTATGTAATACATAAATAAAAGGTTCACTAAATAATCTAATACATTTTTAAAATAATATATATATATATATATATATATTGTAAATAACTCAAATAATCTATACCAAATACCCTATTATAATATTGCTAAATTCCTGACACTAACAACTTTTTAATGTATATTTATATATATCTAGACAGGTAATTGATAGAATCATCGGCAGCCAGCAAACCTTTTTCCTATTAGGACTATAGCGATCCCGGTATTCCCTGTTGTTGTTTAACTGTAATCCGGACTCGGTTCCGTAGATTTGTTGTTGTCTTATCCTCATTTCTATCCCTTACTCTTTGTTTTAGATTTTTGGGTTGTGTTGGGCAAGTTGGGAATAAGTTGGTTGTGTTTTAAAACTTAGAATTTTGCCCAGGTTTTGGTCTATCAGCTCGAGCGGCGCTTTGACGCTCGAGCGGGCATTTGTTGTTGCCTCTCCGCTTGAGCGGCAGTTTGGACGCTTGAGCGTGAATTTCCTTCTCTCAGCATTTTGGTCGTCTGCAGAAAATTCTGGGAGGGTGCATTCGGCGCTCGAGCGGCTCTTTGGACGCTCGAGCGTGAACCTGTGTCTGACGCTCGAGCGGAGTGTTGTACGCTCGAGCGGACCTGTTTTATATCAGTCCGTGAAATCACTTTTTGAATCACTTTGCACTTTTCTTTTCTCTCTCTTACTTTCCCAAAACCGATTTTTGAGAGCTCCTCACTCTAAAACCTAACTTCTGTCTAGGGTTTGATCTAGTAGGAGTGTTTTCCTCACCTTGGGCCTTTGTAAAAAGTGTGTTGATCGTCGAGGGCTTCGTTTTGATCCAAGAAATTTAGGATTTGGAGCACTTCCGAGTTTTGCTCTTCTTCTCCTTGGGTTCTAAATTTGAGGTAGGGATTTCCTTATTCTTTTTCAATACTTCGTCTATAGATAGACATGTGGTATGTAACGCCCTCAAAATTAATAACCCATAACATACACAATAATAAGATGCATTACTTTAAGAAAATAAACCACAATTCATTCATCAGAGTATTACTAAATAAAGACATTACATATAACATCCAAAATAAATGCCCTACGGGCTTACATCTTGCCAAGCCAACACTTGGACACAAAATCATGAGTTCTAACTCAAATACAAATAAAGCCCTAGGCTTGAATGTTTACATGTAATTCAAATAAAAACAAATAACTAAAGACAAGGCTTCATAGTCCAAATCCTTCCAAGCTAAGTCCTTGGAGGTAGTGAATCACCTGGACTTGAAAATGATGTTCCCTTATAGGGTGAGCCACAGCCCAGTAGAAATATACTAAACCAAATATAAGCATTGAATAAAGCAATAGCATTCAATAGATGGTTAACCAGGATAATCAATTATAACAGTATATAGTCTCATGATACAAATGTATATGACACATTTACTCATTATTAGCAATATGGCTCAGAACCTGGCCAAACTTACAAAAGTGAATTATATATATATCATGTTCACATTACTTACAATATCAACAACACAAATGAGACTCAGGCTCATATCAAAACACTTCATACTTCCAGTTTGATACACATTTTAGTGCTGTATCAATGAAAAAAAAACACTTCAATAATAAGCACACATAAAAGTGATGCTAATGGAGTCCATCCCCTATCTCCTCCCAAACAAAATCCGGTTTAGAGGTCCATACCTATCTTCCCTTAAACCGTGGAGTACATCCCCTATCTCCTCCCACACAATGCAATGTATGTAAACACATAACATATACAACACACAATCAATACATTTAATGTCTGTATTAATTCAACAGTCAAAGTTAATGACTAAACCAATGTGATTAGTTTCAGTTATCCCTAATCCACATGCAATGTCTACAACAATCACGACTATCCTCCACCGATAGCCCAAAACAGTTATTTCTAGACTGAAAATAAATAAATCAACAATTCAATAGGCGAGTGATTTAAATTAACCAACTAACCCATTTAATCAATAAAATCCTCAATTTCATGAATTTAACTAATTTCCCCAATTTTCCTTAAATTAAACATACAATTCAATTTAATAAAACAACTAGGGTTTTTCCCAAAATTACCAAAATACCCCCAACATATTAAAATACCAAAACTTAGAACAAAACTCATAAGTTGGAGTAGGAAATCCCTACCTCGAAGAAATAACCCAAAAGGAGAAGACGGAGATGAGGACCCAAAATCCAAAGTGCTCCAAATCCAAGATTGTTCAGATTAAACAAAAGCCCTCGACCCACACTATCTTTTTAATAAAGGATCTAGGGTAGAAACACCCTAAAACTAGATGAAACCTAGGGTAGAAGGTGTGTAGAGGAAGAGAGAAGTCGGACCTAGGGTTTAGAATCAAAAAGAGAATAAAAAAAATAATTAAAAACCCGTTGCTGCCTATTTAAACCTGACAGGCTCGCTCGAGCGAAGACTTGGTCGCTCGAGCGACCAGACACAGAAAACCATCGCTCGAGCGAAGAAAAGCTCGCTCGAGCCAAGAACTCGAAGCTTCAGGTCTGCAACCCAGAAGCACGCTCGAGCGAAGGACTGCTCGCTCGAGCGGAGAACTCGAAAACATACACCTCGCTCGCTCGAGCGAAGGAAAGCTCGCTCGAGCGAAGAAACACTGCTCTCAGGTCTATACTAGACGCAATCGCTCGCTCGAGCGAAGAACTCCTGGCTCGAGCCACCAGACACAAACAACAACCCTCGCTCGAGCGACGAAACCCTCACTCGAGCGACCAACTCAAAAATTGAACAGCAACACTTGGTTTCTGGACCTAACCAACCTGTAAGAAAACCTGCCCAACATATCCTATAACTAAAAAATAAGGAATTAAAGGACAACAACGACAATATAATAACAACTATGTTTCCGGAACATAAGTCCGGGTACAACAACCAAACGGGAAAAGACCGGGGTCGCTATATGGTAATTTTGTATTGCATGAAAATCATATCCACGTTGGATTTGTTTGAAATCATGAGAAGGAACCTAGGGTTGGTTGTTTGAAAATGGTTATTTTATCATTGATGGTTGTTTTGGGCTAATTGGAGTGTAAATTAGCATGTTATAGTTGAAAGAAGAAAAAACCCTAAATTATATTTTGATTTGGTAAATTAAAATGGAGGGTAGTTAACCTATGTTGTAAATCTCTATTGTTAATGTGAGTTGGGTGAAGGTGTTAATGCCTAAGGGGTTAACTTTGGCTTTGGAATGGTTTTGAAATGAATGTAGTGGACTAATGTGAGTTATGGCTTTATTATCAACGGAATTGGTTTTGTCAAACAAAAGGAATGGAATTGGTTTTGTGGAAACAAAAGGGATGGAGTTGGTTTTGTGAAAACAAAAGGAAATGGAATTTGTTTTGTGGAATGAGAAAAGTATCTTTGATATAAGTATGAAAATTGGATTGTTGTTTCTTGAGTGTTAAATACACACACGAGGGGGTTGTATCTTTAACTACCGTGTTAGTGTTGTTGTTGGGTTTGTGGTCTCATAGTAATTGAGTCTTTAATAGATGTACTAAATACTTGCATCTAGAGGTTTTGTCCTTGGTCATCAGTGGAGGATGACATGGTTGTGTTGGATTGTCGTGTATGCATTATACCATTGTTGATTGAACATTGTATGTGAGGAAGTGCTGAGATACATTATATATGTATACTTGCTCGGGGGGAATTAATTATGTGTTCATATACTTTAACACATTGCTTGTATCTTGATGGTTTATGTATATGTGTTATACATGTTAGTTATGCCCTGTTGTATTTTGGTTGGTGGTGTTATACCTTGCGCTAAAAATCAGAGGTACCGTGACCTTCCAGCTAGCGCCTGGAGAACTGACTGCGCTGAGAATCTAAGGCACCACACCCTTCCAGCTAGCGCCTGGTAAACTGGTATGTTGTTGTGAGAGGTGTATCTTTGGCTTACTACGCACATAGCTGGTAGAGCAAAGTTTTGTTGTTGTTGTTGTTCCATTGTATCTGAGGATATCATGGATTTGGTTGGTTACAGTTTCGGAGGGCCAAGTTACCTCATTGGTTGATTATATACATGTTAGTGAGTTGTTATCTCCTTTTTATAAAGGTATGCATGTATAGTTATGATTGTATTGGGAACAAACCAAAATGTCATTTTGTCATTTGGAAAGTGTGAAGGAGATCGAACATTTAAAAAAAAAATGTTTTGAAAAGGCACATCTGTTGTATGTATGGAAAATGGAAGAGAGTAATGGGCTTAGTGAGATTATTTCCTAAGTAATTTTTAATGTTATGAAAGATTGGGGTTAATGAAAGAAAAATGAAAGATGAATCGCTTATAGCGTTGAATGAAATGGCTGTTTTCGAGAAAGTTCATACTTATGTATATTTTGTATAAACTGTCACATTACTATTCTAGTATGAGATTGGGCATTCATGATCATAGCTATCTGTAAGTTGTTATTGTTGAGGGCCATGTTGAGATCCCTACTGGACTATATGTTCATCCCACGTTGTTGAATCTTTTTCAGGTGTTGAGCAGGATGTGCTACAAGATTTGGATCTTCTTAATTGTTGGCCACGGGGCCTCTTTTATGTTGGCGGAATGCCATATATGTAAAAGGGTTACACCCTTCTTCTTGACTCTTTAATGCTGTAAGCCCAAGGGCAATTTATTTAGCATGCTCATGTTGTATTTACATTGCATACGAATGAGAGTGTTGTTATTCACTTCTACGAGTTGAATATATGAGTTTATTTCCGCATGTTATCTCTGAAATGGAATTAAGTTAATGAATTTGGTAATACTTCGAGTATTAAAATGTGGGGCGTGACAACTTGGTATCAGAGCGAGCCGGGTTTGAATACTTTGGGCTCGTGGGAAGTGGTTTTTACCACAGTGGGTTTACTACGTATAGTGAGGACATTGCATATAGATATCATGAAAGTTAGGACTTGTGTGTTGCATTTATGTGAGCATGGGATTCAGTCTCTCGGGTAGTATTCATAGCCGGTGAACTTGCTTTGAGGTCCTTTCGGAAACACGCCTGATCAACGTGGTTTCTGATAGGAATTCCTTGAGAGTTCCGGATGAGTGGCTATCTTTGTGGACTTGATTCGATTATGTGTTTACATGTTTAGATGATTATATGCAATAGAGATGTATATTTTGTGACTAAGTGAGTCTTGTGACTTAATAGTAGTGGTGTGTGCCTCGGAGAAGGCTATTGTGTTGTGCACTAAGCGTGGTATTTGCTTTTGTGCTTTATAGGATGTCTACACGAGGAAGTAGAGGACGGTTGAGTAGTAGGAGTGTCGGTAGGGGCACAGCAGTTCCTTTAGCACCCGCCGTTGCAGCATCGGCTGTCGGCGAGGATGTCGCACGTGAGATTGTGAGAGCAGTGCAAGACGCCCTAGCTCGCACTGAGGGCGGCAGCGGGCATGCTCTCAAGCTTACTAAGGAGTTTTTCCGCTCCGGCCCACCAGAGTTTGTGGGGGAGGCTAAACCGTTGGAGGCAGAGAGTTGGTTTGAGCAGATTACCAAGACTCTTGATATGCTCAGAGTCGAAGAGGAGGAGTTGAGGGCTTTTTTGGCGACTTTTCAATTGAAGGGCGATGCGAGTTATTGGTGGAAGTATGCTAAGAATACTGTAGGTAGCACGTGGGTTGCTTTTACCGAGGCCTTTTAGGCCAAGTATTTCCCTCCTTCTGCTCGGGAAAGGTTGAGGGATCAGTTTTTGGAGTTGCGTCAGGATGATACTCCTGTGGCACAGTTTGAGATGCGGTTTACTAGTTTGTCGAGGTTTGCTCCAGAGTTGGTGGCAACAGAGGAGCGTCGTTGTTATGAGTTTGAAAGGCGGTTGTGTTTCGATATTCGGGAGAAGGTAGCTGGATCCTTTTGGAAGGATTATTATAATTTAGTCGAGGCAGCGGCCCATGTGGAGGCCATGGTTGTGAGTGATGGTCGGGATGGGGAAGAGACCATCTCGGTAAGTCCTACGGTTCCTAAGCGCTCTAGGCTCAGTAAGGGGTGGTGGCAGAAACATGCTCAGTCAGGGGCTAATTCCTTTTCTTCGCCAGGGGTTTCGGACTCTTCTGTTGGGAGGTCCGGGGAGGTGCAGGTTTCAGACCAGTCTCAGAGTAGGGGGTCTGGTGGTTGTTTCGTTTGTGGTCAGCTGGGCCATGGTAGACGTTTTTGCCCTTTGCGTGTGAATTCTGCAAGTGTTTCAAAACCTAGTCAGACTCAGTCGTACCCGTCCAGTCGGGGATGGTATCGGTACCAGAAACGGGCAGGCCAGGCTTCGGGAGCCTCGCGAGGGGCGACTTATTAGCTAGCCCTATGCTATTACCCTGGAGGGGGATTTTTGTGTTTTTGGCCGGTGGTGTATCATGTGAATGATTTTGTTGTTGACCGGTGTACTGTTGGATGCTGAGGCACCATGTTTATGTATCGCATATGTATGCATAGTGTTGTTTGTTTAATCCTCATGTATTGGGGAATATGTATGGAATCTCGAACCCTCTTTTATATATTGAGAAGTTGTAATTGGGATCGATGATCCTAGTGTTGTTGTATGTTTGGTACTGAATCATGAGATGGTTATGTAATGGCCTGTGAGCCTTGTTCAGTTTAAAAGTCGTTTGTTGAGAACGGGGAATACGTGGGTGAATGTGACTGATGTGATGGTTTCGAGAGTTGCGTGGTATTGGCAAAGTTATGTGAGAACTTCTAAGGGAGTGTGAGATTTGTATCTCGGGTTAGTGAGAATGGTGCCGGTGTGTTGCTTAGTGCTTTGGGCCTTGCTAGTTGCTTAGTGCTTTAGGAGGAAAAACAATTTGAGTTCTAGAGTAACGAGAATAGCGTTGGTCAAAATTGTCCTTCGTGGTTGGATTGGTGTGATTGAGGTTGACCATGTCGGTCTTGAGTCGAGGAGATGAGCAGGCTTGCTATGCAGCCATGGGGGGATGGTGATTCCCTCAGACGCAGTGTTGGTGTGGTTCGGTTTTACGAGATCCGGTGAGATTCCAACGATTTGGGATTTGTGTAGGGAACTTGGTGTTTGGGGTTAATGGTTTAAGCGGCACTTCAGTGTGTGGTCAACTGAGAGTGGTGGTTTATTGAGTTGATTAGTCAGCTTTTTGGCATCGGGTTTTGGGTTGACCTTTGTCACCTTGAGGTTAGTCTCGTTTGTTGTAGACTTTGTATGTTGATTAGGGAAAACTGAAACTAATCGAACATGTTATGTCATTGAATCTGACGGTTGGAATAATATATCAAGTTTTGTATTGATTGATTGAACTTGTATATGTTAATTGCTTATATACATTGTTGTGTGTGGGAGGAAATGAGGGATGTACTCCACGGTTTATTGGAAGATGGGGGATGGACCTCTAAACCGGATTTTGTTTGATTTGATATAGCACTAAAATGTATATCGTTATCAATTGTGAAGTATAGAAGTGTTTCTATGTTATATTGATACAGCACCAAAATGTGTATCATTTGTGTATTAAGGAGGTATTGTTGATGTGAGATGTGGTCTCCTTTAATTGTTGGCCAGGTTCTGAGCCATGTTTATGATTTTAAATTGGTTAAGTTAAGGGAGGCGGAATGAAATTGCAAAACCATGAATTTCTTATGCCTTATGTGTTGATAGTACAGTTGTTATTTCTATTAACTATCATTATAGAAATGTTGTGTTCCGTGTTGGTTGTGGCATCACTGTGTGAGTGATGGTTGTTGATAGTATTATTTTGGAAAGAAATGGAAAAGAAATTTTTTTCTTTTTTTCCTAGTGTTTGGGCCATCTAAGGGCGTTGTTGAGAAATTGATTTAATTCAAGGATTTTGAGGAATTTCAAATGAATCTTTTTGGCAAATAAACTGGATGATTATGTGTTTTGGATAACACCGTGTTTGTGAAAAATGTTTACAAAACTTTTGAGTTTTGCATAGAAAATGCAAGGTTTATTTCGGAATGCCAACATTGAAAATTTGACTATATTTGAGAAACGTCTCATGAACAAGAAAATGTTTTTCTTATTATTTTCTCAGAAGATTTGCTTTGGTTGTTTTTTTTTTGGGAATTATGTTGTTGAGTAGTGACTTAGCTTGAAACGCTAGTCGGTTGTTGGTGAATTGTTTCGGGAAAGGTTTGGTTTTGTTGTAGCTTTTGTGCCTACAGTGTTGTCATTTGGAACGTGTTCCCTTGGTTAGTCTCTTCCTTGGTAAAAGTGAATCGAAGGTTTGTAGGGAGAATAGTTCCTCTTCTAGTACTCGGGTGTTGGTGTTGTGTGATCAGTTGGCCTTGTGTTTTGGCGTATCCTTAATTTCGGGGACGAAATTCTTTAAGGGGGGGAGGTTATAGCGATCCCGGTATTCCCTGTTGTTGTTTAACTGTAATCCGGACTCGGTTCCGTAGATTTGTTGTTGTCTTATCCTCATTTCTATCCCTTACTCTTTGTTTTAGAGTTTTGGGTTGTGTTGGGCAAGTTGGGAATAAGTTGGTTGTGTTTTAAAACTTAGAATTTTGCCCAGGTTTTGGTCTATCCGCTAGAGCGGTGCTTTGACGCTCGAGCGGGCATTTGTTGTTGCCTCTCCGCTCGAGCGGTAGTTTGGACGCTCGAGCGTGAATTTCCTTCTCTCAGCATTTTGGTCGTTTGCGGAAAATTCTGGGAGGGTGCATCCGGCGCTCGAGCGGCTCTTTGGACGCTCGAGCGTGAACCTGTGTCTGACGCTCGAGCGGGTGTTGTACGCTCGAGCGGACCTGTTTTATATCAGTCCGTGAAATCACTTTTTGAATCACTTTTCACTTTTCTTTTCTCTCTCTTGCTTTCTCAAAACCGATTTTTGAGAGCTCCTCACTCTAAAACCTAACTTCTGTCTAGGGTTTGATCTAGTAGTGTGTTTTCCTCACCTTGGGCCTTTGTAAAAAGTGTGTTGATCGTCGAGGGCTTCGTTTTGATCCAAGAAATTTAGGATTTGGAGCACTTCCGAGTTTTGCTCTTCTTCTCCTTGGGTTCTACATTTTAGGTAGGGATTTCCTTGTTCTTTTTCAATACTTCATCTATAGATAGACATGTGGTAGTTTTGTATTGCATGAAAATCATATCCACGTTGGATTTGTTTGAAATCATGAGAAGGAACCTAGGGTTGGTTGTTTGAAAATGGTTATTTTATCATTGATGGTTGTTTTGGGCTAATTGGAGTGTAAATTAGCATGTTATAGTTGAAAGAAGAAAAAACCCTAAATTATATTTTGATTTGGTAAATTAAAATAGAGGGTAGTTAACCTATGTTGTAAATCTCTATTGTTAATGTGAGTTGGGTGAAGGTGTTAATGCCTAAGGGGTTAACTTTGGCTTTGGAATGGTTTTGAAATGAATGTAGTGGACTAATGTGAGTTATGGCTTTATTATCAACGGAATTGGTTTTGTAAAACAAAAGGAATGGAATTGGTTTTGTGGAAACAAAAGGGATGGAGTTGGTTTTGTGAAAACAAAAGGAAATGGAATTTGTTTTGTGAAATGAGAAAAGTATCTTTGATATAAGTATGAAAATTGGATTGTTGTTTCTTGAGTGTTAAATACACACACGTGGGGGTTGTATCTTTAACTACCGTGTTAGTGTTGTTGTTGGGTTTGTGGTCTCATAGTAATTGAGTCTTTAATAGATGTACTAAATACTTGCATCTAGAGGTTTTGTCCTTGGTCATCGGTGGAGGATGACATGGTTGTGTTGAATTGTCGTGTATGCATTATACCATTGTTGATTGAACATTGTATGTGAGGAAGTGCTGAGATACATTATATATGTATACTTGCTCGGGGGGAATTAATTATGTGTTCAAATACTTTAACACATTGCTTGTATCTTGATGGTTTATGTAAATGTGTTATACATGTTAGTTATGCCCTGTTGTATTTTGGTTGGTGGTGTTATACCTTGCGCTAAAAATCAGAGGTATCGTGACCTTCCAGCTAGCGCTTGGAGAACTGACTGCGCTGAGAATCTAAGGCACCACACCCTTCCAGCTAGCGCCTGGTAAACTGGTATGTTGTTGTGAGAGGTGTATCTTTGGTAGGGCTGCGAATGAACCGAGCTGTTCGTGAACAGGCTCGGCTTGGCTCGGCTCGGTAAGGGCTCGGCTCGGCTCGGCTCGTTTAGTAAACGAGCCGAGCTCGAGCTCGATTATTGGGCTCGTCTCGTTAACGAGCCGAGCTCGAGCTCACATGTGTTCGGCTCGGTAGGCTCGGCTCGTTTATCTTTAATTAAATTATATAATAAATATATTATTTATATATTAAATAATATATAAATATATATAAATACATTATTTATATATAAAAATATATAAATATATATATAAATAATAATATAAATGCATTTTTTATATATTAAATAATATAAATAATATTTTTTATTTAAATATTTATATTTAAATAATATAAATAATATTAAAAAAAATTTATCGAGCCGAGCCGAGCCGAGCTCGAGTTCGATAAAAATTAACGAGCCGAGCCGAGCTCGAGCCCAGTCCCTTATCGAGCCGAGCTCGAGCTCAATAAACGAGCTCGATAACTTAGCGAGCCGAGCTCGAGCCCAGCAAAGCTCGGCTCGGCTCGGCTCGTTTGCAGCCCTAATCTTTGGCTTACTACGCTGGTAGAGCAAAGTTTTGTTGTTATTGTTCCATTGTATCTGAGGATATCATGGATTTGGTTGGTTACAGTTTCGGAGGGCCAAGTTACCTCATTGGTTGATTATATACATGTTAGTGAGTTGTTATCTCGCTTTTTATAAAGGTATGCATGTATAGTTATGATTGTATTGGGAACGAACCAAAATATCATTTTGTCATTTGGAAAGTGTGAAGGAGATCGAACATTTAAAAAAAAAATGTTTTGAAAAGGCACATCTGTTGTATGTATGGAAAGTGGAAGAGAGTAATGGGCTTAGTGAGATTATTTCCTAAGTAATTTTTAATGTTATGAAAGATTGGGGTTAATGAAAGAAAAAGGAAAGACGAATCGCTTATAGCGTTGAATGAAATGGCTGTTTTCGAGAAAGTTCATACTTATGTATATTTTGTATAAACTGTCACATTACTATTCTAGTATGAGATTGGGCATTCATGATCATAGCTATCTGTAAGTTGTTATTGTTGAGGGCCATGTTGAGATCCCTACTGGACTATATGTTCATCCCATGTTGTTGAATCTTTTTCAGGTGTTGAGCAGGATGTGCTACAAGATTTGGATCTTCTTAATTGTTGGCCATGGGGCCTCTTTTATGTTGGCGGAATGCCATATATGTAAAAGGGTTACACCCTTCTTCTTGACTCTTTAATGCTGTAAGCCCAAGGGCAATTTATTTAGCATGCTCATGTTGTATTTACATTGCATACGAATGAGAGTGTTGTTATTCACTTCTACGAGTTGAATATATGAGTTTATTTCCGCATGTTATCTCTGAAATGGAATTAAGTTAATGAATTTGGTAATACTTCGAGTATTAAAATGTGGGGCGTGACAAGGACACTCTCTGCTACCTTGGTGCAACTTGAGTTCAAGTTAACTCTATTACTGTAGGCTATGTTAAAAAATCATGAATTTGTGGAGGGATTGTGGATTCAAATAATAAAAAAATGAAAAAAAATAAGAAGAAAATGAAGTAAAATAAACTAAATTTATTTAATCTTTTGTTTTTTGTTTTTTCTCTTGATAAATATGCAATGTAGAAATTAATCATTCCAATCATAAAATAAAGTGAAAAAAAAAAACACATAACACAAGATATACATGATATGTTCTAGTCCTCTCCCTTCAAAAAAAAAAAAAAAACTCTTGACAATAAATCTGAACATATGATAAAAAATAATAGATATCTCACAACAAAATTCAAAATCCAAACATAATGTTAAGATTTGAGTCCCTTTATTAAAAATTTCCTGAAAAAGAAAACTCATCAAAAGGTACCTGTACATATTAATTCAGTAAGAGAAATTATTTGAATTTTTATTTCATTCTTCACAAATCGCTTCTCAAATGCAAAATCTAAAAGTCCATATTAAAATTAAAAAATTTTGAATTTTGTTTTCTTAAATGATTAAATTCAAAATGCTTTTTGTAATTGTAAAATCTCCATGCATCTTCCAATAATTTTTTTTGTATATTTTATTTTACTTTGACTCCATCAACATTTTGGTGTGCAGTTATATATGATCGAGTTCAAGTTGTTGAGATTGGAGTATGTTGGATTACCCTCCTACAGTCAATGGCAAACTTATTGTTTCTTCCAATAAGTTAAAAAGCAAAAAAAAAAAAAAAAAAAAAAAAAAAAAAAAAAAAAAATTTGCAAAACTATTCAGCTACCTATAGTTGTATAAGAAATGATATATATGTATATGTGTGTGTGTGTGCGCGCGCGCGCTCGTGTGTGAGTGAATATGTGCGGTAGTAATGTCATAATACTCTATCTTGCTGATGAGATAGAATTTGTATGATTTTGGAGGCTAGGTGTACTAATTATGTGGGATATACACTTGTAGGGTATTTTATTTATTTCTTTTGTTGGGATTTTATTATTATTTTTTTATCAACAAAAAAACACGAGCTATTTTGTTGGCATTTCATAATCATAATTCTATTGAAAGAAACATGGATGAACATGTTTTATAATTAGGCTGGGTAAACTAGCTAGGCCAGGGAAAAATATCTTTAATCCATGTTAGCTGAGACTCAACATGGAGATTGGTAACAAATTTATCCATAAAAAAAGATACTTGCATAAAAACAGATCTTAGAATGCGTTAGTGAATATGATATATATATTCACTATATATGGGGAGTGCTGGGGGCTTATTGTGTATTTGGAACCCTGAAGTTTTCATGGTGTTAAGAGTGTTGCTGCGGCAAGCATTTCATAGTGCTCTTAAGTATGACTTCTGATCTTTTTGAGTGTGTGATTTCAAACATTTACGCACCCAATGATGTTGATAGTAGAGGTAAGTTGTGGGATACACTTATAAGGATTAAAAATGATTTTCAAAAACCTTGGTGTGTTGGAGGGGATTTTAATGAAATCAGGCATTTATCTAAGAGAAAAGGACTATATAGAAAAGAGATAAGGGGATGAGAAAGCTTGGTAACTTAATTGAAAAAAATGGAATTGGATGATTTACCAACGGTAGGGAGAAGCTTTACATGGTGCAATTCACTTGATGGGGAGAGGTGAAGTAGGATTGATAGATTCTTAATTGATCCTAGGTGGCTAGAGAAGTTTAAGTTTCCATTGTTGGGTTTGCCTAGGGATGTATCAGATCATTGCCCTATATTACTTGGGAAGGATGATAGGAATTGGGGTCCTAGACCATTTAGATTCTTGAATGCTTGGACCCTACATCCTAATTTCCTTAAAACAGAACAGAAATCTTGGGCAAACTAAAAGATTGATGGCTGGGCTGCATATAGATTTGTGAGGAAACTAAACTCTTTGAAGAGTGATCTAAAAAAATGAAAGGGTCACCAGCTTAAGATGGCAGAGGATGAATTACATGATTTTGATTTAAGGGTTGAATCAAGAGAATTACTACCACAGGAGGTGTCAAGGAGAAGGGAGGTTAGAAGTTTGGTTTGGGATTTGAAGGAGAAAAAAAAAGAGAGGGTATAGTTGCAGAAGTCAAGATTGGAATGAACATTAAATGGATATAAAAACATAGGTTTTTCCATCTAATGGCTAACAAAAGATTTACCAAAAAGCTGGTGGATTCACTAGAGGTTGATGGGGTTAGAGTTGAGGCACCTGATCAAGTGAAACAGGAAGTGTTAAGGAACTTTTCTATGTTGTTCAAAGAAGACTATGTATCAAGGCCAAAGTTAGTAGGTTCTATGCCAATAGTGAGCAAATCAAATGTTGTGGAGATACTTGAAGTTGAGTTCTCTGATATGGAAGTTTGAGAAGTAGTTAAGAATTGTGATGGAAACAAAGCACCTGGGCAAGATGGGTTTAATTTGTCATGCATTTAGAAGTGCTGGAAGTTCATGAAGGGTGAGGTGATTCAACTTGTGAAGGAATTTCATTCTAATCGATGATTGTGGGAGGCTTGAATTGTTCATTTATAACTTTGATTCCTAAAAAGGATAGTCCCAATCATTTGAGTTATTATATGTCGATTAGTTTGGTTAGTTTTGCTTATAAAATATTGACTAAATTGCTCTCAAGAAGAATTAGAAAGGTATTACTAGATGTAATTAGTGAAGTACAATCAACATTTCTGGGAGGTAGAAATATTTTTTATTGGATGATGATTGCAAATGAGGTGGTTAACTAGTGGAAGAAGACAAAAAAGAAGGGAGTTGTTTTGAAAGTTAACTTTGAAAAGGCCTATAACTCTGTGAACTGGAACTATCTGTTTTCTATGATGTCCAGCATTGGGTTAGGTGACAAATGGAAGAAATGGATAGTTTCTAGTGTAATCAAAGCAAGAGTTTCAGTATTAGTGAATGGGAATCTAACAGATGAGTTTTCTCCTCAGAAATGGATTAAGTATGGTGATCCCCTTTCACCTTTTCTTTTTAACATAGCACTTGAAGGGCTCAACATTCTATTAGAAAGGGCAAATGAGATAGGGTTGTTAAAGGGTGCTTCTATTGAGCCATCTAAGTTGAAGCTTTCTCGTCTTCAGTTTGCAGACAATACTATAATCTTTTATGAAGCTGTGAAGGAGGAAATTCTAGTTATTAAAAGGATTCTTAAATGTTTTGAAGTGATATCAGGGCTTAAGATTAATTTTCACAAGAGTGTAGTGTGTGGTGTGGAAGTGTCTGATGAGAAGATCCAGGAGTTTGCCTCTGTTCTGAATTGTTCAAGTCAAAAACTACCTCTAAAGTATTTAGGTTTTCCTCTTGGTGCTAGCCTGAGAAGCAGGAGGACTTGGAAACCAGTGGCTGATAAGATCAGGTTCAAGTTGGCATCATGGAAGAGAAAACTTTTGTCTTTTGCTGGCAGCCTGACTTTGATAAGGTCGGTATTGTAAAATTGACCATGTTATTATCTGTTTTTATTTTTAATTCCAAAAGGAGTGGCCAAGGTGATTGATAGGTTGCCGACTTCTTCTCTTTGGAGGGGGTTCGGATCTAAAGAGAAAGACGCATATGGGGGGATGTGTCAATATCAAAAGAGCAAGGAGGGTTGGGCATTAGGAGAATTATGGAAGTGAATGAGGCTTTGTTATTGAAATGGTGGTGGAGGTATGAGGTGGATGACAAAGCTTTGTGGAAACAAGTGTTAATTAGCAAGTATGGATCACAAGGGGGAAGATGGTTACTGATTGGAATTCTGAACAAGATAGGAAGGTATCCAGGATATGGAGTGACATATTGCAAGTAGTCAGGTCTAACTCTTCCCTTCATGATTTTTATGTAAGTAATATAAAGATAAGGATTGGGGATGGTTGTAGAATTCTTTTCTAGTTTGACAGGTGGCATATGAACATTCAAATTAAGGAAGAATTTCCTAGGTTGTATAGCTTATCTATGGATAAGGAAGGAACCTTGAAGGATTTTGTTCGAAGAAGACAGAGATCTGGGGGTTGGGTGTTTAATTTTAGAAGGACTCTTCTAGCTTGCAAAGAGGAGGAGGTTGCTAGATTACAAGGTTGGCTGTCAAATGTACCAGATCTTAGTTTAAATAGCCCTGATAACTTGTCTTGGGAGGCTAATTCTTCAGGTCTTTTTTCTGTTGCATCAGTCAGGAATTGGTGTGAAGCCAAATGTGGACCTAGGCTGAAAGTAGCTAAGCAAATGTGGCAAAATGCAACTCCACCAAAAGCATAATTCTTTGGTTGGTTAGCTTGGAAAGGTAGGTTCAAAACAACAGGTTTGCTACACAACATTGGGGTCATTAGATGTAGTGAAGATACTATGTACCCTTTTTGCAAATCTGAGGTGGAAACAGGGTCTCATGTGTTGATTCACTGCCCACAAGTATGGAAGATGTGGTCAGCCCTGCTGGATTGGTGGGGAATTAGTTGGGTTACACCTGCAAATGTAGAGGGCCTATTGAATTGGTGGATGGGGATGAAGTTTAGAAAATTAGAATTGCAGAGATATTACCTTTTGCCATGTTGTGGTCTATTTGGAACGTAAGGAATGTGTATGTATTTAATGACCATATACCAAACTTTGTTGAAGTTAAGGAGCTTGTGAAGGTAAGGGGGGGCAATGTGGGCGAAATCAAGTTTGAAAGGTGTCCATTTTTTTGTTCATGACCTTGTCTCAAACATTAGGAAGGTTAGGTTTTGCTTGTAATGGTTGGTGTTAATTTTGTCTGACTGAGGATAGGTTGGTAAGCTTTGTTCTGTGGCTATTGTGGTTGTTGCCCTGTTGGTATCTCACTAGTAATGGGCAGCTACAGTGCATATGAGTTGGTGTGCCTTGCAGTGTCAACATTGTTGTGATATGTAGTGGCTTGCTATGATGCTTGTGCAACTGTTTTTGTTTTTTCCTTTATTAGTGTATTCTATACTCTTGTATAGTTTTCATCATCAATGAAGTTTCTTTAGTTGATCAAATATATATATATTCAGTATATATATTAGATGTTGTAATTAGGTTTTACTATATCAAGATATTTTCATAACTTTCTTGTTGCCCACTCTTACCTTACCTATATATAGACATCTTCATTGTATTGTACAATACATAATATTGAATATACACATAATATATATAATATTCTCTTTTTCTTTCTCTTAGATATTATAACATGGTATCAGAGCTGTAGGTTATGCTCTTCGTGTTCTTCGCTTTACCGGCGTGTGGTAACCTTGCCTTGGCCACCTGCCGGACCTCAACCCATTTCGCTGCCATATTTTCCTTCCAATATCACTTCATGGTGATTTTCTTCTCTGTTCACTGGTTTCTCAATGTTCCTTCATCACCGGCCAAAGTTCCTCTGCAGCTCTCCACTCTGTCTTTCCCTCTGCTTTAACCTCAAATAGGTTTTTATCTTCAAACCTATTTGAGTTTGAGGGAGGATATTATACCTATATCATGGTGAGCATGGTTATACCATGTGAACCACCTAAGCCACCCCCTTGACGCACTCCTTAAGTTGCCCCCTTGGTACACTCCCTAAGCGGCCCCCTCGACGCATCATCCAAGCCATCTTTTGGTGCACATGGTTCCTTTTCGGTTCAGATTTCTGCTTCTAGCTTCTTCTTTGACGGTCTGGCACAACCTCACCAAAAACTGTCTCCCACTATTAGCTCTGGGTAGTTTCTTCAACAGTCTGGTACGACCTCACCAAAAACTGTCTTCCAGCATTAGCTTTAGCCAATTTCTACAACGGTCCGACTCGACCATAACTATCTCCTCGCATTAGCTCTAGCCTTGCTACTACAATGGTCTAACATGACCATAAATTGTCTTCCAGCATTAGCCTCGGCTGCTCCTACAGCGGTTTGGCATGACCATAAATTGTTTTCCAGCATTATTATTTTCATTTTATTTTATTTTCTCTAGTTTCTCTTTCCAAACTCTAGTTGGTCTCTTTGAAACCACCTTGAGTTTAAGGAAGGCTGTTAGTGTATATATATTATATTCACTATATATATTAGATGTTGTAATTAAGTTTACCATATTAGGATATTTCAATAACTTTCTTGTTGCTTACTCTTACATTGCCTATATATAGGCATCTTCATTGTATTGTAAGGTACATAATATTAAATATATGCGTAATATAATATTCTTTTTTTCTCGCTCTTAGATATTGTAACATAATGAATCACATAATACTTGCAAGTGATAAGTTTCATTGTGAGATAAACACCCTTATGAGTATTATGTGACCTATTATGACATTTAATTGTTTTGTACATATAGAATTGTTGTTTTGTTATTTAGGACTAGTTTGACAATTATTTTTTTAGTAACTCCTTTACCTTTTTAGAATAAAGTTGTTGCTAAAAAAATTAATGCGTTTGAATTGAAAATTAAAATTTTTCACTAAAGACAAAATAAAGTAGGATATGACATTTTTAGCAGTTGTGAAATAGGGATTTCCTTATTTTTTTTATTTGTCATCTAAATAAGACGAAATAAAATGGTAATTTTTTTAGCTTAAATAGCCAAAACTAACTTTTCTAGCGATAATTAAAAAAATCAATAAATTTAACTTTAGGTACTTACAAAAAAAGAAAAAAAAACAGTTGATCCAAATTCAACTATTATATAATTCTAGCTACTTTTTCACAATACTTAAAAAATTGTAACTAAAATTAGAGAAGGGCTTGGACAGATATTCTAACTTGAGTGTTAGATACCTTGACCGCGCTTTTGTGCCGGAGTTTTGTCGAGAGGAGGTACTCTGAGAGTTTTACCATTAGTGCATTCGGGAGGCACAAAGATGTATCACGACCTTAGTCGTCAATTTTGGCGGAACGGGATGAAGAAGGACATAGCTGTGTTTGTATCGAAGTGCCTTACTTGCCAACAAGTGAAGACCGAGCATCAGAGGCCAACGGGTTTGTTGCAACCCTTGCCTCTAGCTGAGTGAAAGTGGGAACATGTCACAATGGATTTTGTTATGGGTATTCTGAGGACTCATCGAGGTGATGACGCCATTTGGGTGGTGTTTGACCGATTGACCAAGTTAGCGCACTTTGTACTTATGCTCACGGATGACTCGATAGATTATTTAGCCGACCTTTACATTAGGGACATTGTTCGACTTCATGGGGTCCCTATGACTATTGTCTCATGTAGAGATCTGCGTTTTACGGCTTAGTTATGGCAGAGCCTGTATAATGCCTTGGGCACTAGGTTGACTTTTAGTACCGTCTATCATCCTCAGACTGACAGACAGTCAGAGTGTACTATTCAAATCCTAGAAGATATGCTTCGGAGTTGTGTTCTTAACTTTAAGGGGTCGTAGGAGAGACACTTGCCTTTAGTGGAGTTTGCCTATAACAACTGTTTCCAGTCGAGTATTGGTATGGCACCGTTTGAGGCATTGTATGGCCGACAGTGTAGATCTCCTGTATGTTAGGCCGAGGTGGGTGATGCACCTATGTTAGGTCCATAGTTGGTCCGGGAAACGATGGAGAAAATTACACTTATCCGTAAGAGGTTGGTTATGATTCAAAGTTGTCAGAAGAGTTATGCCGACCGTAGGAGGAGACTGTTATACTTTGAGGTGGGAGACCACATTTTCTTGAAGATATCAACTAGACGGGGTTTGATGAGGTTTGGGAAGAGCGGGAAGTTGTCTCCTAGGTTTATTGGACCTTTTGAGATCCTAGAGCGGATTGGAGATGTAGTTTATCGTTTGGCCTTGCCACCCTAGCTTTTGGGGGTTCATGACGTGTTCCATAGTTGTATGCTTCAAAAGTATGAGCCGAATCCTTCACACGTGTTGGATTGGACTGAGTTAAAGGTTGATAAGGATGCCTCGTATGAGGAGAGACCGATTAGAGTCTTAGATACTCGAGACCAAGTCTTGTATGGCAAGACGATTCCTTTGGTAAAAGTGTTGTGGCGACACCACAGAGTTGAAAAAGCCGCTTGGGAACGTGAGTTGGAAGTCCGTGAGAAGTATCCAGGCCTATTTATTGATATTTGAGCTTGTATTGACAATCTTGTCTTGTTAATGTAACATAAACATTGTATATGTTTGGAAATATGAATTTTATATTCAGTGTTGGAGACTTGTTTATCATGGTTATAAGAGGAATGACTCGTGAATGGGTCATCGTGGTGAATTTGAATTATTATCATGGTTATAATTGGTTTGAACACGGTTTTGATGTTTAATTTTAAATTTCAGGGATGAAATTCCTAAAGGGGAGAGATTATAGCGATTCCAGTTTGAATCCGACCCATTTGATGTTTTGGATCCGAGTTTCACTGTCTCATATAGTTATCTATGTCTTGCTTCCCCTTATATCTCCTTGAGTTTGGTTTTTGGGACGTGTTGGTTACATTTGGAACAGGTTGGTAGCTTGTTTTTCAAACTGCTGTTGCCTAGAACTTTGTTTCTTCGCTCGAGCAACACTTCTTGCGCTCCAGTGGTCTTTGTGAACCTCCAATACTTTTGCAAGTTTGCAAAAATACTGGGAGTTTGTATTTTTTGCCCGAACGAAGCTTCTTGCACTCGAGTGACGGTCTTCTGTCTGTAAAACTACTTGGAGTTTGTATTTTGCGCTCAAGCGGTAAAACTTATTATGTCTGATCACTCGAGTGACACATCTTGCGCTTGAGTGAGCTGCGCGTATATCAGTTCGTAAAGTCACTTTTCTGAGTCACTTTTTCACCTCTCTCCCTCTCTAAACATTTCAAAACCCTAATTTCTCTCATTCTCTCTCTAAAACTCATCTATTTTGCTCAAATCCACCTAGATCCGTCTATTTTTCACCCCCTGTCCCTTTGTTAAAAAGGTAGAGCTCGGCGAGGGTTTCGTTCTAATCGGAGCAAAGTTGATTTTTGGCATCTTTAAGTTTCCTCATCACTCTCTCGTTCTCTAAGCTTGACGTAGGGATATCTCCACACTTTTTATGAGTTTTAACTTAGTTATTTGTTATTTCTAAGCAATACTGAGATTTTGAATGATTTTGAACAAATCTAGGGTTTGGGGTAAAAATCAAAAGAGGGGTTTTTCAAATGGATCATTGAAAATGATTTTGATGTGGAAAATAATGTTGAGTTGAAAATAAAGGGTTGATTTTGATATTCGGGATTGATTTTGGAAAGAAAATGGGTTTTGCCCTAAATGCCTCAAATGTTGGTTTTATATAACTAATGAGATTGATATTGAAATTATGAAATTGGAATCATGTTGATGAGGATAATGGAGTTGAATATGTATTATCACTCACCTCTTGAAAATTTGGAGAATTTATTTTTATTGATAATTGTTTATCTATTTAGAAATACCTGTTTTGAGCTATTGGTGGAGGATAGCTATGATTGTTGTAGAAATTGAATGTAAATTAGGAGAATTGAAACTATTTTCTCATTCATTTGCATTGGGCATTAACTCACACTTGTACATTGGAAATATTTGTCTTTTAAGAAAAAGGGGTGAATCTGAGAAACATGTTTTGCCTTATTGAAATAAGTTGGCCTGAGTATCCATGGTGAAAGTCCTAAAACTACGCGTATACATGGGTACTGATCCCGCAAACGAAATATACGTAAAATGATAACAGTAGTGCTTGTATAGCCTACATTTACATGGGTGTTGGTTTCACGATTTCCTGCGGACGAAATTTCTGTGAAAGGTTGTATCGGTTTTGAGATTTCCAGAGTGTGATTCACTACCCTATTTTCTACTGAGAAGGAAATGATTTATGAATCATGATACTAATTTGGCATCGCATAGTTTTGGAAAGAGATATAAAAATGTTTTGGAATAAGTATTGCTTATGCATTCACCTTATAGCTTTGTTAAGATTCATATACTGTGTTGGATTATTTCTACTGGCCTTTGGCTCACCCTATGTGGGAAAAATATTTCAGGTGCTGATGATATGGCTCCGCTAAGGAAATTGCTTGGGAGGATTTAGAGCAAGAGCTTCATTTTTGTTAATTTTTGTATATGTTTTGTACAGACCAAGGGCCTTTAACTGTATTGGACTTAAATTCCACTTTTGCTATAACCAAGTATTGTCTTGGAAAGTTGTAAGCCTTTAAGGCATTTATTATCTGTTTTATTTTCTTTTTTTCTTTTTTTTTATCTCTTGTCGTAACATATGCTATAGATTCAGGATTAGATTTGTGAATGTATACTTGCATATGTTACCCTTTTGTACAAGTAATTAGGATTAATGGAAGATAACTATTTCATTGCATGTTACTATGTAATTAATATTGTGGGTGGTTTATAGTAATTATTTTGGGGCGTTACAAAAGATAAGTGACTAATCATACAAGTTTTGTAATAATTTAGGGAGGAAAACATTTATACAAGAACTTTTATCATTCTTTTTCCCATTCCTAATGTGAGATTGTACACATTTTTTATAAAAAAAAAATAAAAAATAAATTTGTATTGAAATCTCATGTGAATCTTTCTTCTACATCAAACCGACAAAACTAAAAAACTCAAACCACGATCCATTTCTTTTCCTCAACCAACAAAATCGAAAAGTTTTATTTGATGTTAATTTTTTTCTCAATTCCAACCGAACTGAACTATTTGCACTCCTAATATATATATATATATATATGAAAAACTCAATACAACAACTATTACTTCTTTTATAAATTTTAGCCTAAACTTAATAAGATGCATAAATAAGATGTCACATTTGAACAGATATCAGTAAAATATAATTTTATAAATTATTTTAGGCCCTTCATTACATAGTAAATCCCAGATATCCAGAGTCCAGTTGCAAACCGCCTACCCATTAAGTCCATAAGTTTTTATCAATAAGTAATCCCATTATATATGAGATTTGCCAAATTACAATAATAAAGTATTTTAATTCCACCATTGACCCAACGTTCGTATCTACTTAAGTACCATACAATTCTAATTCTTATTTTTATACCTTATGAATATGATACGAAGCTCTTGAACCATATGATTTATAGCGATCCCGGTTTTCCCTCCTTTAGTTATTGTATTCCGGACTCGGTTCCGTGGATGTCTGTTGTTGTGTATGTTGTATTTCCTTCCTTTGATTCTTTGTATTTGACTTTTAGGATGTGTTGGGCAGGTTTGTTATAGGTTGGGTGTGTTTCTAAAACAAATGGTTGCTGCCCAGATTTTGGTATCTTCGCTCGAGCGAAGCTTTTGTCGCTCGAGTCAGCTCTGTGTTTTAGTTCCTTCACTCGAGCCAGGGTTCCTTCGCTCGAGAGAGATTTGAGTGGTGGGTCTGTTAGCTCAAGCGAGCATTCTTGCGCTCGAGCTTGAGTCTGCGTCTAGTTTTGGACCTGAAGGTTGCATTTCTTGGCTCGAGTGAGCTTTCCTTTGCTCGAGCGAGCGAGGACTATGTTTTGGGTTTCTTCGCTCCAGTGAGCTTTGTTTCGCTCGAGCGTGCTGTTGGGTTGCAGACCTGAAGCTTCGTGTTGTTGGCTCGAGCGAGGCTTTCTGCGCTCGAGCGAGGTTTCTTTGTGTCTGGTCGCTCGAGCGACCATTCCTTCGCTCGAGCGAGGCTCGATTTTATCAATTCGCAGCAGCAGCTTCTTCTTCACCTTTTGATTTCCTTTCCTTCTCAAACCCTAGATCAGCTGTCTCTCTCACTACAATACACCTTCTCTCTACAAATCCATCTAGTTCTAGTGGTCTCCTACTCTAATTCCTTTGTATAAAGTGTAAAGCTTGGTGCGGGCTACTGTAGACACCCCATTTTTGACCGACCTTAAGACTCAGACGTCACTGATTGAGCGCTCGGTGATGTTGCATTTTGTGCTCGTTCAGAAGTCTCAGAGTCGTGGCCGTGCGCCCTGCCTCTGGACTTCCGAACTCTTTTCCATACCCTGCCTCGGTTTGCGAACCAGACTCGGTTTTCTCTGTTTTCTTTCCTGAAGGGTGGGAGAGGTCTAGCAGATCATCTCTCAGTGGCCGTGGGCTACGTTTCGTGGCCGTAGGCCATTTTGCCCATTTCGGAGCCCGGTCCCCGGTTTTCGGAGCCGTCAGGCCGTGTGCCTCGGTTCGGGACCGCCCGACCATCTCCGATTTCTCCGGTTTTTGGCAAGTGCCTCTGTTTTATCATAACGAGGCACACTGGGGTCTTAGATACCCACTTCGTGGCTGAATGCCACTTTCGGTGCTTACAGCCGGTTTTTGGGCCCCGAACCTCGCGGTTTGGGCCCCGAGCATTCATTTTGCATCAGTTTTTGTTCATTTTTGGCAGGTGCCTCTGTTTTAGTACCAGGAAGATCACTGGAGGGTGGGAGGCCAGCAATTATCTCAGATAACCAGTTATGCTCTTCCGGCGCCCGTTTTGCTCACTTCCGGGCTAATGTTGAATACCCTAGGGCCATTTTCTTCCAACCACAACTACATATTTGTGATGAGGGTACATGGGAGGACCCCAAAAAGTGATGGCCGGCCAGTAATTGTGATTTTCATTTTTGAGCCTCTCTTTCAAATGCAATGTTGTGACTCATGTTCCAGAGTTGCCAAATTCCAACCATGGGACCTTGTTCTACACATCTGGGAGGACACCAAAAGTTGGTGGCCGGCCATTAATTGTTGACTTCATTTTTGGCCATGGCCGGCCGGCCATGGGGAGTGGCTGGCCGACCAGTGGGGTGGCCGGCCGGCCATCTTCAAGAAAAGTGCATGGCCGGCCTGCTTCCTCCTTTTGAACACTTTACAGCTGTCCAGCTGTTTTTCAAAATATCTTCTGCCTCCGAGGGATATTTTGGGAGGGAAAGCTTGGGTGCATTTCCCTCCCCTTTTACACCCCTTTCTTGCCCATTTAAGGGGCTGACCTCCTTCTTTGTTAGGGTTAGAAAAATTCTTCTCAAGACTTGATCTCCATTTGGCTCCATCTCCATCTCCAAAACCTCCAAAATCTTCAAAGTTTAGGGCCTTTTGTTCATCATCTCCTAGCACCACCAACACCACTTCATTTCCAGCAGCAAGGAGGAGTTCTTGGGAGGTTTAAAAGCAACTTTCATCAAGCAAAGAGGTAGCAAAAGTCTTGTCTTCAAGGGTAAATCTCAAATCCCTCTTTTATACCATTTTCTTGCTTCCTTTCTTAACCCTATTTGCTTATTGTGCTGAGCTTCGACCCCTACTGAAAGTGGTCCCCTTTTGAGCTCATTTTGATCTTTGATTAAGGGCTCAACCCTGTTTGAGCCCTCTATGGCACACTTGCTTCAATAGCATCTTCTATGTCAATATTTTGCATGCTTTGTTTGGATTATGAGTGATCTGTTTTCGAGCATGACATAAATTGTGAGTGGGCCTATTTTGAGCGCCTCTTAAACATTGAAGAAGGGCTCAACCCTGTTTGGCCTCTCTATCATGCACTTGCTTCACAATTCCTTCAATTTACCGTAAACTTGCATGATTTATTTGACCTACATGCAGTCTGTTTTGTAACATGTCATGAACTGTGAGTGAGCTTATTTTGTGTCCCTCTACAATATTGTAGAAGGGATCAACTTTGTTTGGGGTCTCCATGTTATACTTGCCTTTATATCTCCCTTTGACCCCATTTTGCATGCCTTTTTGAGCTTACCTAGCTTCTGTTTTCGGCCATCATCAGTACTGAAAATATCCTTATTTTGGCCTTCTTGTCATGTTTTGTTAAGGGTATTAGGCTATTTGGTGAATTCTTTTGGTACTTCATGTTATACCCCCTTTAGTCCCTTATTTTTGCATGCCTTGCTAGCTCATCATGCTTCTGTTTTTGAGCCTTAATCAGGCTTGGAAAGAGTCTTAAAATAACTCATTCCTCATTTTTTGTTAAGGGTCTTAGGCTGTTTGGTCCATCCTTTTGATACCTCATGTTATAGCTCTCTTTTGGCTTTATTTTGCATGCTATGTTAAGCATATCTACATACTGAATTGGAGGATGTCATCTACTGTAAATGTGCATATTTTTGGTCCCTCTTTAATGTTGTAGAACTGTATTTTTCAGTTTGAGCATTGTATATATCGTTTGCTTCATTATTCCCCTCTTTTCCCCCATTTTTGCATGCTATTTTTGCCATACTTGTGATTGTTATTTAGCCATTCTTTGTACTGTAAAAATGCTATTTTAGGGGCTGCCTAGCATCTGTCTTTACATGTCGTGTCCATATTATGCATGTTTGGCATAGCTGTAGGCCATTTCGGGTGCATAACATTGCATTTCGGGCACCGGGTGTAATTTTGCTATAATTTGGGGACTATTTTTGCATCATTTTGGCCGTTGAAATTTACATTTTCCATATGCCGTATGCTACATTTCAGTTATGTCATCGCCTCGGTTTGCGTGCCTGTGTGCACGTATTTCGAGGCACTTCATTTTTATCCGACGGCCTCCCGTGTGAGTGTGGCTGAGGCCCTCTCATGTTGGTATAAGTCCATTTCGCATTTCGTATGTCATTTCATGCTTTAGTGCATCGCCTCGGTTTGCGCGCCCGTGGGCACGCATTTCGAGGCACCTCACTTTTTATCCGACAGCCTCCTGTATGAGAGTGGCTGAGGCCCTCTCATGTTGGTATAAGTCCATTCCGCATTCCGTATGCCATTTTCGCATCATTGCATCCTGTATGCCATTTTCTCGGTTTGCGTGCCCACGGGCACGCACTTCGAGACATCTCATTTTAGCCTCATTACATATCACTTCCATGTCATTTTGCATTCCGTATGCATCGCCTCGGTTTGCGCGCCCGCGGGCACGCATTTCGAGGCATCTCATTTTAGTCCCATTGCATATCATATTTCATGCCATTTCATGCCTTTATATCATTTTCTCGGTTTGCGTGCCCGTCTGGCACGCACTCCGAGGCGTCTCATTTTCATAGCATTGAGCATGCTAGAATTGTATATTAGCTGCATTTCATGCATACCATGCATACCGCATCGCGTTCGGGATAGGAGTTAGCCCGGGCTCAGGAAACGAGGCACGTTTCGTACTCCGAGTGACGGAACGGGTCTCAATTACCAGGTCACCGACACTCCGGATTATCCATGATGGAGTTAGGTTTTGTTGTAGCATTCATCTACATTGCACCCAATATTGAGTTGTGCAATCCGATTCCTCGGCCATCATGCATCGATATGCGTGATTGGTGGCACGAGAATCGAGGCACGCATATATCTGTGAAATACATTGCTGTGCCCCTTTCCTGCTCTCTGTTGCAGCAAAATGAAGAATCAGCAACTTTTCGGAGTCTGGCACGCTTTTCAAGAAACACTGCAAACAGAGGCTAAATTGGGCATCCCAGTGGATTTCCAAAAGGCAGCCCAGCATACACCATTCATCAGAAGCGAGGCAGCCCCTGGCTTGCATGCCTGTTTAAAGCTTTCTTAGTTTAATTTGTTAATTAATTAGAAATCTGTACTATTCGGACTGTGTATTATTCTTTTATGTCGGACTGTATCATTTATTCGGACCCTCTGCGCGAGGGCAATGTTGTAATAAGTGTGGGTGAGTGTGATGTATGTCTTCCAACCCCACGTCTTTCTCCCTTTTATTTACCTGCTTATGATGGTTAGATATAGGACATATTTCAATTAGCATACAGTATGACAGCATGTTTGCATCATTCATCTGTTTTGCACGCACCGGGCTCGGCGCATCATACAAACTGCATTTGTATTTCAATTCCAAATTGAATACATGATAGCTGTAGCATTCCATATGCCATGTTTAGAATAGCCGAGCCTGCTATAGTTGCATTTTTTTGCATGTGTTGCATTAGGCATTCCTGTATAGTTAGGATCATGCATGATTTCTAATTAGCTTTTGTTTTTGGCTTGGAGTACTCGGTAAGTTTTTATGCTTTAGCATCCTTGTATGCGTGTGAGTGTTGCCATGAATAGCATGCTTACCATGAGGCTATGTGCTTATGTGATATAACTGCCTTGAATGCCTGTGGGTGGAGGCTGAGTTACTTGAATTGGAGCAATTCATCAAATGTTTGTTTTAAGCCCACTAGATAGTGGCAAAATCTTGTTTTCTAAGCCCACCTGAGGGTGGCAAATCCGCGTCTTAGCCTACCTGCGAGTAGCACCATCAAACCATTTTCAAATAAACAAATATGAAATGTTTTGTTCCAATTCAGGCGACTCAGTCTATACTTGTTTGCTGCGAGCATCACATAGTAACCTAGGCTAATAACCGGAATAAGAACTCACAATGTTTTCAAAATAAGATATCATGGTTAGTAGAGGCCGGTCTTTGACCGGGCGAGCGGGGGTGCTCACGAAGTGACCTTCCCCAATCGTACCCAAGTTCCCGAGCCGAGGCAACTTTGGTGATGACGGACACGTGGCCTTTGGCACCGAGTCAGGGTTTCCTAAATTTCCCATTAAAAAATATTTAGGTGGCGACTCTGTATCTGGCAAAGCAGTCCATGTTTGGCACTTCTTTCAAAAATCTGTTTTTCAAAACGATTTGCCGGATTTGGACTCTTTGGTTCAAGATTAAGAACCGTGACATTTGAGTCCTTGAACTGTAGTGACCCCAATATGAACAGAACGGGACTTAACCCTCCCGGGGCGTTCGGGGACGTCTACAGCTACGTTTTGATCCGAAAATCTTTGGGTTTAAAGCATCTTGAGTTTTCTTCATCTTCTCCTTTGGGTCTCTTCTCTTGATATAGCGATCCCGGTTTTCCCCTCCTTTGTATATTGTATTCCAGACTAGGTTTCGTGGTTGTGTTGTTGTCTCATTCTCATTTCTTTCCCTTACTCTTTGTATTTGAGTCTTGGGTTGTGTTGGGCAAGTTTGAAACAAGTTGATTATGCTTTGAAACCATAGGTTGATGTCCAGAATTTGGCCTTCACGCTCGAGCGGGGCTTTTGACGCTCGAGCGGGCCCTTTGTTGTTGCTTCTCTGCTCGAGCGGGCCTTTTGACGCTCGAGCGTGAATTTCCATCTCCCAGTATTTTTTCTCTGCAGGTCTTCGGACGCTCGAGCGGGAGTTTTCACGCTCAAGCGTGACCCTTTGTTTTTGTTACTCTGCTCGAGCGGGGACCATGTCTGCAAAACTTCTGCAGGTGTGCAATCGACGCTCAAGCGGTGCTTTTCATGCTCGAGCGTGAGTCTGTGTTTGACGCTCGAGCGGGGGTTTCCACGCTCGAGCGGGGCGACTGGTATATCACTTCGGGATTTCACCTTTTTGGATCACTTTTTGATTTTCTTTCTCTCTCTTACTTTCCCAAACCCAGATTTGAGAGCCTCTCTCTCTAGAGTTCAACTTCTCTCTTCAATATCACCTAGATCTATTGATCTTCTACCTTGGGTCCTTTGCAAAAAGTGTGGAGTTGGTTTTGCTCTTCCTTTTGATCCGAAAAGTTTGGTGTTTGGAGCACTTTGAGTTTTTCGTCATCCTCTCCATTGAGCTCCGAATTTGAGGTATGGATTCCTACTCATTCTTATGTGCTTTAATATAGACATTGAGTTATTTGTATAGATGGGTTGATTTGGAAAGTTAGGGTTTGAAATGTGTTATTTTCAAAAGAGGGATTTTGTGGTTTGACTCATAAATGTGTAATTTGGGTCTTAAAATGGTAGTATTGAAGTTATTGGAGTTATTTTGGGCCTTTGGGTCAATATTGAGAAATGGGAAAAAAAGCCCTAAATTGTTATGGCAAATTAATTTATGTAATTAATTTGGGAATTTTGGAAATATGAAATTGGGTTGGAAATAATGAAATTGGCTCATTATGAGATGGAATGGTGGAGTTGGATTTATTAATCACTCACTTTTGAAAATTGTTGATAAATTATCTGTTGACGTAATTATTTTCTGTTTAGAAATAATTGCTTTGAGCTATCGGTGGAGGATAGTCTTGATTGTTGTAGACAATGCATGATGATTAGGCAAACTAAAACTAATCAATTGAATATGTCATCGAATATGACGGTTGAAATAATACATCAAATTTATGTATTGATTGTTTATGTATATGATAGATGTTTATATACATTGTATTGTGTGGGAGGAGATAGGGGATGTACTCCACGGTTTAGGGGAAGATAGGGGATGGACTCCTAAACCGGATATTGTTTGGGAGGAGATAGGGGATGGACTCCACTGATACAGCAAATATGTGTGTCTGTCGAAGTATTGATACAGCAAATCTGTGTATCACATATGAAGTACGGAAGTGTTTATTTGTGATTGATACAGCTATTTTGTGTATCTATTGTGAAGTGTTTAATTTGAGTTATTATCTCAATTGAAATGGAAGTATTATTGATATGAGATGAAATCTCATTTAAAGTATATGGCCAGGTTCTGAGCCAGGGTTATGAACTGAGAATTGGATATGAGATGGAAAATGGGAGGAAACATGGACACATTTGTCATGTAATTGAAATGGGTTGTGAAATGATTTATGTGAGCTAAACATTTATCAAATGCTAATGTTTTAGTTATTGCTTATATCATGTTTAGCATATCTCTACTGGGTGTTGGCTCACCCTATATGGGACATCATTTTCAGGTTCAGGTAGTATGCCGCCTCCAAGGTCTTAGCTTGGATGGTTGTGGGAGTTGAAGACTCTTTTGTTTATTTTTGGTTATCTTTTGTTGTATTACATGTAAATTCAAGCCACGGGCTTAATATGTATTGGAGTTAGTACTCTCTCTTTTGTAACCAAGTGTTGGCTTGGAAAGTTGTAGACCCATAGGGTATTTACTTTTGTTGTCAACATGTAATACATTCTGTAAGAATACTCTGATTTGTGAAATATGATATATCTTTCTTGTATCATGAATGTCTGTTTATGGGTTTATTTTGAGGGCGTTACACTTGAGGTTGGGATATCCTACTCCATCTTATGAGTTTTGACATAAATTTTAGTCGTTTTGATTAGATGGTGTTATTTGGTAATTTTGGAAAAGTTAGGGTTTGATGTGAAGTTGTAAAAAGGGGGTTTTAAATTATTAAACTCCATGTGTATGTGAGACTTTGGAAAACGGGATCATTGTGGTTAGATTGATGAAAATGAGCCTTAGGGCTAAAGTTGGGAAAAAGGGAAAAACCCTAATTTAATGTGATTAATTAATTTGAGAAAGTATGTGAACGTGAAATTGAGATGAAAATCATGAAATTAGGAAATTTTGGGATTGAATGGTGTAGTTGGATTAGTTAATCACTCACCTATGAAAATGTTAGTATTTTATCTGTTTGATTAATTTATTATTTGTTTAGAGATAACTGCTTTGGGCTATTGGCGGAGGATAGTCTTGATTGTTGTAGACACTGTATGTTGATTAGGGAAAACTGAAACTAATCACCCGGAATATGTCATTGAATATGACGGTTGGAATAATACATCGAATGTGTGTATTGATTGATCCTTGTATATGATTAAGTGTTTAAATACATTATATATGTATATTGTTTGGGAGGAGATAGGGGATGTACTCCATGGTTTGAGAGGAGACAGGGGATGTACGCTCAAAGTTGTTTGCAAGGAGATAGGGGATGGACTCCATTGATAACTAAGTTAGCCGGAGTGTGTAGGGTGAAAGTCCCGAAATCTTAATTACGTTTGCATAACGTTGATAATTGAAGTATTGAAATGTTTTGATATGAGTTGTAGTCTCATGTGAATTGTGGATAAAGGAAATGTTTTAATATGAGTTGTAGTCTTATTTAATTGTTTGGCCAGGTACCGAGCCATGTTTATGGATCGAAATTGTGTAAGTGAAGGAAACTGGAATGAAAAATGGATGTATTTGTTGTTGAATTGAAAAGTATTGTAAGTTGGTTTATAAGTGTTAACCATCTACCGAATGCTAATGTTTTAGTTATTGCTCATATTTGGTTTAGTATATCTCTACTGGGCTTTGGCTCACCTTATATGGGACATCATTTTCAGGTACAGATGGTATGCCAGCTCCAAGGACATAGCTTAGGAGGCTTAGAGGCTGAAAGACTCTTTTGTTGTTATCTTTTTGTATTACATGTAAATCAAGCCAAGGGCTTATTTTGTATAAAGAGTTAGAACTCTTCTTTTGTTGTACCCAAGTGTAGACTTGGAAAGTTGTAAGCCCGTAGGGCATTTACTTTTGATGTCAACATGTAATACTTTTGTATTGAATACTCTGATAAATGGAAATATGCTTTATTCTCTTATGTCTATGCATGTCAAGAATGTTGGATTTATATGTATTATTTTGAGGGCGTTACATGATTCCATTAAACAATCATTGGAATAGCATACTTCCATAAAACATGTGAGATGTATTTATACGATTGGTTAATTTTTTGGAAAGAAAAACCAAATTCCAATCATGAAAGTTGGAACCTATCATAATATTGTACTAATTAAAAATAGAATACTTTATAATAAATGATGACCACATGTCTTGATGAGGTTAAGCACATTTTTCCCAACCATTTGGTGGAGCATAAACCTCTTTTAGTTTGTTTTGTCTACACCTATCAAGATTCTCTCATTATTCAGTTAATTTAATCAAGCATTTGGGGGATTAATGAAATCTCACTATTTGCACTTCACTAAAAAAATAAATGATTCAATTTCGTATTATAGATAAGATTTTACATTCCCCAAATATGACCTTGTCTAATGTAAAAATAGTGTTTGTACATATAAAATTGTTAGGGGTTCAATCTGAGCAATCCAATTCAAAAAATAAAAAATAAATAAATAAATTAGAACTTTGATAATAGAATTTTAAATTGAAAAATGTTTAAAATAGCCGATGGTGTTGAAAAATATATAAAATTAGGGGCATTTACACGCAAGTCCTAATTTATGAACTTACACTTCATTAAGTCCTAACTAAGATTTTTTGGACCTTCAACTCCCATTAAATTTTTAATAGTCAGAATTGCCCTTCAAACAATGATTTTGTTCATCATTTATGATTATTTATAAAGGAACATGATGATTTGACATATATTTTGATTTTCAAAACTTTAAATCATCAACTTTCAAATTAAGAAAAACTAAAAGAAAAATGATGTGCAAAAAAAAAAAAAAAAAAAAAAAAAAAACTAATCTTTGTTTTTTAAAACATTGAAAAAACTGAATTATTTTTTTATGCAAAACTGAAAATTTTGTGTCTATAAATGTAATGACCCACATCCTCGTCTTAGCCATGTTCATGTGCATCTGCATGATTTTGTTTTATTAAGCTTGCATTTGTAGATTTTGACTTGTTTTGACTAAGTAAAGATTCCTGTCTTGTTTTGTGCTTATGTGATTTGCTTGAGTATTGCTTGTATGCTTTGTTCCTTGCTTGGTGTGTGTAGCCGAGGTCACACCCTTGAACCTCTTATACCTAGGACCATCTTGGAACCACTTTGGTTGACCTCCACCTTCACCCTGGCATATTGGCCGAGATGTCATCATCTAGGCCGAGGTGTTCATCATCTAGGCCGAGATGTGTACCATCTAGGCCGAGATGTTACCACCTAGGCAACCAACATCCTTGATCCTTGCACTTAGTGATCTTGTTCCTGGACTAGTATAACCTAGATCGAGGTGTGGCACATCTAGGCCAAGGTGTGGCACAACTAGGTCAAGTGTTATCCTTCCTAGCCGAGATCATTGAAACCTTCTTGCCCGAAGCCTATGTCTTGATCCGAGGTCATTGCCTTGTCAGAGAGCCCTTGTCACCTTACTTGTTGTACACCCTTTGTCATGCTCTTGTCTTGTCATTCAGTCACCTTTTTGAGGAAACCCAACCAGATGTTGCCACGTGTCCCAGTAGAGGGTTAAGTCAGTAAGCTATGAAGAAAACATATCATTTGCTATATGTCTTTGTTCTTGAGGAGAGAGAAGCTCTAGGAAAGAGGAAGAAGGAGTTCTTGAGAGAGAAGTAGATTTCCAAGCTTGATCCTTAGAGTGTGAACTGTTTGATCCATGTTTTGAGGTTAGAATCTTGATCTTCTCTGGTTGTTCTTTGTATATATATGATCGCATTGCATGATCTAGCATGATTCATGAGCCGTGCATTGATTTGAAGTTGGTTTTAGAAAGAGAAAATGATGTTCATGTGTTCTTGAAGAAAAGCCTTGTTTTGATCCGAAAGTTTATAACAAGTTCCACGTTTTTGTGTTTGTTTCCAAGAGATCTTCAACTGCGGGTACCCAGGTCCATATTTTTGAACTCATCTCATGAAATCTCAGATTTTAAATAAAGAAGTTATGATTTTGGCATTCACGATTCTTCATGTTCATGTTCTTCAAGAGGAAATCCAGATTTTCCAGACTTCATTTCCCTAAGTGTGGTTGCCGAGACCCACTCTTGCCTAAATCTCGCACCTAGGCCTAGGAGACCACACCTCGGCTAAGACCTGGTTGGTACCCAGCATGTTTTCTCGAGATGAAAAACAGTGTTTTAACTCCCAGCACATGTTTTGCTTCGTCTTGACTTGGTTTTTGGAAAGAAATGTCGAGATCATTTCTAGTCATGAAAAGCTTATTTTAAGAATGCATTGTACAACCATCTTTGAGCATCGCTTCTTGTCTTCTTGAAATGCATTCAATGGGATTTATTATGTACTTGTAGGCCTTGGATCCTTGCTTTAATCTCTGCACCCGAAGAGATATGTGAGTGGTATTTTTAATAAGGCTATGTTCTAATGTTTTGATAAAAGCTTTGCTTGTTTTGTTTGGAAAAGTGTTCGTTCAAGTATGAATGATTATCCCTAGTTTTGTATCAAGTATTATCTTGTTTTGATGACATTCTTGGAAAGTCTTTAGTGCTAGGGGACTATAATGCAACTAGTACCCTTGTTTGAGATATCTCCCTTGCCACCGACGGCCTTGTGCGGGTGGGTTTGTCTAATCGATTTCGGGTCAATTATTCCCTTGTTTTGTGAGGAATGTCATCCCTTGTATTATATTGATGCTAGTAAGCATCCCTTGAAGCTTTGAAAGACTTGATAGATGAACTTGGTTCATCCCTTGATTTTGTACAAGCTATGATATGTATTGTTTTGATAAAGATCTCGGATATCATTCATTCAAACCTTTATTACTAATATCATTCACTGAGTATCCAAGCTCACCCTCTCCTTATATATATGTAGGTGACGAGCAAGAAGGCGATGATGCCTAGATGTATTTTTCAAGATGTTTTGGATTCATATGTTGCTAGCATCTTGAAGATTATGCTTCTTAGCTTTGTATTTCATGTCTTTTGTATATGTCGGCTTGAGAAGCCTTTTGATCAAGATGTAAAATGCACTTTATTTTATTTGTATTCAAGTTGTAAAACCATGTTAAAATGTATGTCATTTCATTTGATCTATGCACAGCTCTTATGGACTAATTAGCCCCATATGTATACTCTGATTGTGTGAACTTTGTAAGTTGGCTTTTGGTAATCTCGGATTACTGGCCATCATGGCACCATTCTACTAGGGGCGAAATGGGGTCGTGACAATAAAAGAGTATGATGATGGAATATTAAAAAAAAAAAAAACCTTTAAACATGAAAACAACTGATAATGATCTCAGTTTTAAAACCAGAAAAAACTATTAATATTCTCAATTTTATTAGATAGTTGAATTAAACCAATAAGTAGAAGGGCAAAAACATTTAATCAGATGCTCTATTTTTTTCATCAATTAGTGAAACAATTATCTGAAACATTACTATGCAAAATTGATAATGTTTTTAGTTTTAAAAATTAGAAAAAACTAATAATATTCTCAGTTTTACTAAATAAGACTTACTGGTTCAAAAATCTTAAAAAGGACCTGAACTATCATAATATTTGTAAATAGGACTTGTACGTAATTAATTCATAAAATTATTTTGAATTGTGTAAAAAGTATATAAAAGTATTTTAAAACATGTAAGAAACTATATTGAAATTATAAATATTTTATCATTTTTTATATAGCGATCCCGGTTTTCCCTTTCTGTAATTGTTGTATTCCAGACTTTGGTTCCGTGGAGTTGGTGGTTATTTATCTTATTGTCATCCTTTAATTCCATATGTTTGAGTTTTAGGATGTGTTGGGCGTGTTTCGAACAAATAGGTTGAGTTTTGGTCTCAAGTGTAGTTGCCCAGGTTTTAGGTGTTACGCTCGAGCGGGTCATTCTGTGCTCGAGCGGAGTTTGGTTTTTGGTTGTCCGCTCGAGCGGGCCTTATTGCGCTCGAGCGGGGTTTACACACTCCCAGTATTTCGTGCCCCTGTAAGACTTCTGCAGGTGTGTTTTTCACGCTCAAGCGGGTCGCGCTCGAGTGGGTATATTGGCGCTCGAGCGGGTAGTGCTTTGTCTGTGAAAATTTTGGGAGGGGGGAATCTACGCTTGAGCGGACTGGTTTTTGCGCTCGAGCGGATGTATTTTATTCTTGTGTCTTGGCGCTCGAGCGGGACTTCTTGCGCTCGAGCGTGTCCAGATTTTTGTGCTTGACGCTCGAGCGTTCTATTCTCCGCTCGAGCGGGAGTGTCGTATATCAGTTGGCAGCTGGGCATTTTGAATCACTTTTTACATTCACTCTCTCTCTCTTACTTTCTAAAAACACTTTTTGAGAGCCTCTCTCTAGGATCTCCCTTCTCTCTAGGGTTTAATCTAGCTAGAGTGTTCCACTCCCTTGGTACCTTTGTAAAAAGTGTGTTGATCGTCAAGGGCTACGTTTTAATCCGAGAAATTTTTGATTTGGAGCACTTTGAATTTCTTCAACTTCCCCGTTTGAGCTCTAACTTCGAGGTAGGGATATCCTACTCCATCTTATGAGCTTTGTCTTTAAATTTTGGTATTTCGATATGTTGGGGATTGTTGGGTAATTTTGAGAAAGTTTGGGGTCATTGTATAATTTTCAAAAGAGGGGTTTTCAACGTTTAAAACCTTTATGTATGTAATACATTGGAAAATGGACTTGGTGTTGGATTGTTGATGAAAATAGAACCTTAGGGTTGGTGTTGTAATTATGGGAAAAAGCCCTAAATGTTGATAAATTAATTTGCATAATTAATTTTGGGAGATGAGAAATTGAATAGGAAATATTCAAATTGGAAAAGTATGGGATTAAAGGGTGTAGTTGGATTAATTTATCGCTCACCTAGGCAAATGTTGATAATTTATCCATTTGGTGCATTTATTTTCTATTTAGAAATAACTGCTTTGGGCTATCGGTGGAGGATAGTCTTGATTGTTGTAGACAATGCATGATGATTAGGCAAACTAAAACTAATCAATTGAGTAGGCTATCGAGTATAACGGTTGATATAATACATCGAAATTGTGTATTGAATGATTGAACATGTATATGATAATTGTTTATATACATTGTGTTGTGTGGGAGGAGATAGGAGATGTACTCCACGATTTAGGGGAAGATAGGGGATGAACCTCTAAACCGGAGATTGTTTTACATTGATACAGCACTACAATGTGTATCAGTTGTGAAGTATGGAAGTGTTTTGTTATATTGATACAACACTACAATGTGTATCATTTGTGAAGTATGGAAGTGGTTTAATGTGTTATTGATACAGTACCAAAATGTGTATCCATCATGAATTTCGAAAGTATTTTAGTGACGAGTTATAATCTCATTAAATGATTTGGCCAGGTTCTGAGCCTTGTTTTCAAACTTAAAGTTGAATAAGAAATGGAAACTAAAGTGTGCCATGGGCATGATTGTCGTGAAACTGTAATACGACATACGTTGGAATATAAGTGTGGACCATCTATTGAATGCTATTATTTTAGTCATTGTTTATAGTTGGTTTAGTATGTTTCTACTAGGCTGTGGCTCACCCTTTATGGGACATCATTTTCAGGTACAGGTAGCATGCCACCTCCAAGAACATAGTTTGGGAGGCTAGAGGCAGACAAACTGTTTCTGTTGTTTTGTTTTCTTTTGATGTATTACATGTATGTCAAGCCAAGGGCTTTCTTTGTATAAAGTTAGTACTCTCTTTTTGTAACCAAGTGTTGACTTGGAAAGTTGTAAGCCCATATGGCATTTACTTTTGTTGTCAACATGTAATACATTTTGTAATGATTATTCTGATGGAATATATTTATGCTTTATTCTCTTATGTCTAAGCATGCTATTGTTGGATGATTTATGGGTTTATTTTGAGGGCGTTACATTTTATTTCTTATTAACAACTCTTGAGACTGTCATTAACATGACTCTTTAAAATTTAATCAATTTCTAAGATAAAATTTTTCAAACCAAAATTTTGATAGGTATCTAGGCATAACTCTCACAATCCAAACAATCTTAATACTATTAATATATAAGGATAAATTACAAACACACCCTCTAAAATTTGCTTAAAATATGAATTGTCTCCTATAATTTTTAAAATTACACCCCCGCCCCCTAAGGTTTCTAATTTCATAATAAATAGCCCATTTTATTAATATATCATCAAATTAATTAACAGTTTTTAATGATGTTAAAAATATATTTCAATTAATAATTTAAATAATTTTGTTATTATATAAGAGTGCAATTAGAATATTTTTTTCCTAGTTAATTCTGTTAAATAAAAAGTGGGTAAATTATATTGACACCCCCTGAGATTTGGTCCAATTACATCCCACCCCCTGACGTTCTGAAAATTACATTTCCATCACTATGGTTAATAGTCTCATTTCACAAATCTCCCTGCTTATATAAAAAGCAACAACTCTTAATAGAAAAATAGAGGAAATTACATTTAAAAAAAAAAGAGAAAAGAGTAAAGCAAAGGGGGAGAAAAAAAAAAAGGAAGTAAAATAAAGTAAGAAAAGAGATAGTACATGAGTTCAATGTCTTCATTGCTATCTAAATAATTACAATGACAGGAGGTTAGTGTAATTTCCCAAACGTCAGGGGTGATATGTATTAAACCCAAACCTCAGGGGGTGTAAGTGTAGTTTACCCATAAAAAATTCTGACAATGGAGTATTTATAATTTTTCAAACCATAGAGTGGCAATCTGTATTTTAAGCAAATCTCAAGGGATATATTTATAATTTATCCTAATATGTAATTATATATAATACTAGCTAATTATTTTTCCATAGTTGAATTAAATTATATTGCAGTGACTTGGGCTTTGACAAGTTAGTTAAGACAAAGAGATTAGTTTGGATTGAATTTAGGCAAATCTCAGTATGTTTTAGAGTGAAATTGAATGACCAGCCAACCCGATCGAATTTATTCAAGTTTCAGCCTGAAAAACCGTTTGTCCCATCATTAGATAAGTCGTTGGAGCAACAATAGTCTGAGAAGAAGGCATTTTATGTAATGTGTATATCATGTAAATAAGATAAAGTAGCGTATTCTTTCATTTATTAATTAACATATGATAAAAATAAGATTTAATAAGTCATTTTGTACCTGACCCGAAATATTGAATGTTCAACCATATCAAATTTTGACCTCACTTTGTATCACATGTGAATTAATAAGTGGATCCGAGAAGCCGACAATGTTGAATTTGTTTTAGATTTAACCTAACAGGTCAACTGTCCATATAAATCAGCCACCATCTTAGCCAAATAGTGGTTAAAAATATATAAATACTGAGTTCTAAAAATACCCCCAAACACCCACAAAATATGATACCACAAAGAACCCAACTTTCCCTTTCCATGGCCACATTGCACCTGCTGTTTTGAGGCCATCCCACATGACCTTTTCTTCACTGCTTAAGCTTTGCCGGAAAAACAAAAATAAATAAATGAATAAAATGTTACGTATCACCGCCCGTCGACGAATCCTCCACCGGGCCTCGAGCCTCCGGCGCTGCTTTCGCTCTCTTTGGAACCAAATCCTGGCTTGCACACTAGGAAAGTCATGTACTTATAGGCAGCTACCACGCACCACCACCATGTCGTCTTTGTCTCTGGTGGCTTCAGAGAGAGGGTTTGAGACCCCCGACACACCTTGTGGGTGCTGTGAACACAGCAGGGACTCTTCGGACTTGTTTGCTTTGAAGATCAGTCTCTTGGGTGATTCCCAAATTGGGAAAACTAGTTTTCTGGCAAGTGCATTTGTATTTTTTTTTTTCTTGGAAATGTTGTTTTATGCTTTCGTGGCAACTGAACATAGCATATTAAAATGCTATTCTTGTTCTAATTTTGGTCAATGAAGCAACTTCTAACAAATTATAATCTACATATCTGGTATTCTATGTGATTAACTGCCAATGAAAAGCTTTTAGTGACCAATTAGAAAATTCTGAATATTTAAAGAAGACATAATCTTAGATGCTTCATGAGTATATCAAAAGAATGTACTATAGTATAAATGAATGAAAAATAAAAAATAAAAATAAAAAAATCATCTTTTTTGGGATAAGTCATCTGAATGAAAGAAAACATACCCAGGTTTTGAGCGCATGCATTGCCAGAAGAGCTTGAAAGGACCAGGAATTGTCTCAAATGGGTTACCTTCAAAGCACGCCTACACAACACAACTGAAATGAACTAAAAATGTACTAAAATTGAGCATAAACTTAATAGTGAACCTTCAAATACAAGGCCATCATAATACATGCCGACAAAGGTCAAATAGTTGTAATCTATTTCCACTTAAACATAGCTTTTCGTTTGGGATGTCTACCATCTCCTTGCACATCTAAGCATTATTGGTTATTTTTATCTCCTTGCAAAGCGGTCATATTGAATTTTCTATAAATGAACTTACTCTACTTTATTCTGTGGTTGCCAACAAGGGAAGCAAAAATGGAAAACAACAATGAAGGCCGAAATGTGAATCAAAATTATAAAATAGGGGTTTGATAGGAAAACTTTAAGAAAACTTTGAAAAATACAATATGAAACATTAGAAGACTTCCACGACAAATAGACATGCGACCTCAACATAAAAAGATGAGTTTGATCCTCCACTTCTATGCATTGGGGCTCCTTGTATGTGTATGTGTTTAGGTAATGGCTGATATAAATGCCAAAACCAGCATAACATATTCAATCAAGAAAGTCGATTAACTCTATGTAACATGCCCGGGGGGTACCCGCGCGCGTTAAACAGTTCGGACTCCCGAGATCTCTTTGATCTCAATGTCTCATGAGTGCAAGATTCGGCAACTTTTATTGAAAATCCATTTTATTGCAATTTTGTCAAAAATGGACTGCGTCAGCAGATCTCAGAGTCGCCACCTAATATTTTGGGAAATTAGGAAACCCATGACTCGGTGCCAAGGCCACTGTTCGTCGTAACCAAGGATGCTTGGCTCGGAACCTTAGGTATGAGAGGGGAAGGTCAATAATGAGCACCCCCGCTCACCCGATCAAAAGATCGGCCTCTACTAAACCATGATATGACTTTTATTTTCTTTATATGTTTATGTTCTGATTATTTTAGTAAATCCTAAAATTTACTATGTAAAGCATACAAGTATAGACTAGTTTGCCCAAATTGGAACAATTCAATTTCATGTTTGTTTTTTGAAAGGGATTTGAATTTGCCACCTCAAGTGGGCTTAGAATTTGTGAATTTGCCACATTTATTGAATTATTCCAATTCTAACAACAAGCCTTCATCCACAGGCATTCATACAGTTATATCACTTAAGCAAATAGCCACATGGTAGGATGCTAAACATAGTAAGAAAAACACACACAAATGGGATGCTAAAGCATAAAAACTTACAGATTTACCGACGTCCCTCGAACAACTACAAAACAAAAGTTAGTAAAATATGCATGATCTTAGATACGGGAATCCTAATGCAATTCACTCATGAGATGCACTAAAGATTCGGCTTCTAGAATATGGCATGTGAATCATCTCAAAACATACAATAGCATACAGAATCACAGAAGAATTGATTAAATCCATACATGTAAATGTAGCCGAATCTTAATGCATGAGACATAAATGTAAAGCATGGATATGCATGGCATGTCAAATATATACATACACACAGTTAAGGAAAGCGATAAAAGAATGGGATAGAAAGAAGCGGGGTGGGGGAATTATTACAATACTTGAATTATTACAAATCCGAGAGAGGGAGAGAGGAGAATAATAAAATAAAATAAAATCTCACAACACTCAAAATAAAAAACAAAATAAAGAACTTCAACTCAGTAACCCACTGGCACCATCTACTTCTTGGGAGAGATGGCTCGAGCACAACCTCATATAGAATCATATGAGACTCACCATCAATCAACATGAGGAGATCGACTATAAATGGTTCGCTGCATCATGGCTAAATAGAAATTTATGGGCTCACCAAATTTATAGGAATATGAAATTTGTCTAAAACTCAATGAGCCCGGCTGAAAAATCATAATCAACCTTGGGCCAACAACAGGAAACCCACGAAATAATATAATGCCAAGGTCCACTTCACCAATGTTTTCAGAATTCCACAAAGCCCACCCAGAATTTCACAAAGCCCACGGGTGGACTTGGTGAAGAGAGAGAGAGAGGTTGTCATGCATGGGAGAGGTGGGTTGGTGATGGGTTGCTACTGCCGTGTGTGTCAATGGTGTCTGTGATGCTCCTTCCTCACCCGTGTGTCCTAGAGAGAGGAGAGAGATGAGTTAGCTGGGTCTTCATCCTTCTCTCCCCTAACCCGTGTATGGTGTTGGTGTGTGTGTTGAGTGGTGTGTTCCGGTGGTGTGCTGGGTTGATGCATGTGATCGGAGAGAGAGAGAGCTCACCGTGGGTGCGTATATGGTGGTGATGGGTGTGTGCAGTGAATGATGCATGTGATCGGAGAGAGAGAGGTGGATGAAGTATGCATGCATGTGTGTGTCACTTCCCCCCCTTTTCTCTCTAACCGTGTGCTGTGTGTGAAGATGGTGTGCCTTGTGTGAATGGATGTGTGAATGGTGGCTGGGTTGTGGTGTGTGGGTGGTAGTGTGATAGAGAGAGAAGAGAGAGAGAGCTGGGTTAGCCCGTGTGTCTGTGTTTCAGCTGGGTATCCTGATGATCATGCTCCCCTCCTCCTCTCCTCAGGCCGAGAGAGAGAGAGAGAGAGATATTAGTGCATGTGTTTTCTTTTTCTCCCCTCTAACCCGTGTATATCTTCAATTTAGAGAGAGAGAGCCGTGCTTGTGTGTGCCTCCCCTGGGTGGTGAGTGGGTGTCCCCCTGTTATGCATGTGATGCATCTCCTTCAAATGCCAGCCGAGAGACAGAGTCTAGTGCATGGGTCCTGTGTATAACAATCATGTGTGTGGGTGATTATGAATGATATCTCTATTTTTTCTTTATTCCTCCACCTGTGTTTGTGCATCTTTGAGGCTGTAAAGCACCCCTCTCTTTTCTCCCCACTCAAAACCGAGAGAGCATCCACCTAACTCCCCATGTTCTTTTCTCTTTTTTTATTTTTTTATTATATATATATATATATTTTTGTTTTTAATTTTCTTTTGTTTATTTTTTATTTTCTTTTGTTTTAAAAATAGTTATCAATTATAAAACACACTTAAAAGATATGCACACACACATTATAAAACACTACAAATTAACAAAAATACTAGTGATGGCTGAAATGGGTGAGGTTTGGAATTTAACATTTCAATTTGATTTTTTTGGTGAGGGTGGTCAAAATAAAATGCCTAAGTCTTAGGGCCGGTCAAAATGGGGTGTCTACACTCTAGCAAAATATTGTACAACATCCAGCTAAAATAATACTAATTTTAACAATGGTAGGATGCAAGTCCAACAGTATGAAGCTAAGACATACTACAAATTGTTACATAAGAATCTTTGTGAAATTGAAAAGGGTATGAACTTTTAAAGTCCCTTTCAAGGTTGGTTGTACGTGTGGATTGCAGCTCTCACGAAGATTTTGTAAATTTACAATTGCATTTGAAGACAACATGTTCCCCTAAATTGAAGTTCAAAGTGCAAGGAGGTGAGGGAGTTAGAGGACCATGTCCCTTTGTAAAGTGGCTAGGGAGGTCTGGAATTGCTCTGGGTTAGTTTCATGCAGACCGGGTGTTTTCCAGGTCGGTGGGTGGAGGCTGGGTTATTTCAAAGTAGGTGGGAAGTAGAGTAAGTAGAAGGAGAATCGAACTAAGGAATGAAGCCCTTTATGTGAAGCATTTGAGTAAAGAGACTTTCATGCTTCTAAGGAGTTGAGTCAATTGACAAGAAGGTGAAGGACAAATTTAAGAGTTTGATATGTAGTTGAGGCCACAAAGAGTTTAGTCCTTCACTTGATGATTTTAAGAATTTTCTGACGATGTACATTAAAATAGCTAAAAGATACAGTCAATAAATTCTAAAGATAAAAGTAAAATAAACTAAAAATCCAACCAAATGAGGGATGGTCCTAATGAAACAACTACAGAAGCACTATAATGCCTTTTGCTCCCAAGGAGTATGCCTAGGAAGACCCATACTTAATCATATAAGCCTTGACGCATGTTTTGTGTGAACCTCTAAAAATATTTCTAAAATTGTAACCTTTACCCTATATAGCTTTAGAAAACCCAACCCCACCAGAAAAGGGTCCCTTAACAAATAAGATTGTTTTTGAAAGACACCTTCACTCAGTCCCCTTTTGCCACACTTACAGGCATCACCCTCAAAGAAGTTTCTAAAAGAAATATCATTCGTTCTCAAACCCCAAAACCCTAGCGCACTAATTCATTGGAGAAACACCTATTCATGATGACAGGCCACAACAAACTTCTCCATCGCACTACTTTTTTAAGTTTCATGTGGTTAAAGAAGAATCCACTGGATCATCAAATAAATGAGAAATCAATCTTTTTCATAAGTACAGCATCCCTATTTTCATAGTTTTCTACTACTAATTCAAAGCAGTGATCCTTTTCTGAAGGTCTAGCGACATCACAGTTGATTGGAAAAATCATTCCTTAATTCCTTAATACTGCATTCTTCGGGTTATGAAGTTTGAGTAAATTAGAAACATTATAAAGCGGCAAAATTCAATAAGTTTTGAGTAGTAATCACATTTTGGGTCTTGATAAATTTGCATAATTTTGAAGGGGAAGTACTCTAGGCTCATAAGCTTAAACAGATCCTTTTGCTTTCTTTTTACTTTCTTGCCTAGTAGTAGTTACTTGGTTCCCTTATGGAAGTTCAAGCCTTCGGTAATTGGCATTTCCTTTTATACTCTTTCGATGCATCTTAGTATTAATGGTTCATCCATCATATATAACAACAACAACAACAACAACAACAACAACAACAAGAAGGAGCACATTGGAATAAGGATATCATCAGACAAAATTTCCCACAACTCACAACATAAGGTAACAAATCATTTGAGATTCATCAATCTCTCATCAGATAGTATCTGTAAAAATTACTTGATTTTGTATAATCTACATGCACAGGACTGATTTTTGAAAAATAGGGAAAAGCTTGTTTTTCTTTTTCTTTTCTATATATATATATATATATATCAGAATGAGTTTACTTGTCACTTAAATCAATTCAATTGTGTCTAAATTTCTAGACTTGCTAAAAATAAAAAGCTCAAATCACAACCAAACACAAAACTTTGACTCAGTACACATTGCAAAGCACAAAACAAATGAGAGTATTAAAACCCAGAACTAGTTCTTCAGATGCCCCAATTCAAACATTGAACACCAACCCACATTGCCCATACATGTTCTCTAATCAAATAGTGTATATGAAACATATATGGAAAAAAGGAGAAATTTTTGTATGCCGATAGGCACATCGTTGCACTACCTTCCACCAATTTATATACCTGACATAAATATAATGGATTCGACTGTCAAATTCAATCATAATAATAGAAAGTAAGTGACATATATCTTATCTGCATTACTCAAAACAAGGGTTTGAGGGTTTGATGGGGAAGAGAAAGCTTACTTGGATGACATCTTCAGCTCGATCATTGCATCTGTGTGCCTTCGGCGGCCGATGATCTCCCTCGGGAGTGCCCCATGGGCTCTCTCTTCTTGGTACAGGTCTCATACTACTACTAGTACTACAACCACTGCTCATCTTCTCTCTCTCTTCTCAATCTTCGCTTCGCCTTTCCTTCTCTAAATTTGTGTTTGTGTATCTGGGTTGGGAACAGAAATGGGCGAGCTACAAAAGGGTCCTAATCTCAGCCCTTGGTTGGAACTAGGATGTAAGAAAATGTGATAAAATTGAGCTGATCAATTGTAATAGATCGAAATTTTAATTTTTGGTTTGTTTTTATAATACAAAATTCGTTTTGATTTTGAAATTTTTATTTTTATTTTTATTTTGAAATTTTTTATATCGATATAAATTGAACTGATCAAATATTATATTTAAATATTTTTATATTATAATTTTTTAACATTATATGAGAAGTAATTAATATAATATACTTTTGTGATAAAAATTAGGGAAAAAAAATATTTATAAAGTAATTTTCATATTTTTTATTTTTTATTTTTAATGTAAAATTCTATAATCTACTATAAAACATTTTAAAATTTTATGTAAATTTCTACAAAAACAATAAAACCAAACAGTAGTATACGGTCTGTATCAGTTTCTCAATCATAAAAATCAAAAAGATCAATTTGATTCTAAATATACTCTTAATATCGATCGAACCAAACCATTTACACCTCTTTAGAACTTGGAATTGCCATCTATTGATCATACGTTGTACTTTCGATGGGTTAGGATCCAATTATTTGGAGGGTCCAAGTTCAGGAATATATATATATATGAAAAAAATTATAATTTTTATTAGTAATATTTATAAAATTTCTCATTAATTTATAATTATTTTTTAATATTTTTCCTTATTTGAATCCACTCTATTTATTTACTTGTTCTTTTTAAGAATTTGTTAACATAAACTCTCTGAGTATATGTTAAAAAATTTAAAAAAGCAATTGGAATTCAAGTGAAATGCCAAATATTTTAATAAATATTTACATGAGTGTGAAATTTGTGTAAGTATTTATTAAAATATTTAATAATTTATTTAGAGTTTTTACTATTTTTTAATTTAAAAAGATGGTACATTATGTATAGAAATAAGTGTAGGAAAAAAAATTTATAATTTTTTTAAACCATTTTACAATGTATTTTAAAGATACATTTTTAGAAAAAAAAATGAATAATAAAAAATCAAAGTGGACTAGAAGAACAATATGTTTGGATTTTTTTTATTTTTTATTTTTTGGCCCAACTCCCTCTAATAATAATTTGCCCATATAACTGTACTTTTTTTCTTTTTCTTTTTTTAACATCCCATATAACCATACTTAATAAAAGGGAAATTTTACTATACATACCTTTTAAAAGAGGTGTATTAGATGCACATTTAATTATGTTATTTTTTTTAATTATGACTTTTTTTTTTTTTTAGTGTCTCTTGTGATATTTCATTATATTTTATTTTAATTATAACTCAAAAAGTATGACATTATACTATTTTTTCTTTAATTATAAGGTGCGTATGGTACATAAACTTTTTAATAAAATATACTTATAATTGCTTTGGCCTGCAAATTTACAATTACCAATAAAATTACCAGGAAGTTCTTTAGACAGTCACTGGAAACTCGTTGAAATGCTAAACATCACCAAGAAGTTACCGGAGTATTGCCCGAAATTCGTCGGAGTACCGCTAAAGTATTCTAAATATCACTAAAAATCATCGGAATATCCAGAATGTTCGCTAGATATCAAGAACATCATCGAAAACTCACCGGAATAAATAGAGAAAATAGAGTAAAAAAACGTAGCAAAATGTGTTAAATATTAACAAACTGAAAGGGAAAAAAACGTAACATTAATAAACAGCAACAATGAGAAAAAAACATATGTTATTTTTCAATTTTTGTAGGGTTTAACCAAATAATCTCCAATATTGATCAAACTGAAAAGCAAGTTTTAAAACTGTAAAATTGTTACAATTTCAAAGCATGATTCTATTAAACATTTATCCTTATTAATCAAACTGAAAAAACTACAAAATTTTACAATAAAACCATGTTATGAAATTATAAAATTTTACAGTTTTAAAGCATGATTCATTTTAGCACCAAAAAAATTAAAACTGGGAAATTTTACTATTTTCAATGCATGTAACTAAAACTTGAAAACAATTTGTTTAGAATTTCAAAATTTTCTCGATTAAAACAGAAAAAGAAAAGTATATAGCAGAGAAAAAATAGAAAAACTGAGAGATCGAAAGAGATAGACATATATAGAGAGAGGATTGTATTTCAATAACTACTTTTGGTTTAGATCTAGCTGGATTTGATGTAGATCTATATTAAATTTGAGTAGAGCTACACATCTTCTCTGGGAACTCATTCCCTTCACCATCGGTGAGAGCGAAGTAAGAAGTCAATAGTCGATGGTTGCCCGTGAACCCTAATCAATGGTAATCGGTGGTGACTGTATATCAGAAAGAAAATGAGAAGAAGGAAGGCATGGTCTTCGATCACCGGATATTAGAAAGAGAGATAAAGAGAAGAAAGAAGGTGTAGGACCTTCGGTCTATCTAAAAGGTTTTGGGATTAAATAAAGGACACCTCTTTTCAAAGAGGACTTGCGATTAATTTTCCCAAAAGAAATTTTGAGCAAAACGAAAAGGTGTTGCTTATCAAAGTTCTAGCTGAGGAAGATGAGATGTGGAGTTAATATTTTTAGAAGAAAACTGCTATGAACCCCACCTTAACTATCCTAAATTTCATTCCGAAAGAGATTGTGTGGTTGAGATTAAATTTTTGTGATGTGGCGTCCACTTGTCGAATAAATCTAAACCACAAGATGATGATTCTGGGTAATTTCTGGATAGTTAAGTTTGAATTTATAGTATTACTGGATAACACTGAGAGCATGTTTGGTACGATGGAATGGACTAAAATGGAATACCTATTCTAACTTTGCATTCATTTTCGCTTGGTTGGTACGCCTTATCTAACTGGAAATGATTATTTCAACAAAATATGAGAATGCCTATTCCTTCCTCTAATCTAATAAATGACCATTCTATCCCATCATAGAATTACTATAAAATTTTGTTTATTTATTTGTTATTTAGCTACTACCACCATTCCGTTCTCCTACCATTCTACCGCCACCGCCACTGTCACCTTATTGTCACTACTACCGCCACCACCACCGCCACTACCACCTTATTGTCACCACCACCACCACGGTCACCGCCACAACCACCACACCATCATACTACCGGTGTCACCACTATTACCACCACCACTACCGCCATAATCACTACTACCACATCTATGACATAAAGCCACTACTATCACTATCGTGAGAACCACTACCCTACTACCATCGCTCGTACTACCACTATTACCTCTACCACCACAACCACTATCTTACCACTACTACTTCTACCTTTATAAACATCACACTACCACCATCACCATTGCGAGAACCATCACTTTACTACTGTTAGCTGCCACCGCCGCCACTACCATTGCAATCATAACACCACCTTACCACCACCACTAAGGCCACAAGAACCTTACTACCACCATGCTACTATCATTTCTATCACCACCATCGATGCCGCTACCGCTACTGCCACCACCTCTACTACGACTCACACTATCACTTTCACAACTATTAACATTATCATGATCTATATAAAATTTTAATTTATATGTTACTAACTTGTTAAAAAAATAAATAAATAATAAAAAAATTTCAATTCCATGAATTTAATAGGCATAACCAAATATGAGAATGAGACTTATCATCCTATTCTTATGTCATTCCAAGTTGACAACCAAACAATGGAATGAGAATAGACATCCCATTCTATTCAACCTTATATTCCATTCTCACTCTCATTTTATTCTCACTCTATTTTATTTTATCGTACCAAACATGCTCTGAAAGTTTTTTTTGTTATTTCTAAAATATCAAGATAGGTTTTTACAATTTTATTAAATTTTTAGGTGGGTCACTGTAAATTATCCTAAATAAAATCATTTATTTTCTTCTTTTTTTAATTTTATTTTATAATGTAGTTGCACTCAGTTCTCGCAACTTTCTTGTTCCCTTTTTTATTGGTATAGTGCCAAGCCCTTTTTGTTTTTGATCTAAAGAAAGCCAGACCCTTGACCACGCGAAACATGTGTTATCTATCTATCTATCTATCTCTCTCTACACACACACATATATATATATATATATATATATATAAAAGAAAAAGAGTATTTTTAGTGAAGGAGTTTCAATATCTCATATTAAGTTTTTTGATTTTTTTAATTTTAAATAATTAAGAAAATTTTCATTGGTTGATTTTATTTGATAATTCCATATTAGAAAAAGAAAGAAAAAAATGAGTTGTTTTACTCATATAAAGGAAATCTTATACTCTCATCTCATTTAATGAGGACCCTTGTGAGAGTTTCAATATCTTATACTAATTTTCTTGATTTTCTTAATTTTAAACAATTAAGAAAATATCTATTGACTAGTTTTTATTTGATAATCTTACATCGGAAAAAGAAAAAAAAAAAGAAGAAGTATTTTACTCATATAAAATGAATTTTGCACTCCTACCCCATTTAATATTGTAGTATTGTGCATGTTTCAATTCAATATAGTTTAAATTTTAAAAATTTTAATTAATTAATCATGACCCAGCCAATTAGGCAAAATCATTTTTGATTTAATTGATTTGTTGGTTTAACCGCAATCGTAGCAGTGTTTCAAAATATATTAATTAGATTTCTTTATTTTGAAATAAACAAACGATTAATCTAATTAAAGATTGAAAGACTGAGATTACTTGATTAGAAATAAACTTTCCGTCCAAATAATTGTTAACTTTTATTTTATAATCCCACATCGGAAAAAGAAAAAAAATAAAACGAGTTGTTTCACTTATATAAAGTGAATCTTAATAGTGTAGTATTGTGTATATTTCAATTCAAGAAAGTTTAAATTTTAAAATTAGAAAAACATTTAAAAGTTTTAATTAATTAATTTTTATATAAGTTGGTTAGTCATTTGACCTAACCGATTATGCTGAACCATTTTTTGTTTGACCGATTCGCCGATTTAATCACAATTTCTCATTATGTTTTTAGTAATTTTAAGAAATTAAAAAAAAAAATTCATTGGCTAACTTCCATTAAACCATATAAAAATAAAACTCTAATTAGTTTATGATTTATTTTATAATCCCACATAAGAAAAAGCAAAGTTTTTTTCACTATCTATCTATATATTATATAAGGAAAATGGGATTTTTAGGGAGAAACCTTCTAAGAGCTCCAAACCCTTATTTTAAAATTGTTGAATTTTCTTAATTTTAAACAATTAAGAAAATTTCAGTTGGCTAACTTCCATTTACCTTTTATTTTATAATCCCACATCGAGAAAAGAAGGAAAAAGTGAATTGTTTCACTTACATAAAGTGAATCTTATACTCCCATTTATATAAGCAAAATGAGATTTTTATTGAGAAGCCTTATGATCAATATCTCATACTAATTTTTTTGATTTTCTTAATTTTAAACAATTAAGAAAATATCGATTGACTACTTCCATTTAACTTTTATTTTACATAATATAAAAAAAATTAAATATAATTATTATATTTTTTTAAATAAATATTATTTTATCCCATACATAGCACAGGTGATATACTAATTTGTTATTGTTACAATTTGATAGGAGTACAAAAGAGTTTTAAAAAGGTTTATTAAGTCAAGTATGTTATTAAAATTTAAGAAGACTCCTTATCTTACTTTTATCAGGATGGATTTACAAATAATTCTAGTTTTATTATGATGGATTTACAAATAATATTTTTATTTTAACATTTTTTAATTAAGTGGTCTAAAGTAATATTAAGTAATACTATAATAAAATATAATTTATCCAATATTTAAATTGCATATCTGTTCACCTTTCCAAACTGTGCGAACTGATTTGGGTTATGTCAGTTAAGGATTAAGTAATTTTTGGGATACTATAAAATAAAATAAAAAAATTTATTAAGAAATATTTTTTAAGTGTTTGTATTTTAATTAGTTCATAATATATTATTGTATTTCAATAAATTTTATTATGTAGGCATTTGATCTATCAAATCCTAATTCTCATATTTAAAATATTTTATAGATAATTTTATTTTTACAAATATTTTTTGAACCCTTAGTAATTTTGTGATGTAAACATTCATATTTGATAGTGTGAATGTTCACATCACAAAACATTCACACTATATTCACACTATCAATATGAATATTAATGCGCGCTTCCCCTATTATTATTAAAGGTATTTTGGTAACTATATCACTCATAGAACTTATTGAAACATAAAAAAATAATTTGAATTAAGTGAAACATAAATAGGTGAATAGAGATTTATGAATAAATATCCCTTATGTATGGAAAAGATTATGATACACACATTTCAAAGGGCGTATGTACCTTTTAACTAAAATAAAAAATGACAAAATTTCATACTTTCTGAGTTATAATTAAAATTAAAAAAAAAAAAGTTATAACCAAATAACACATGAGGCATAATAAAAAATCTCATAAGTCATAACTAAAAAAAATAACAGCTTAGGGGTGCCTATGTTAGGGGTATGGAATTTCTCCTTATTTATATAATATATATTTTTCATTATAGAAATAAATAGTAGATGTACTTACGTTTAGATCTTAATAAATAGACTTATTATCTAATAAGTTCTGTGATAATTAATGATATTTTTTATCAAACACTATTAAAAAAAAATCACTAATTGTTAATTATTAACGACATTTTGAATTTTTTATCACAAAAAATATTACTAATTATAAGTTTTAACAACAGTTTAAAAAAATTATCACAAAAAAATATCACTAATTTTCAATTTTGGCCTCGTTTGGCAAGTGGTAATTTTAATTAAAAAGTCAAAAAGTCACTAAAAAAATTAAAAAGTATAGCGATCCCGGTTTCCCTTGTCTTTAATTGTTGTATCCGGACTTAGGTTCCGTGGAGTTGGTTATTGTGTATACCTCGTTTACATCCTTTACTCTTTGTAATTGAGTCTTGGGTTGTGTTGGGCAGGTTTGAAACAGGTTGCTTGAGCCTAGAAACCAAAAGTAGTTGCCCAGATTTTTGCCTTCACGCTCGAGCGGAGCTCTTGACGCTCGAGCGGGTGTTTGGACGCTCAAGCATGATTTTCCATCTCCCAGTATTTCCTCTGCAGTGTTGGACGCTCGAGCGGGCATTTTGATGCTCGAGCATGAGTTTGTGTGTGACGCTCGAGCGGGGAGATTTACACTCGAGCGGGGACCTGGTTCAGCCAAAGTACTGGGAGTGTGCATCTGCCGCTCGAACGGGAGTTTGGACGCTCGAGCGGAAGTCTGTGAGTGACGCTCGAGTGGGGTTTTCCACGCTCGAGCGAGGCGACTCTTATATAAAACCGAGATCCGACTTTTTGGATCACTTTTTCAACTCCATTTCTCTCTCTTACTTTTCCAAACCTCCATTAGAGAGCTTCTCTCACTAGAACCTCAACTTCTCTCTAGGTATTGATCTAGTAGGGATTGTCTCCTCACTTTTGGCCTTTACAAAAGTTGCGTTGATCGTCGAGGGCTACCTTTTGATCAAAGAATCTCGGGATTTGGAGCATTTCCGTTTTCTTCATCTTCTTCGTTGGGTGTCAACTTTTGAGGTAGGGATTCCTACTCACTCTTATGGGTTTTAACCTAGATTTTGAGCTTGTTGTTTAAATGGTTAATTTTGGGACTTAGGGTTTCAAAATGTATTAAAGAGGGTTTTGGTGATTTGGGCTCATAATGTGTATTTTGGGTTTCAAAGTGATGATATAGTTGTTGGTTGTTGGTATTTGAACCTTTGGGTTAATGTTGAGAGTTGGGGTAGAAAACCCTAGATTGTGTACAAATTAATTGGTGTAATTAATTTAGGAATATTGTTGTTATTTGGAATTGAGTTGGATATAATGAAATTGGCTCATTATATTGTAAAATGGTAGAGTTAGATTTATTAATCGCTCACTTTTGAAAACATCGATATTTTATCTGTTGGAGCTTTTATTATCTGTTTAGAAATAATTGCTTGGGCTACCGGTGGAGGGTAGTTGTGATTGTTGTAGACAATGCATGATGATTAGGCAAACTAAAACTAATCAATTGGATGTGTCATAGAGTATGACGGTTGATGGAATACGTTAACGCTATGTATTGATTGATTGTGTATATGACCTATGTGTATATACCTTGTGTTGTGTGGGAGAAGATAGGGGATGTACTCCACGGTTTAGGGGAAGATAAGGGATGGACCTCTAAACCGGATGTTGTTTGGGAGGAGATAGGGGATGGACTCCGCTGATACAGCTCATACGCTTGTCAGTTAATGTGTTGATATAGCTCATATGATTATCTATGGAAGTGTTGATATAGCTTATATGCTTATCTGTTGAGATGTTGATATAGCTTGTGTGCTTATCTATTGTAAAATGGGAAATGTTTAATATGAGTAACTATCTCATGTAAGTTATTGGCCAGGTTCTGAGCCATTGTTGGGAATTGGGAATGTGGTAAGGAATGGAAAATGAAATGAGACATGGACATAGTGGTCATGTAATGGAAATGAGTTATGAATTAATTTATGGGAATTAAGCATTTATCAATTGCTAATGTCTTAGTTATTGCTCATACTATGTTTAGCATATCTCTACTGGGCGTTGGCTCACCCTTTATGGGACATCATTTTCAGGTACAGGTAGCATGCCACCTCCAAGAACATAGCTTGGATGGATATGGGAGTTGAAGACTCTTTTTTTTGATTATTTTGTTTGTATTACATGTATATCAAGCCAAGGGCTTCTTTTGTATTGAGTTAGTACTCTTCTTTTGTGTAACCAAGTGTTGACTTGGAAAGCTGTAAGCCCGTAGGGCATTTGCTTTTGTTGTTAACATGTAATACTATTGTAAGAACTACTTTAATGAATAGAAATGATTGATTTCTTTATATCAATGCATGTCTAAAGTGATGGGTTTTATGTATTATTTTGAGGGCGTTACAACTTGGTATCAGAGCATACCGGGTTCGAATACTTTGGGTACGTGGGAAGTGATTAGTATCACAATGGGTTTGTCTCGCTTGTTAGAGACTTAGATGTAATGTTATATGCTTATGTGATAACATGCTTATGTGACTACTTGGGTATGGAATTTAGTTTCTAGGATGTTGATTGGATCCTTGGGTTTCTGTGAGTCTTGTTGGAAAAGCACTTGATCAATGCTGTTTCTAACCGGAACTCTAGTAACGCCTCGGGACTATCATTATCCGGAAATGAAATTCGTAAGTGCTTATGTGTTTATGTGCTTACGTGGAGTGAATTACAGTTGTCCATGCATTAGGACGCGAGTGTTATAGCTTCGGCACATTTGTAAATGTGCTAACGTTCTCTGTTACCTTTATTAGGATGTCAGGATGAGGACGAGGTGGTAGGCGAGGTAGGCTTAGGAGGCAGGAAGTGCCTTTACCGGATGACGTTCCGGCAGTGCAGGAGGGAGTTGGTCAGGCCAATGTGGCCGAGCCAGTGGGTCAGCAGGCTATGGGTGCCTTGGCCTGAGAGATAGCAGGAGCTTTGGGTATTCTCAGAGCTGAGAATCAGGTTGTTGAGGCAGGGCCTTCTTTCTTGAAGAGGGAATTCTTCCGGTCTAATTCGGACGAGTTTATTGGGGATCCGAAGGAGCCACTTAAGGCTGACGAGTGGTTGGAACAGATGAGTAAAACATTCGAGATGCTTTGCATCGAGGACGAAGCATTGAAGGTGACCTTGGCATCCTTCCAGCTTAAGGGAGATGCGGGTCAATGGTGGAAGTACGAGAAGGGCCGAGTTGATGGTACATGGGGGGCTTTTGTAGATACCTTTCAGGAGAAGTTCTTATCTTCAGCTGCTAGGGAGAAGCTGAGAGAGCAGTTTTGTCAACTTAAACAGAAGGGTTTGTCAGTGGCCGAGTTTGAGGCCTCTTTTACCAGTTTGTCCAGGTTTGCACCTGAACTTGTGACGTCTGAGGAACACCGTTGCTTTGAGTTTGAGCGGAAGTTGAGGCGTGAACTCAAGTTGAAGGTTGGAGGGTCGTTTATTCGGGAGTATAGACGTTTGGTGGATGCTGCAGCTCATATGGAGATTATGATACAGGAGGAGGAGGAAGGGCAGAGAGGCTCCAAGAGGAGCCAAGATAGTCAGGGTGATGGCAGGAGACAGAGGGGTTTTAACCCTCAGCAGTCTCAGAATGGTTTGGCGAGGTCAACCTGTCCAGTGTCGAGTGCAGGCTCCGGGAGAGGTAGTCAGGGAGGCTTGACTTGTTTTACATGTGGCCAGCTGGGTCACAAGTCTTCAGTTTGCTCGCAGAAGGGAGGGGGTCAGCGAGCTGCTTCTTCTTCAGCTAGACCTCAGGGCCAGAGTCAGGGTAGGGGCCAGTCTTTGTCTTGCTATCAGTGTGGTCAGCCTGGGCACCTGAAGAGGTTTTGCCCACAGTTGAGTGCCACCTCAGGGGCGTCTGGTTCTAAGCAGACGCAGAGTTATCAGCCAGCTCAGTCTGTGCAGGCCTCGAGGGCCAATCCGGGAGCTTCGTCGTCCCAGTCTGTGCAACAGTCTTTCACTCCTAGAGGTGAGCAGGTGGATCAGGGGCCTACAGGGCGCGTGTATGCTGTTACCGTGCAGGACCTAGTACCGGCTCCATCAGTAGTGAGAGGTACCTTTCTATTTTGCAACTCGGTTGCTAGAGTTTTGATTGATACGGGTGCGTCTCATTCTTTTGTATCTGCTGCATTTGCATCTGTGTTGGAGTTGGAGTTGGCACTATTAGCATCTCCTATATGTGTTGTATCGCCTATTGGGGGCGAATTGATTTTGAAACACGGATGTAGAGATTGTGATATAGAGGTCGCCGACCGTAGGCTTCCTTTTCCCTTTGTTGTTATGCCTATGAAGGGTTTCGATGTTATTTTGGGCATGGACTGGCTATCGTCATACCGGGCAGTTATCGATTGCTACCGCCAGAGGGTCACTGTATGTACCTTGAGCGGGGAGCGTTTCCATTTCTTGGGGGATCGGGTTGGTAGTGTGTTGCCACTGGTGTATGATCCGCGAGGGCGGAGTGAGCTTAGTGGTCTACTTGCTAACTTTATGAGTGGTGAGTGTGATGAGACCCAGATTGTATTGCCGAGGGTGGTTTGTGAGTATTCAGATGTTTTTCCCAAGGACCTTGTTAGTTTGCCACCTCACCGAGAGGTAGAGTTCTCTATTGATTTAGTGCCCGGCACGGCGCCGATTTCCATGGCACCTTATCGTTTTGCCCCAGCCGAGTTGAATGAGTTGAAGGTTCAGCTCCAGGAATTGCTAGATAAGGGATTTGTTCGCCCTAGTGTTTCACCGTGGGGAGCACCGGCCCTCTTTGTGAAAAAGAAAGATGGTGCCTTGAGACTTTGTATCGACTACCGAAAGTTGAATCGGGCTACGGTTAAGAATAAGTACCCTATGCCCCGTATAGATGACTTGTTTGACCAGTTGAAGGGTTCCCGTTGTTTCTCTCAAGATAGACTTGAGATCGGGTTACCACCAGTTGAGGGTCAGGGAGGAGGATATTCCGAAGACGGCATTCTGTACGCGGTATGGCTATTATGAGTTTTTGGTGATGCCATTTGGGCTCACCAATGCACTGGCAGTCTTTATGGACTTGATGAACCGGATCTTCCGGGAATTCCTGGATCGCTTTGTGGTCGTCTTCGTGGACGACATTCTTATCTATTTGCCTTCTGAGGAGGAGCACGAGAAACACTTGAGAGCGGTGCTTGAGTTGCTTAGAGCCCATAGGCTGTATGCCAAGTTTGGGAAGTGTGAGTTCTGGCTAGGGGAAGTCAAATTCTTAGGCCATGTGGTATCCGGGGAAGGGGTGTCTGTTGATACATCCAAGGCTGAGGCAGTGCAAGACTGGGCACAGCCTAAAAGCGTTTTTGAGATCCGCAGTTTTCTGGGATTAGCTGGGTATTACTGCTGGTTTGTGAAGGATTTCTCCAAGCTAGCTTCGCCGTTGACTAGGTTGACGCGGAAAGGGGTCAAATTTGTGTGGAGTGAGACTTGTGAAAAGTCATTCCAAGAGTTGAAGGTTAGATTGACCACCGCTCCGGTTTTGATCATTCCGGAGAGAGGGTTGGGTTATGCGGTTTACTGCGATGCCTCGCGAGAGAGTTTGGGTTGTGTGTTGATGCAAGAGGGGAAAGTGGTAGCTTATGGCTCACGTCAGTTGAAGATACACGAGAAGAATTACCCTACACATGACCTAGAGTTAGCAGCAGTGATCTTTGCCTTGAAGATTTGGAGGCACTACCTTTATGGTGAGAGGTTCGAGGTATTCTCGGATCATAAGAGTTTGAAGTATCTGTTTACACAGAGAGACTTGAATTTGAGGCAGAGAAGGTGGATGGAGTTCATTGAGGACTATGATTTTGAGTTGCACTATCACCCGGGAAAGGCCAATGTTGTGGCCGATGCCCTTAGTAGAAAATCCATAGGTAATGTAGCTTGTATAGCCATCCGGGAATGGGAGATGTTGGGGGCACTTGGCGAGTTTGATTTGCTTCTGGGCAAATCTGTTGAGGCTGCGGCCTTGTTTTCTGTTGTTGCACAGCCTACACTTGTGACTCGAGTGTTAGAGGCACAGAGAGGTGACCTTGAGGTAGATTCCCTCCGAGAGAAGATCTCCAGCGGGAAAGTTGAGAAGGGTTTGACTGAGTATCCCGACCAGAGTGTGAGATACCGAGACCGTCTGTTTGTGCCGGAGTCTTGCCGAGAGGAAGTACTTCGAGAGTTTCACCATTCACGCCTTGCGGTGCATCCGGGAGGCACTAAGATGTATCGGGATTTGGGTCGCCAGTTTTGGTGGCGGGATATGAAGAGAGATGTGACAGTTTTCGTGTCTAAGTGCCTTACTTGTCAGCAAGTGAAGCCGAGCATCAGAGGCTAGTGGATTTGTTGCAACCCTTGCCTATTGCCGAGTGGAAGTGGGAGCATGTCACTATGGACTTCGTAGTAGGTCTTCTGAGGACTCAGCGGGGTAGTGATGCTATTTGGGTGGTTGTAGACCGGTTGACGAAGTGGCGCACTTTATCCCTATGCGCGTGAGAGATTCGGTAGATTATCTCGCCGACTTGTATATTCGGGACATAGTGAGATTGCACGGGGTCCCAGTGACGATCGTCTCAGATAGAGATCCTCGTTTTACTGCTAGGTTGTGGCAGAGTTTGCAGAGTGCCTTGGGCACTAAGTTGACCTTTAGTACGGCTTACCATCCTCAGACTGACGGGCAGTCCGAGCGTACTATTCAAATCCTTGAGGATATGCTTCGAGGTTGTGTCCTTGACTTTAATGGGATGTGGGAGAGGCACTTGCCCTTAGTGGAGTTTGCCTACAACAACAGTTTCCAGTCTAGCATCGGTATGGCACCGTTTGAGGCCTTCTATGGCCGACCGTGTAGGTCTCCCGTTTGTTGGGCCGAGATGGGTGATGCACCTTTGTTGGGTCCGGAGTTGGTTAGGGAGACGACGGAGAAAGTTGAGCTTATCTGTAGGAGGCTTGTTACAGCCTAGAGTCGCCAAAAGAGTTATGCCGACCGTAGGAAGAGGCCTTTGGCATTTGAGACGGGTGATCACGTTTTCTTGAAAATATCGCCGAGGCGAGGTCTGATGAGGTTTGGGAAGAGTGGGAAGTTATCCCCTCGGTTTATTGGTCCCTTTGAGATTCTTGAGAGAATTGGGGAGGTTACTTATCGTTTGGCTTTGCCACCGCAATTGTCCGGGGTACATAACGTGTTTCATGTTAGCATGCTTCGGAAGTACGAGCCGGATCCATCCCATGTGTTGGATTGGACCGACTTGGAGGTAGATGAGGATGCCTCGTATGAGGAGAGACCGGTTCAGGTCTTGGATAGGCGGGATCAAGTCTTACGAGGCAAGACCATTCCCTTGGTAAAAGTTTTGTGGAAACATCACGGAGTGGAGGAAGCCACTTGGGAACGTGAGTTGGAAGTCCGTGAAAAATATCCGGACATGTTTGTTAATGAGTAATCATGTATTGAAATTTTGTAATATCGTTGAACTTTAAGAGCATTACATATGTCTTAAGTTGTAAAACATTGTAAATGTTTTGGTAATGGGAGCTATGTTAACATTGTGTATGTTAAGTATATTGTGAAAATGCAAGCATGATATTAATGTTGCATGTGTTATGGAATTGTGGAAAATGAGTTGAAATTGGTAAATTTCAAAGAAATGCATGTTGATAATGCAGGTTGCCTTGTAAAATGTGAAATGCCTCTTGAAAAGAGATGGGATTGACCGGTAATGGGTCGGAATGTTTAATATTATGTTGTAATATTGTTGAGAATGGAGAAAACCTGTTTTTGAAAAACTTGTGTTTAATTTCGGGGACGAAATTCTTTAAGGGGGGGGAGGTTATAGCGATCCCGGTTTCCCTTGTCTTTAATTGTTGTATCCGGACTTAGGTTTCGTGGAGTTGGTTATTGTGTATACCTCGTTTACATCTTTTACTCTTTGTAATTGAGTCTTGGGTTGTGTTGGGCAGGTTTGAAACAGGTTGGTTGAGCCTAGAAACTAAAAGTAGTTGCCCAGATTTTTGCCTTCACGCTCGAGCGGGGCTTTTGATGCTCGAGTGGGCCCTTCGTTGTTGCTTCTCTGCTCGAGCGGGTGTTTGGACGCTCGAGCGTGATTTTCCATCTCCCAGTATTTCCTCTGCAGTGTTGGACGCTCGAGCGGGCGTTTTGACGCTCGAGCGTGAGTTTGTGTGTGACGCTCGAGCGAGGAGATTTACGCTCAAGCGGGGACCTGGTTCAGCAAAAGTACTGGGAGTGTGCATCCACCGCTCGAGCGGGAGTTTGGATGCTCGAGCGGAAGTCTGTGAGTGACGCTCGAGCGGGGTTTTCCACGCTCGAGCTGGGCGACTCTTATATAAAACCGAGATCCGACTTTTTGGATCACTTTTTCAACTCCATTTCTCTCTCTTACTTTTCCAAACCTCCATTAGAGAGCTTCTCTCACTAGAACCTCAACTTCTCTCTAGGTATTGATCTAGTAGGGATTGTCTCCTCACTTTTGGCCTTTACAAAAGTTGCGTTGATCGTCGAGGGCTACCTTTTGATCAAAGAATCTCGGGATTTGGAGCATTTCCGTTTTCTTCATCTTCTTCGTTGGGTGTCAACTTTTGAGGTAGGGATTCCTACTCACTCTTATGGGTTTTAACCTAGATTTTGAGCTTGTTGTTTAAATGGTTAATTTTGGGACTTAGGGTTTCAAAATGTATTAAAGAGGGTTTTGGTGATTTGGGCTCATAATGTGTATTTTGGGTTTCAAAGTGATGATATAGTTGTTGGTTGTTGGTATTTGAACCTTTGGGTTAATGTTGAGAGTTGGGGTAGAAAACCCTAGATTGTGTACAAATTAATTGGTGTAATTAATTTAGGAATATTGTTGTTATTTGGAATTGAGTTGGATATAATGAAATTGGCTCATTATATTGTAAATGGTAGAGTTAGATTTATTAATCGCTCACTTTTGAAAACATCGATATTTTATCTGTTGGAGCTTTTATTATCTGTTTAGAAATAATTGCTTGGGCTACCGGTGGAGGGTAGTTGTGATTGTTGTAGACAATGCATGATGATTAGGCAAACTAAAACTAATCAATTGGATATGTCATAGAGTATGACAGTTGATGGAATACGTTAACGCTATGTATTGATTGATTGTGTATATGACCTATGTGTATATACCTTGTGTTGTGTGGGAGAAGATAGGGGATGTACTCCACGGTTTAGGGGAAGATAAGGAATGGACCTCTAAACCGGATGTTGTTTGGGAGGAGATAGGGGATGGACTCCGCTGATACAGCTCATACGCTTGTCAGTTAATGTGTTGATATAGCTCATATGATTATCTATGGAAGTGTTGATATAGCTTATATGCTTATCTGTTGAGATGTTGATATAGCTTGTATGCTTATCTATTGTAAAATGGGAAATGTTTAATATGAGTAACTATCTCATGTAAGTTGTTGGCCAGGTTCTGAGCCATTGTTGGGAATTGGGAATGTGGTAAGGAATGGAAAATGAAATGAGACATGGACATAGTGGTCATGTAATGGAAATGAGTTATGAATTAATTTATGGGAATTAAGCATTTATCAATTGCTAATGTCTTAGTTATTGCTCATACTGTGTTTAGCATATCTCTACTGGGCGTTGGCTCACCCTTTATGGGACATCATTTTCAGGTACAGGTAGCATGCCACCTCCAAGAACATAGCTTGGATGGATATGGGAGTTGAAGACTCTTTTTTTGATTATTTTGTTTGTATTACATGTATATCAAGCCAAGTGCTTCTTTTGTATTGAGTTAGTACTCTTCTTTTGTGTAACCAAGTGTTGACTTGGAAAGCTGTAAGCCCGTAGGACATTTGCTTTTGTTGTTAACATGTAATACTGTTGTAAGAACTACTTTAATGAATAGAAATTGTTGATTTCTGTATATCAATGCATGTCTAAAGTGATGGGTTTTATGTATTATTTTGAGGGCGTTACAAAAAGCCAACGACCCATATTAAAAAGTTAAATATTCTTTTTTCTCTCTACTTTTTGCACATCTTTTCGTAAAAAATCAAAAAATCACCCCAAACATACTAATTTTTTTTTATATCATATTTCAACCAAAAAATCAAAAAGTTACTAAAAAAACCTATTCTCAAACGAGGCCTTTAACAATAATTCTAAAAATTCGTCACAAAAAGAGTTGCTAATTATACATTTTAACAACAATTTATAAAATTGTGATAAAAAGATTTATTAATTATAAATTTTTAATGATATAATACAAAAAATTTAGAAAGAAATAACTAAAACTAAAATCATAGCTTGGCAAAACAAATAGTTCAATTAATCAAATTCAAGTGTAAACCACTAAACCTCAACCTTTACTCCACTTGTCTAGCACAAGAAAACATCAGCAAAATGGACTACTTTATGTCCCCTTTTCATCTTTTCCAAGGAATGGCATAGTGCATAATTAAAAATTCTTCATAAAGCATGATATGCTAAATTTATATCAAAACATGAATACTTCTCAGAAAAATAATAATCTTAGAACATCATATTACATACACTTTGAATCAATTAATTGGAGCAGTCAATCATCTATTGCTTTATTGCAAAGTGGCCTCAGATAATTGGAGCTTAATTCTGTGTCTTTGGTGTCACTTGGGTTATGCTGGGTGGGTAAAGTACCTCTTTGATTCTTGGGATAGGGGTTGCCTGAGTCGGGTTAGTTGGAAGGCTTGGTAGGTAGTTTCGTTGTGCGTTTTGTGGTGCAATTGTAGATCATTTGAAGGTAGGGAGAATTCCATTAATTCCTTGAAAGGATCAGTGCTCACACAACTGTATTTTTGCCTCAAGGGGGCTGCCCCTTTCTTTATACTATTTTGTGGATTTTATTTTTTATTTTTGGTGAATTTGTACATGTTTGTTGATATATAGGGCTTTGTCTTGTTTTGTTTTGCTTTGCTTTGCATTTTTCTTGTTTATTTTTTATTTTTGGTGATTTGTACATGCTTGTTGGTTGTGGTCCTTCGCCGTCTTTCATAGTTACATTTACTTATAATAATAAAAAATGCACTGCCCAACTTCATGTAGTAAATAAAGAGTTGCACGGTCACAGAAATGCCAGGACTCAAAAGCTTTGCTGGATTTCTAGAATTGTACTTTTAACAGGTGAAAGACACCTCCTCATTGATGAATGGTGTTAGGTTTTTATTTTTGGCAATCCCGTTTGACAAAACTCCTTTGAGTTGTAATTTTATTCGCATTTATATTTCAGTGAGGCTATGAGTTGTTAAAGGCGAATCCAACCCAAATCGTGCTTTGTAGAGAAGTTTGTGATGTCAATACTTTCAAGATTGCCACTTCGCTGATTATTACGGGGGTCGAGTCCGTTCATGTTATACTTTTCAAGATTTTCCAGTTTTGGCCTTCCCGCTCGAGCGGGGAAATGGGCGCTCAAGCGGGGTTTGCAAGCTCACAGTATCTGTTTTGCCTGAAAAAATACTGGAAGGTGTGATTCTCCGCTCGATCGGGGAAACGGACGTTCGAGCGGGGAGCTTACATGAAATCACAAAATATGAAGTCTCCGCTCGAGCGGGAAGTCCCACGCTCGAGCGGACCGCGCGATCCCAGATTTCCAGATTCATTATGGAGTTGGTTTTCTTCTGAAACAAGGTTTATTTTGGGTTTCTATAAGAAGTGGGATTACTTTGGAGTTCTGCAAGAAGTTGGTTTTCTACAAACAAGAAGTTGGTTTTCTTTCCCAACTAGGATTGCTTTGGCTTTTCTATAAGTAGTTAGTTTTCTCCCAAAACTAGACTACTCATTGATTGAATTCCTCCAGATCTTCTTTTTGGTTCTTAAAGGTTTATATCTGGGGATATTTTGTTATTTTCTTTGATGTTTTATTGAGTATTCAATTCATGGTTTAAAGAGAGTACATCAAAGATTTGTTTGTTATACACAAAAGAGAGAGTTGTTCTTCAGTTGTGGATTCTGAAGAATTCGAGCCTGAAGCTTTGGTGGAATCTGGAGTGGCTCATCAAAAAGACAATTCCGTGGTGAAGATGGGGTTGGAAGAGGCACATAGAGGTTGGTTCAATTAGGCGTTGTGGATTCGCTAGATAATTGAGAGTATACCTGTGTAATTCCTTTATATCTTCTTAGTGGATTGTCTTGTGGCAGTCGGCCGTGGTTTTTTGATCACAGTTGGAGGTGTCCAATTGTGGTTTTTCCACGTAAAAATCGTTGTGTCTCTTTCTCTTGATTGTTTGATTGAGATTGTTTTCTACTGCTTATTATTGATACATAATCACAAATCAACATCTAGGGTTTCTAAATTTTTCAAATGGGGTTAGGTAAACTAAAAACAATTCAATAAACCACTCTAATTAATAAGTCAAAAACAATGGGAATGATCAAGATGTTGAAATATAACTACATAACAACGGACAAAAATAGACACTCGTGCCTTTTTTTAAAGAACACACCAATAATCCAATCAAGAAATATCTATATAAGAGCAAGCACGAAGCTTTATAATGCTAGATGTGTTCAGATTTCAAGTGAGACTCACAAAAAGCACCCAAAAAATTCTTATGCTATTGCTAAAAAAAGAACTGAATAAAAGAAGCATACACAAAATGATATAATAATCAAATTTAAATTGTTATCCTTGGAATGAAAATTGGCATTAAGAAATCCAACATGACAAACCTCAAACATTCTTTGTAACAAGCAATGGAAGAACGAGTGTGTCTCGAATTTCGATAAAGTTTGCCCATCATTAGATTCATTTGCAAATTTCTTGCTTTGTTAGGAATTCCCTCCATCTGTAAAATAAAGGAGTAAAGCATATTCTTATATTCTTAAAATGAAAGAAACTAAAAATGAATAAAACCACGTCTAAGTTAAATTGTAAAAAGACCATGTAACAAACCCAAGTTGCTCAAAACACTCATCCTAGAACATACAATGTAATTGTTGTTAGGAAAATATGTAATTCCCCACAAGTAAATCAATCAATGGGAATAAAAACTAATGCGGAAAAATTAAATCAAAGGCAACACAAGAATTTTTACGTGGTTCCCTCAATGTGAGCTACGTCCACGGAATCGAAATCCGATTTCACTATCAACCAAAAGGTTTCGAAACGATTACAAACGAGACACGAATGGTCAAACCACCCTTAGGTGAATTCCAAATAATCACAAATAAACAAGAGGAAAAACCTCACCAAATTGATGAATCAAAATCTTCAGAATCAGAGTTGAAAAAGACCCAAAATAATTAACCCAAATCAAAACCTTCAATGTAGACCTTCAAAGCAGAACCAAAACAGAGTTGCAAAGCAAAGCACAAATTCTTGAATTTGATGGCACCAATTCTTGGATTGACCAAGTCAAACAGGGCAACAATCAATACCAATTGAAGCCCAACAAATTACCAAGCACTCTCACCAATCAATTTGATCAAAAACGCTGCTGCCTTTTTTTCTCTTGGGAAAAAACAATACAAATAATATATTGAATCTAGGGTTTTTTTTATCAAATCTTAGTTGTTTCAAAATTAGATTGGGTCTCCTCAAATTAAATATAATATATAAAAATATATTATAATTAATACTAAACCAAATTAAACTCTTTTTCCAAAACCAATTGGGTCCCACACTCCAATAAGGAGGTATACCCAACAATTCTCCCCTACCGACTTAGGTGGAGACATCAACTATACCCGCCAAAGTTCAACACTTTAAATGTTTGTCCCTCGACAAAGTCTTTGTCAACATATCCGAGATATTATCATCTGTGTGAACCTTTTCGAGTTGTAACAATTTCGAGTCTAACACATCACGAATCCAATGGTATCTCACATCAATGTGTTTCGATCTCAATGAAAGGTAGAATTTTTACTCAAGTGAATAGCACTTTGACTATCACAATAAAGCACATACTTTCCTGCTTCAAACCCAACTCTTGCAAAAATTTCTTCAACCATAACTCTTCTTTGCAAGCTTCCGTAATGGCAATAAATTCAGCTTCGGTAGTTGAGAGAGCAACACATTTTTGTAATTTAGATTGCCATGCCACAGCTCCCCCTGCAAAAGTCATCAAATACCCCGAAGTAGATTTCCTAGAATCAATATCACCGGCCATGTCAGAATCTGTGAACCCATCAAGCATCGGCTTACCATCCCCAAAACACAAACACACCTTCGAAGTCCCTCGAAGATACCTTAGAATCCATTTTACCGCTGCCCAATGTTCTTTACCCGGATTAGAGAGAAAACGACTCACCACACCAACGGCGTGAGCAATATCCGGCCTTGTACAAACCATGGCGTACATCAAAGAACCAACTGCTGAAGCATAAGGAACTTTCAGCATCTCTTCCTTGTCTTTCTCACTTGTAGGACATTGATTCGAACTAAGCTTGAAGTGACCTGCAAGTGGACAACCAACCGGCTTTGCTTTATTCATGTTGAACCTCTCAAGAACTTTCTCAATGTAGCTTTCTTGAGACAACCAAATCAGCCCCTCTTTGCGATCACGAACAATTTTCATACCAAGTATTTGCTTTGCCGGTCCCAAATCTTTCATAGCAAAAGACTTGCTCAACTCCAACTTCAACTTGTTAATCATGGTAGAATCTTGACCCACAATTAACATGTCATCAACATAAAGCAAAAGAATAATAAATTTGCCATCCGGGAAATTTTTCACAAACACACAATGGTCCGAAGTGGTTTTAGAAAAACCATTATTCATCATGAAAGAGTCAAATTTTTTGTACCATTGTCGTGGAGCTTGCTTGAGGCCATACAAACTTTTCTTCAATTTGCAAACAAATTTCTCTTTCCCTTTCTTTACAAAACCTTCCGGTTGCTCCATGTAAATTTCTTCTTCAAGATCACCATGAAGAAATGCAGTCTTCACATCAAGTTGCTCAACTTCAAGGTTCATACTTGCAGCCATGCCAAGTACAACCCAAATAGAAGACATCTTTACCACCGGTGAGAAAATCTCGTCAAAGTCAATACCTTTCTTTTGCCCAAAGCCTTTTACAACAAGACGTGCTTTGTACCTCAGATTCTTCCTATCATTCTTCAATTTGAAAACCCACTTATTTTTCAGAATTTTCCTCCCTTTAGGCAACTTCACTAAATCATAAGTCTGGTTTTCAAGCAAGGAATTCATCTCCTCTTCCATGGCCTTTTTCCAATCACCTTTCTTTGCATGCTCAATTGCTTCTTGGTAGCTCTCCGGCTCCCCTTGATCAGAAATCAACACAAATTCATTGGGAGGATACTTTCTTGAAGGTTGTCGGTCCCTTGTAGATTTCCTCAACTCAAGTTGTGGTGGCGGTTCTTGAGTTGGATGCTCTTCTTCAATTTCTGGCTCAACTTCATTAGGATTAGCATCATCCTCTATATCTTCAATAGGTGGCTGCACATCTCCCCCATTTTCATCATCAACTGAAGATGAAGGAGATGGATCCATGTCAATGAGATCACTAGTTTTTGGCTCCGGTTGATCACCTTTACCAAAGTCTTCAATTGTTTGGTCTTCAAGAAACACAACATCACGGCTTCGAATGACTTTCTTGTCGACCGGATCCCATAATCTATACCCGAATTCATCACGCCTATAGCCAAGAAAAATACATTGCTTGACTTACTATCAAGCTTGGACCTCTCATCCTTTGGAATGTGAACAAAAGCTCGGCAACCAAACACTCTCAAGTGCTCATAAGACACATCTTTGCCAGTCCAAACTCTTTCAGGAACATCACCATTCAAAGGATAGCGAGGAGACAAATTGATCACGTCAACCGCTGTACTCATTGCCTCACCCCAAAAGGATTTGGCAATTTAGCTTGTGAAAGCAAACACCTTGTTCTTTCTACAATGGTGCGGTTCATCCTCTCGGCAACGCCATTTTGTTGAGGAGTCTTCTTAACTGTCTTTTGGTGCCGAATACCTTGGCTACGACAATACTCATCAAATGGCCCAGTGTATTCACCACCATTGTCTGATCGGATGCACTTCAATTTCTGCCCTGTTTCTCTTTCAACCATGGCCTGAAAATGCTTAAATACTTCTAGAACTTGATCTTTAGTTTTTAGTAGAAAAGTCCAAACTTTCCTTGAATAATCATCAATGAAAGTAACAAAATAAAGTGCACCACCATGTGTTCTAACTTTTAAAGGACCACAATCATTCGAATGAATCAACTCCAAAACATTTTCTTTTCTAGAAGCAACATTTTTATGAAAAGAAACTCTATGTTGTTTACCCGCCAAACAATGAACACAAGTTTTAAGATGTGTACCTTTCAAACCGGGTAGAAGCTCTTTCTTGAACAAAACTTGCAGCCCCTTTTCACTCATATGGCCAAGCCGCTTGTACCACAATTCAGTAGAAGTATCATCTTCAAGTGCATTGACAACACCTTTACAAATTTTTCCTTGCATCGAATAAAGTGTATGAGTCTTCTTGCACTTAGCCACCACCAAAGAACCCTTTGTGAGTTTCCATATTCCATCACCAAATTTGTTGTTGAAGCCTTCATCATCTAGCTTCCCAGTAGAGATCAAATTGAGACGAATGTCGGGAACATACCTCACATCTTTAAGTAACAACTTGCAGCCCAAATTTGTTTTCAAACAAACATCACCCATGCCGATAATCTTGGATAAACCTTCATTACCCATTCGAATAGAACCATAATCTCCTGCAGTGTAGGTAGTGAAGAAATCAACTCAAGAAGTCAGATGAAAAGAAGCACCAGAATCAATCACCCAATGACTCTCTTGGCCCACAAAATTGATACAATCATCTTCACAAACGACTATGAGATCATCGGTAGTAACTGCCGTTGTGTCTTCTTGTTTCTTATCCACACTTTTGTCACGCCTTTTCTCCTTGTTCTTGAGCTTTCGGCATTCCCGCTTCATGTGCCCTTTCTCATGGCAATAGTAGCACTCAACGTCTTTCTTTGAAAAAGAACCATCTTTTGATTTGTCACGGCTTTGATCACGACCATGAGGAGTCTTACTCCTTCCCCTTGTTTTGCTTTGGCCTCTCACAACAAATGCTTCCGAATGAGAGGAACCCGCTGATTTTCTTCTGGTTTCTTCACTCAACAGGCTACTAGTGACTTGGCCCATTGTGACAACTCCATCGGGCGCCGAATTACTAACCGTCACAACCAAAGTCTCCCAACTTTCGGGCAAAGAACTAAGTAGCATCAAAGCCTGCAACTCATCATCAAAAATAATTTTTATAGAAGCAAGTTGGTTAACAATACTCTTTATTTCATTCAAATATTCCGGAATAGGGCTGCCTTCTTTATATTTTAAATTAACCAACTTACGAAACAAAAAGGCTTTATTTGTGGCTGATTTTCTATCATAAAGACTCTCTAATTTTTTCCATAAATCATGTGCCGAAGTTTCAGTGACAACATGATGAAACACACTGTCATCAATCCATTGACGGATAACACCAACAGCTTTTCGATTTAACCTCTTCCACTCATCATCTTTCATATCATCAGGTTTGCCACTATCACCCTCAATAGGCCCATACAAGTCTTTACAAAATAATAGGTCCTCCATTTTAGTTTTCCAAGTTACCCAATTACTTCCATTGAAGCTAGACATACGACCCACATTCCCCTCCATTGATTTACAAAAATAAATAAACCCCAATAAACCGTAAGCTCTGATACCAGTTGTTAGGAAAATATGTGATTCTCCACAAGTAAATCAATCAATGGGAATAAAAACTAATGCGAAAAAATTAAATCAAAGGCAACACAAGAATTTTTACGTGGTTCCCTCAATGTGAGGTACGTCCACGGGATTGAAATCCGATTTCACTATCAACCAAAAGGTTTCGAAACGATTACAAACGAGACACGAATGGTCTCACAAACCACCCTTAGGTGAATTCCAAATAATCACAAATAAACAAGAGGAAAAACCTCACCAAATTGATGAACCAAAATCTTCAGAATCAGAGTTAAAAAAGACCCAAAATAATTAACCCAAATCAAAACCTTCAATGTAGACCTTCAAAGCAGAACCAAAACAGAGTTGCAAAGCAAAGCACAAATTCTTGAATTTAATGGCACCAATTCTTGGATTGACCAAGTCAAACAGGGCAACAATCAATACTAATTGAAGCCCAACAAATTACCAAGCACTCTCACCAATCAATTTGATCAAAAACGCTGCTGCTGTTTTTTTCTCTTGGGAAAAAACAATACAAATAATATATTGAATCTAGGATTTTTTTATCAAATCTTAGTTGTTTCCAAATTAGATTGGGTCTCCTCAAATTAAATATAATATATAAAATATATTATAATTAATACTAAACCAAATTAAACTCTTTTTCCAAAACCAATTGGGTCCCACACTCCAACAAGGAGGTATACCCAACAATTGTAACATTACATGGATAACATGAACATTTACACAAAAGTGACAAACAATACATCAAGTTCCTTAGCTACTGGATGAAAAGTGTAATCTAAGGTCTTCCTGATAACAATAAATCCCCCAAATTATGATGACATTTTCCAAATAAAGGGAGCAAGGAATGGATGGCAGAGAGAGTGAGCATCAAAGACTATCAATTAGCAACAAAATGCAAAATTTATACATAAACTACACATTCATATAATAAAATATAACCTCACCAAAAGTGACTTAACAAATTGAATAAAGAAACACGAATGCAAACAGAGAGTATGGAGATGGAACCTCAACAAGAGCAGCTCTATTCTCATTCAGTGAACAGTGACAAGATGCAATTTTGAACTTCACCTGCACCAAGATGTGAGAGTAAATTGTTTATCAAAAGTATAGCAGATGAAAGAGATGAATCACAAATTAAATGGGGAAAAAATAGTAGCTAGTAGTGTTGGCATATAGTAAGTAACATTCAAAAGGAACAGAAGATGCCCAAGCCATTCTGTGACATGACAAGCATGAATTGGAGCTCATGATCTTCCAACAACATAAAATCATGTTTTGAAATTAATTTTACCCTTTGGTTTGTCCATCTAAAGAACTGTCATACAAACTTAGATTACAAATGTTATGTGTTTTGAATTTTCAACAAAAAAATAAAACTATTGCAGAGTCCAAACAAGTGAAATACTCATAACAAGGGCACCTATATTGAAAGCCAATCAAGCAGTATCAAACAATAAATTATTTCGACAATACCCAATATCAAAATTTAAAATAATTGAAGCCCCTGGAAAAATTATCACTAGATGTGATTTATTTATTCATTCATTAAAATTATTTTTAATAATAATTTTACTGTGACTAACTATTGGATCTTTGGATTCACCCCAAAAAAAAAAAAACTATAGGATCTTTGGTTAAACAAGAACATTATATTTTATTTTATTTTATTTTACTAACAAAAAGAACTCTGTTGAACTTTCAAAGATCAAGATCCCCTCTTCCTCCTATATAACATAACAACAAATTTGATCTTCACATCAAAAACCAGAAAACAAAAACCAGAGAGAGAGAGAGATGGGGGTTTTGATTAAGCTAATAGATGGAGTTCTGTTATTCTTCTTCTTGGTGGTGATTTTAGCAGCTCCAGCTTTCGATGCACAAGTGTGCTTTCCTTCTAAGTTCTTCCCAAATTTCCTCGTTGACCTCAATCTCTGGTTCACAAGCGAGTACAATGATTACTTGCTCATAGAAAAGCCTTCTTTCTTTGTTGGGCTTATGTGGCTCGAGCTTCTCTTCCAGTGGCCACTTGCCATTGCAAATCTTTATGCTATTCTTGTGGGAGGGAAGCTCTGGTTCAATTCTACTTGCCTAGTCTATGGAGTCTCTGTTTTTACTGGAATGGTATTTTCCTTTTTCTTTTCATTTCTTTGTTTGGTTCTCGGGAAAATTTTGTATAATTTATTGGATTGCAATTGAAGAGGTGGATTTCACAGTCTCATTTTAGTCATATTGTTTTGGCATAGTATGAAGGATAGCATTCGACTCCACGCAAAAAAAAAAAAAAAAAAAAAAAAAAATATTCACAAATTTCACGAAATAGAATTGGTAAAGAAGATGTTATGTTTGAATTTTATGAAAAATGAAAGAGACATTAAAATATGTTTAGATTTTTTCACTTTATGTTCTTATTTTTTACTTTATAAATTATGATCCAAACATTGGACCAAGTACACAAGACACATGATTTAAATTGACCTGGTCTGGTGATTGTTAGGTCCAAATTTGTCCCTATTTTATTGGTTCAAGGCTTAAATACATCAATTTGGTGGTATCCTAGAATGAAATGCAATAATTTTAAATATTATACTATTACTAGGCTAAAAAAATAAGGATATGGTCCAATAAATCTAAATTCACAATCTAATCTAAATTAAAGGGGCATTATAGATTATGTAAGTTGAATTAAATAATTTTACTTCTAAAAGTGCCAGAAGAGTAATATTTTACTGGTATGTTCTTGTTGTTGGTTTAGTTTTTATTTGATATGATAACTTGAGATTTTATTTAACGTTTTTTAATTTTTGTAATGATTTCTTTATGTCTTGATCATGAAAGTAAATTTAGTATATAATTTTAGTGATTATATATGCAAGTGGAATATAGTCAAGATTTTTAAGCAGAAACCACTCTTTCCCTAGCTGTTTCAATTATGAAGATGTGAAAATGCATTTATCTGTGTTAAATTCCAATGACTTGCATGTAATAATTGGCAAAGTGAGATTTATGGCTAGCCATTTCTTTGAATTTTAAGCTCAAATGTATATACGATATGATTTATATTATTTTATGGTGGCTTTGAACAAGGAACAAAGATATCATAATGTTGCATTTCAGCAGGTCCAAACTCCTACCAATGAGTGCATTGTGGTTATGGTTTTGCATAAATTTAAAAAATGGATAAGCCACTAATGCAACTCAGTTTCTGGTGATTAAGGATTACTGATTATGAGCCTGTTCTGATTCCGGATGTATTCGGTAACAATCAAATCTTGCTTAAGGTTCAATTTTTTTTATTTTTTTTTTTTACAAATTAGAGGACATGGATGAATGTAATAATGATTAATAAAGTAGATTTAGCAAACATTAGAGTCTGAAATTGGTGTTTGAATCTCTTCTTGATTTTATTCATGCTTCAGGTTGTTGTATTAGCGGAGCTAATCTTGTCTTCCAGAATCACAAATGTGTTGATGATTATGTAGATTTAGCCAACATTAGAGTCCAAAATTGGTGTTTGAATCTCTTCTTGATTTTATTCATGCTTCAGGTTGCTGTATTAGCGGAGCTAATCTTGTCTTCCAGAATCACGAATGTGTTGATGATGATGTACTTACCTTTCCTGGGTTTTGCAATCTTAGCTATTCTGCGCGGCTTGTTACCATGCTCTCGCCAAACTAAAATGAACACCGGAGTCCCTGCATTGGGTAGGAAAAAGAGGGCTTGAGATGTAACTCGCAACCAAGATTTGGTACAACTACCTTGCATTTCCAGAACTGCTCATGCCAGTTTCGATGTATGTCATGCAATGCTAACTTGAAATTCTTAATAATTTTGTGATGAATAAGCTTTACTTGTTCTATGTTGTTATGCAAATACCAAATTTTTCGAAGTTGATTTTTTGAGGTGTGTTAGAAGTTTGTGGTATCATTTCTTCAGTAGGCAGTGGCATATCACAAAATGGTCTCACTTGATACAAAATATTTCATAAATGATTTGTAAAGTTGTTTTGGATATGTACGTTGAAGTAAGGTGACTTATATATTGTTTAATATATTATATAAATATATAACAATAGAATAATATATTAAATATATTTTTTTGGGGCTGAGAAGGGCTACACATTTGAATACATTCGGCCCATTTATTAAATGGGCCTAAAATATTGGTTCACCCTCGCCTTACGGGGCCAAACTAGCCTTTTCAAGTCCTAAAAAAATGGAGTTGGGTTAGGCGGGTTGGGCAAGCCAATAGGTCAATGCTATGAAGCATGGACACTCCAAAATTGGTGCTGTGGCAGTGTCCGACACGCGGACACGCCGGGGACACATACAGGACACGCCAGATGGCGTGTCCCTTTAATTTAATGATTTTTTTGGAAGGGGGACATGGCGGGGACACGTATGTCCATATCTAGACATGCCATGGGACACGGCGGGACTCTTTTTTGAATTTTTATATTTATTTGGGGTCAAAGTATAATATTTAAAAAGTTAAAAAAAAAAATAACCAACTGGCAAAGCCCTAATCGAACAACTGGGGGAGTAAATGAGTAAAATTAGACCTGCGAAGCCCTCCTCTCTCTCAGTCGAAGTCGAAGCCCTCTGAAGTCGATCGAAGCTCTCTCTCTCAGTCGCAGCCCTCCGAAGTCGATCGAAGCCCTCCGAAGTTGCTCGTAGACCTCTGATCCAGTCGTCTCAATCTCTGTTTCAGTCGATCCGGTCGTCTTCGACCTTCGATCCAGTCATCTTCGAAGGTAAGCCCCTCTTTCGCCTCTGTCTATTTCTCTCTCTCTCTCTCTCTCTCTCTCTCTCTGTGTGCTCTGCTTTCGGTTCGACTGAGACTGATTTTTATTTTTATTTTTATTTTTTTTATACGTTTATATATATTTATATGTAAGACTTTTTTTTTTTTTATTTGTTTATACTGTTTATAGGTTTATATATATATAAGATTTTTTTTTTTTGGTAATTATATGTTTATATATATGTATATATATAAAACTGTATTTTTTAAAAAAATAATTATAGGTTTATATATATACATGTATACAGTATGTAAACTCTTTTTTTATTTTTTATTTTTTATTTTTTATCCTTCTAATGTTAATGTTAATTTATAGGAAAAATGTCTAGTTCAAATTCTGCCAATAACATACAATCTGCCTTTGATGCTGAAGATGATAAGCCACTGTGGAAATATGTGACTATATTAGAAAAATCTGGTGCAAGAGGGGGGAATTATACTTTTCAATGCAACTTTTGTCGGGTTACACGTAAAGGTTCATACACTAAGGTAAAAGCCCATTTGATGCAAATTAAAAATCAGGGGATAGAAGTGTGTCCAAAAGTAACAAGTAAGGATAAAGCTGATTTTGAGAGAGCAATTGCAGAAGCAGAGTTGAAATTGAAAAACTCTAGGTTGAAGAAAGTCCCATTGCCTCCTCCTAGTTCAAGTGCATCATTAGGTTTATGTTTTAATGAACCAGAGGAGATGTATGGATCAAAAAGGAAGAGGTCAACTGCTATAGGGAGTGGAAGTAGTAGTAACCCTGTTCTGAAAGCATTTAACATTGGGGCTCGAGAACGACTAAATAGTGAGATAGCTAGAATATTTTATTCAGCAGGCTTGCCATTTCATTTGGCAAGAAATCCTTACTATGTTAGTGGATTTACTTTTGCTGCAAATAACAACATACAAGGATATGTACCACCTAGGTATAATATGTTGAGAACTACATTGCTTCAAAAAGAGAGGATAAACATTGATAGGTTGTTAGACCCTATTCGAGGCACATGGAGAGAGAAGGGTGTGAGTATAGTCAGTGATGGATGGAGTGATTCCCAACGAAGGCCATTAATAAATTTTATGGCTGTTACCGGAGGTGGGCCTATGTTTCTTAAAGCAGTTGATTGTTCAGGGGAAACGAAAGACAAGTATTTTATTTCCAACTTAATGAAGAAAGTAATTATGGAGGTTGGGCCTAAAAATGTGGTTCAAGTCATTACAGATAATGCTGCAAATTGCAAGGCGGCGGGACACCTAATTGAAGCACAATTTCCTCACATCTTTTGGATTCCTTGTGCTGTGCACACCCTCAATCTTGCCTTGAAGAATATTTGTGCTGCTAAGAATGTGGAAAATAATTCAGTTGCATTTGAAGTGTAACGCCCTCAAAATAAACCCATAAATCATCTAACAATAGCATGCTTAGACATAAGAGAATAAAGCATAAATATATTCCATCAGAGTAATCATTACAAAATGTATTACATGTTGACAAGAAAAGTAAATGCCCTATGGGCTTACAACTTTCTAAGTCAACACTTGGTTACAAAAAAAGAGTGCTAACTCTATACAAAGAAATCCCTTGGCTTGACATACATGTAATACATCAAAAGAAAGCAAAACAACAGAAACAGTCTGTCTGCCTCTGGCCTCCCAAGCTATGTCCTTGGAGGTGGCATGCTACCTGTACCTGAAAATGATGTCCCATATAGGGTGAGTCACAGCCCAGTAGAAATATACTAAACCAACTATAAACAATGACTAAAATAATAGCATTCAATAGATGGTCCACACTTATATTCCAACTTATGTCGTACTACAGTTTCACTACAATCATGTCCATGACACATTTCAGTTTCCATTCCTTATTCAACTTTAAGCTTGAACACAAGGCTCAGAACCTGGCCAAATCATTTAATGAGATTATAACTCATCACTAAAATACTTTCGAAATTCATGATGGATACACATTTTGGTGCTGTATCAATATAACAAAACACTTCCATACTTCACAAATGATACACATTGTAGTACTGTATCAATATAACAAAACACTTCCATACTTCACAAATGATACACATTGTAGTGTTGTATCAATGTCAAACAATTTCCGGTTTAGAGGTCCATCCCCTATCTTCTCCTAAACCGTGGAGTACATCCCCTATCTCTTCCCACACAACACAATGTATATAAACACAGATCATATACATAATCAATCAATACATAAGGTTAATGTATTATTCCACAGTCATATTCGATGACACTTTCAATTGATTAGTTTTAGTTTGCCTAATCATCATGCATTGTCTACAACAATCAAGACTATCCTCCACCGATAGCCCAAAGCAGATATTTCTAAACAGAAAATAAATGCACCAAATGGATAAAATATCAACATTTCGTCTAGGTGAGCGATGAATTAATCCAACTACACCCTTTTATTCCATACATTTCCAATTTGAATAATTCCTATTCAATTTCTCATTTCCCAAAATTAATTATACAAATTAATTTATCATAACAATTAGGGCTTTTTTCCATTATCTCAATACCAACCCTAAGGTTCCATTTTCATCAATAATCCAACACATGATTCTATTTTCTAATGTATTACATACATATGGGTTTTTAAATTTAGAAACCCCTCTTTTGAAAAAATTACACAAAGACCCCAAACTTTCTCAAAATTACCCAACAACCCCCAACATATCGAAATGCCAAAATTTAAAGACAAAGCTCATAAGATGGAGTAGGATATCCCTACCTCGAAGTTAGAGCTCAAACGGAGAAGATGAAGAAATCGAAAGTGCTTCAAATCCCAAGATTCTCGGATCAAAACGAAGCCCTCGACGATCAATACACTTTTTACAAAGACCACAAAAGAGTGGAACACTCTAGCTAGATCAAACCCTAGAGCGAAGGGAGATTCTAGAGAGAGGAGCTCTCAAAATTGGTTTTTGGAAAAGTAAGAGAGAGAATGAAAAGTGAAAAGTGATTCAAAAAATACCCAGCTGCCAACTGATATACACATGACCCGCTCGAGCGGAGAATAGAACGCTCGAGCGTCAAGCACAAAAAACTGAACCCGCTCGAGCGTAATAAGGCTCGCTTGAGCACCAAGACACAGAAACAAAATACATCCGCTCGAGCGCGAAAACCAATCCGCTCGAGTGTAGATCCACCACCCCCAGAACTTTTACAGACAAAGGCTACCCGCTCGAGCGCCAATAGGCCCGCTCGAGCGCAAAGAAGTCCGCTCGAGCGTGAATAATGCACCTGCAGAAGTTTTGCAGAGCATAAAATGCTGGAAGTATGGAATCTCCGCTCGAGCGCACAAGGACCCCCTCGAGCGGACCACTCAAAAACTGGGCAATAAGAATTTGAACTAAGGCTTAACCCACCTGTTCGAAGCACGCCCAACACATCCCAAAACTCAAACATATGGAATTAAAGGATGACAACATGATACACAACCACCAACTCCACGGAACCAAAGTCCGGAATACAACAAATACAGAAAGGGAAAACCGGGATCGCTATATGAAGAGTGTAATTGGATTAGTGAGATTGTGGGTGATGTGATGATGATCAAGAATTTTATTTGTAATCATTCCATGAGGTTGGTAATGTACAATCAGTTTGTGAGTTTGAAGCTTCTTTCAGTTGCTGAGACACGCTTTGCTTCTTCCATTGTCATGCTTAAGAGGGTCAAGTTGATAAAGCAAGGTCTCCAAACAATGGTAATCAGTGACAAATGGAGTTGTTATAGGGATGATAATATTGGTAAGGCCAAGTTTGTGAAGGATAAGTTGTTGGATGACTTTTGGTGGGATCAAGTCAACTACATACTTTCCTTTACTGCTCCTATTTATGACATGATTAGAGTTTGTGACACCGATAGACCTTCTCTTCACTTAGTATATGACGTGTGGGATACAATGATAGAAAAAGTGAAGATGGTGATATATAAGCATGAAGAAAAGCGACTAGAAGACGCGTCTACATTTTATAATGTAGTACATCAGATTCTTGTAGACCGGTGGAACAAGAACAACACACCACTTCATTGCTTGGCACACTCATTGAATCCAAGGTGATTACAACATAATTTACTATTTTTATTAATTTAAGTTTAATATTATTCTTTCACATTTATAATGAGTAGTACTTTTTTTTAATTTTAGGTGTTATAGTGATGTGTGGCTTCATGAGGATCCAAGCCGAATTCCCCCACATAGGGATGAGGAGGTTTGTCTTGAGAGAAAAAAGTGCTTGAAAAGGTTCTTTGATGATCCAATGGAGCGTACTAAAGCAAATTTGGAGTATGCTAAGTTCTCAACAAAAGAGGGGCCATTTGCTGACATTGATTCCATTGGAGATAGATGTGATATGGATCCTCATAGTTAGTGGGTTGTTCATGGTGCATCTGCACCCACTCTTCAATCTTTGGCTTTAAGGCTACTTGTGAAACCTTCTTCTTCATCATGTGCTGAGAGGAATTGGAGTATATACTCTTTTATCCATTCAATGAGAAGAAACAAGATGACACCCCAACATGCAGAGGACTTGGTTTTTGTTCATAGCAACCTCCATCTTTTATCAAGGAGAACCCCACAATACCTTGAAGGAGAGACCAAGTTATGGGATATTGCGGGCAACACATTTGATTCATTTGATGATGTTGGGATGCTTGAGGTTGCAAATCTATCACTTGATGAACCTGAGATGGAGGTTGTGTTGTTTACAGATGATGGAGGTGCAAACGAAGAAAAAGGTGGTGATGCTAATGATGATGAAGACGTGCAAGAAATTGGATCTACTTGAAGTTTTGAAAGGCCTACTTCTTTTCTTTTCTTTTCTTTTCTTTTCTTTTTTCCTTCTTCTTTGCCTCTTATTTAGTGCTTTTGTGAAGAATATTGTTGGATGTTGGATGTTTTCCCCTTATATTTATTGTTGGATGTTGGATGTTGAATCTTTTGCCTCTCTTATATTTATTGAATTAATGGTACTATGTTAGTGTTTGTTAATTTTGATTTAGAATGAATGTAATACGAATCTACATAACACATAAAAATATATATATATATATATATATATAAATTCGTCGTGTCCCCCGCCGTGTCCGTGTCCGTGTCCGTGTCCCCGTTTTTTGGAAATTGCCGTGTCCTGTGTCCGTATCCGTGTCCGTGTCCGTGTCTGTACTTCATAGGATCAATGCCCACTCTTATCTACGATAGTGTCTTTTTTTTTTTCAAACTATTTTAGAGTCAACCTAGTTAAAAAAATATATAAGAAAAATTGTTTATAAATCCATTGATGGGTGTGCACAGTATTAAGTCTAAGAATTTGTATGTTTGTTAGTGATAAGGACACATTTATTAAATTATATTGGTGACGACAAGGCGCGTGGCCAATTAAGTCATAGATTTGCCAGAAGGCTGTGCATAGTTTTAAAATCAGTTATTTAGAATGTGAGATTCACTGTTTGTGAATTTCATGCGATCCAATTCTGAGTTCAGAACCCTTCTTTAATTCATGTTTTTGTCTTCTTGAGAGAAGTCTACAAACAAAACAGTGCAAAAATCAATATATCAAGTGGCTCCATTTTTTCAAAAGGCATCCGATTTTTAAGTCAGATGCCTAAACATTGGAAGGAAAATTTTTATTTTTTATTTGTAAGAAATCGAATTAAAAAATATTTGTTAAAAGACAACAGGAATATAGTATTTTAGCTATAGGGTTGCATAAGCACCCTGCCATTTAAGCATTGTTTGTTTGGGGGATGACTTTGGGATTAGATATTAATTTAATAAGTTACTTAATTCAATCAAACATAATGAGTCTGGACTTCTAATCCACATGGACATGCGTTATCTTCCATATAGGAAGGGTGAGATAGGAGATTGAGGAGAAGTTTGGATTAATTTACTAAAATACAAAATTGGTAGAATTTTTTTTAATCCTTGTAATCTTGGGTAAATCCAAATATAGGATAAGATACACAATCTAAAAGAATTGACAATCTCCAAATTAACCGCCCTCAAAATGTTGGGCAAGTTTGGCAATATACTAAGCCTTCGTTTAGCTAACTTAGTTAGGTTAAAAAAGTACAAAAGATAAAATAGGCTAAATAAGCCAGTAAGACAAAATGTCATATCCAAATTATAATCATTTTATTTTTTCTCTCAAAAAAGTTAAAAAAGCCAAATCAAACGAACTTTTTAGTTCAAGCTAAAAAAGTCCAAACTCAAAAAAGCTAACTAAAAAAGTCAATGCCAAATGGCGACTAAAATAGTCAAAAAGTTACTACTAAAAAAATTAATTTTACTATTATTTTTTGCACGTTTTTCCGTAAAAAGTCAAAAAGTCAACTAAAATAGTTAATTTCCAAAACATTTACTTCAATCCGTCTAAACAAACATGGAGAAATTATTTAATACTCTTAGAGCAAATATAGATGGTGTAACGCCCCGAAAATAATTCAACATGAACTACTCTCATTAGCAAACATTTACTAATCAATGGCAATGATCCTTCCATCTTCCTTTATATATATATATAAAATAAATTTGTTTAATACAAAAGTTCCATATGCGGCATACATTCACAACATAAATGAATACATGGATCTATAGCATGTGAAACATCTAATCTCGAAAACAAATAAATGCCCTTAAGGGCTCACATCTTCCAAGGCAATAGCCCGGTTACATAAAATGGTCTCTCGAACCCATACACATTAGCCCTTGGCTTCACAAATTCACAACAAAAATAAAAGAGCTGTTTACTCTTTACAAAAATATCCACGCCCTCAGTTCGGCGGGATCACCATATCTTTACCTGCACCAAATCCCATAGGGGTGAGCATAAAGCCCAGTAGAGAATTCTAACAAAGTATATACAGTTATGCAATTCCCAATAAAAATGTAAATGTCAATGCTATGCCATGCTCTTTTAAGGAAAATATCATTTCATGCTCTTTTGAAGATTTCAAATTTTCAATTAAAACTTGCAATCTCAACACATTTCAAACTTCCAGTTTTGATCAATAGGGGCGGTAAATACGACACTGGTAATCCCTAGGCTGGTGTCTGCAAGTAGACTCTACAAGTTCTACCAAATTGTAATTTTTACCGGTATTAACCGGAAGGCTCGACACCTATCCGCGCGGTTTTCTGATCTTTCACCATAGACACTCAGGCCAACTTATCAAATTCATCTACACCCCTAACCGGACTTACCACCGTATTTACCCCATGACTCATTTCCATGATTCTTATTACCACACCTTTTTCTTTCATGAAATAAATATCTTCAATTTAAATTCATAATGCATAACAATAAACTAAAAGTGTATTCAATGCAATGATTTTTTCATGTCTCATATCATTTCTCCATTTCCAAGTGTCTTAACACAACAATAAGCGAAAACATTTTTTTCATTCCCTTCCTTCAACGTTATTTCGCAAAATAACCATATGTCTTCAACACACAACAACAATTTCTCATTTTGTAGAATTCCATCAATTCAAGCCTTTCAAGGCCACAAGAGAAGTTTTCCAAACACAAATCCCCAATATTCACAACTCTCACAATTCATAATGCACAACAATTTTAGTTGCCTCACAACAATATATCATCATGTGTCCATCAATAGTTTTTAAAGCATATTCTCCATATCAATATAAATATCATAAGATGGTCATTTTACAAAACATATCGTGGAGCCTACACTCAACCATTCTTTAAAACACAATAAGAATAAGAGCACCATAACTATTTCCATACTTTCCAAAATCCCTAATCTCTAGGGTTTTTATCAAAACTCAACATTTTTCCATTTCTTTGTGAAAACCCTAATCAAACATCTTTCTTAGATTAACAAGATAAAACCTTCAAAGGTTGACCAAAATTTTTGAAAGGTTTAAAATCCTCTTTTGAAAAGTCTCTACATTTTTAAAATTTCAAAGTTGAAATCATCAAAACTAGAAGCAAACTCTTGTATCATCAACAAAATGGCAAAACTTGTATATATAACTCAAGAAATCCCTACCTCAAGCTTGATGATGAAGAGAATGTGAAACCCTAACTTGATTTGGGAACTTCTTCAATTTTTCCACAACACCCAAAGGAGCCCTAGCTTGGATCTTCAAAGTTGGTGTGAAATGTTGATGATCTAGACCCAAAGGTTACAAGAATCAAAGTATTTTAGGGTGTTAGAAAGGTTTTCTAGAGAGAAGGAGGAGGAAAATATGGTTTAGAGTGAGAAAGAAATGCCAAAAATGAGATACACTTTCGGACTAAAAGGGAAGAAAAATAGAGTTTTCGGATCTGGGCAGCTCCTGCACGTGCGGAGCCTATTCCCGCACGTGCGGCATGTACCTCCCACACATGTGGCACCTCCCCGCACCTCCTCACGCACGTGCTTTTTTAGTAGTGTGCAACCCACTGAAAATTCCCCTCTCCCCGCACATGCGGCTTGGCCTCCCGCACGTGCGGCCCCCACCCCGCACGTGCGGCCTAGGGCCCCGTACGTGCGGCCTTGGCCCAGCAGTCCAAAATCCTCCGGTTCGGCCCCTGGGCACCTCGGACTCGACCACACCCTCTCCGAAATGGGTGAAATTCAATCACCAAACGAAAACAAGAACAAGAACTTTATTCAAAAAAATTATTTCCGGACGTTTCAAGCCCAACGAAAAAAAGAAAATACAAGAAAGGTGGAGCGAAGAAAGAAAGAAAGAGGAGAAAAGAAAGAACCGGTCATCACAGATGGTGCTCTAAAGTAGTAGTTACTGGTTTAAACTATGTGATCTACTACTTTTATGTTAGAGTTTTAGGAGATAATTGATTTGGTGTCAATTTGTAAATGGAATAGAGTATTGCTCCAAAAGTATTGAATAGTTTTTTAAAAGACATGATTTACAAGTTAGACTGCCCTTATCCATATAACTACCATTTTCTACCAAATCTGAAGACTTCTGAACAAAGAGGCTATATATAATATGCTCATAAGGGCACGTTTATGGATTGATAATTTAGGAGAGGAAGTGAAGGATTTGGAAGAGTAGAGTTACCTAACATTATGTGTCAACCTAGTTGGATATATTCTTCAAGAATACTGCTAGTTTTGCTTTGCTTTCTTATTTGATGTAATCTATTTGTACTTTTTGAACTTTGATTTACATCAATAAATTTATTTTTGCTGATAAAAAAAAATATTATGTTTAATTTACTTTTAAGGGATAGAATAGAAATATATGGAAAGTTATGAGGTTGAGAGAATACAAATATTTTATACACTTCTTTTCCCCTTCAAAATTGGAAATAATGAAACAAAAAAGAAAATGAAATATTTCTTAATAATATTTTGTAAGACCTAATTAAATATTAACTAACCAAACAAGTGGGACGATAGCTCTCCTCCCTTTCCTTAACCTTTCTTCCTTTCACACCCTTTTAACTAGCTTTTTCCTTCATTCTCCCTCCCAAGGTTTTGAAAACCGGATCGAACTGGCCGGTTGAACCGTCGACCGGTCGGGGTTCCAGTCTGGATATACCCTCTGAACCGGTCAAAACTAAAAACCGGCCTATTTAAAGAGAACCGGGAAAACCGGCGGTTGAACCGGCCGACCCGGAGCTGGTTTGCCGGGTTGATTGACTTGAATTTTTTTTTTCCTTTCTTTTCTCTTTCTTTCTTATTATATATATATATATAATAAGATATATATATATATATAATAAGAATATAAGAAAAAATTAATTTGAAACTCTCTTTCAAGGGTCTCCTCTTACGAGGAATCCCATTAAGAACTTGATGAAATTATTGTGAAAGTCTTCACCTATTTATAAGAAAAAAATTCTTTCAAAAAAACTCAAGAAATCCATGTGAGATTCAATCAAATGTATTTGAGGGAATATTGAAATTTTCATATCTCTCCAAAATTTTTGCTCTTCTTTCAATCAAATTATTTGAATTAAAATCATATGGAGGGAATATTAAATATTTGATTTCCTCTTTCAAAATTAAAATTAATAATATTTTAAAATATATTATTATATTTTTTCAATAAAAAAAAATATTAGGACAAATATTTAAGATAATTTAATATTTTTAATTTATAATTTATTACTTATATTTTATTAAATATAATTTTAATATATTTATTACGTCACGGTTCGATTTCGGTTCAACTCGACGGTTGAACTGGTGACCCGTCCACCCGATCCCTTTTCCGGTTCGCTCATTGGTCCAGTTTTTAAAACATTGCTCCCTCCATCCACTCAATCTATATGGAGTACAGAGGAAATAGTGGAACTTGAACTAAAACAAGAACAAAGATTAGTGACCCAAAGGATGGTGTGTTTGGTAACGTTTACGTTTTCAGTTTATATTTACAAAAATTTTATAAACTGGTTTTTGTTTATTTTTAGAAAAACATAAACTACAAACGTGTTTGGTAATTGAAAAAATGTTTTAAAAATTTTAAAAATATAAAAAATAGTGAGAAATGGCAAGTGGTGGCAAGTGGCGGCGGAAGACGGTGGTGGAAAGTGGTGACGGTGGATGGCGGGTAGCTGATGGTGGCGGGTGGGTGGTGGTGGTGGGTGGGTGGGGACGGTGACGGGTGGTGGGTGGTAGCGAGTGGGTGGTGGTGGTGGTGGTGGTGGTGGTGGGGTGGCGGTGGCAGTGGCGGGTGGTGGGTGGTGGCAGGTGGGTGGCGGTAGTGGCGAGTAGGTGACGGGTGGTAGTGGTGGGTGGGTGGGTGACGGTGGCGGGTGGTGGGTGGTAGGGAGTGGGTGGTGGTGGTGGTGTGGTGGTGACGGGTGGGTGGTGGGTGGTGATGGTGGATGGGTGACGTGGCGGGTGGTGGGTGGTGGTGGTGGTGGCGGGTGGTGGTGGCAAGTGGGTGCGGATGACGGGCGGTGGTGAGTGGTGGCGGGTAGGTGGCGGTGGTGGGTGGTGGGTGACGGTGGTGGGTAGTGGTAGCGAGTAGGTGGTGGTGGTGGGTGGTAGGTGGCGGGTGGGTGGGTGACGGTGGCGGGTGGTAGGTGGTAGCGAGTGGGTAATGGTGGTGGTGGTGGCGGTGGCGGTGAATGGTAGGTGGTGGTGGCGGATGGGTGGTGGTGGTGGTGGGTGGCTAGTGGTGGCAGGTGGTGGATGGTGGTGGCAAGTGGGTAGTGAGTGGTGGTGGCAAGTAGGTGGCGGGTGGTGGTGGCGGGCGGTGGATGGTAGTGGCGGTAGCGGGTGGATGGCAGGTAGGTGGTGGTGGTGGTGGCAAGGGTGGGTGGTGGTGGCGAGTGGGTGGCAGGTGGATGGTGGTGGCGGGTGGGGGTGGTGAGTGGTGGTGGCAGGTGATAGTGGGTGGTGGTGGCGGAAGACGGTGGTGGAAAATGGTGGCGAGTGGTGGCTAATGTTGGGTGATAAAAAAAAAAACTGAAAACTCAAAATGGAAACACATTTTTTGTGTTTTCATTTTTTGGCCAAATTTATAAACTGAGACTACTGATTTATAAATCAAAAATTTTACCAAATAAGTTTTTATTTGAGTTTTTAAAATTTTTGTAAATATAAACAGAAAACTGAAAACGTAAGTGTTACCAAACGGCACCATTGGGCAAGGCCTGTCTTCGGTCTATATATATGGGCTGGACCAGAGCTGACTGGATAAGTGGGCTCACCATGGGCTTACTCTAAAAATTTGATATGTTTCATAAAAAAATTGAATTAATTAGATAATTGTAATCACATGATTTTGTGGGCTTACTCCAAAAATTTGATGTGTTTCATAAAAAAAAAATGAATTAATTAGATAACTGTAATTATTTGATTTTGTTACATTTATATTTTAAAAAATTATGCAACAATGTTTTAGTCGTACTCATATAATTTCATTATATTTATTTTCAAAAAATATGTAATTATGATTTTGAAAAAATATCATTAATTTTTTTTGATGATATATTTGATGAAATTATGTGGCTGTGATTATCTAGATGATCTATTTTATTTTATTTATTTATTTTTTATGATTAACCAACCTATGGGAGCCTATAGGGTTAGTTTGTTTTTAGAGTTAGATTGAATGAGATTGTTGTTTGAAAATTGTTAGTGAAGATATTATTAGCGTGGTGGGATTGTGTGAATGGATTAAAAAAAAAAAAATTTATGTTTACTTGATGATGATCGGACTAATAAGAATTCGTGTTTGTTTTGACATTCGATAAGTAAAATAGTCAAGGGGTTGGATTTTCTCAAATTGGTCATCCAACTTGAAAAAGAATTTTGGCTTGGTTAGCTTGTTTTGGGGCTGATTCCGATGATTCAAATCATTCACTTTTTAGAACTCATCGAGTGGAATATTTATGCAAAAAATTAAGATGATCGGATATCGATAGCTACAAGTTTAAATCACATTTATCTTTAATCACATCGATAATTATATGTTTTAATCACAATTATAATTTCAAAAGTGACCATCAATTTTTTGTAATACAAATATATAAATATTTATATTCAATCATTTTAATTTTTTTATATGAATATTCTACTTGATGAGAATTAAAAAGTAAATAGTTTAGATCACTGAAGTCGGCTCCAAAATAGGCCTATCATGCCAAAACACAATCTCAAGTAGAGATGGCAAACTTGAAAAGAATTCAAACCTAATAGTCAATTATCTCATAATCCTAATGGATTCATTTTTCAATATGCCACTACTAGTCCGCTTATTCCATACCTTAGGCTATGAATCCAGTGGTTCATTTTGCAAACAAACATGATAATTGTGATTCTACCCAACTATTAGTCCAATCCAAACTCTCATCTCTTAAGACAAACAAGGCCATAAAAATAAAAGGATTGATTCATCGAAATAGAGTTTGTGATGGCTTATGAGACCGGACTACAAGTGTTAATCCAGATAATGGACTGGTGATAAGCCAAACTCTATGGGTGTGTTTGATTGGATTGACTGAATAAGGAGGATTAGAATCCATCGGACTTGAATCCTAGGACTGTGAATCCCCCGGACTATTTAGTTGGATTAGATATATATATCTTGCATTTGTTTTCTTATGGGATTAGATGTCTGGAAATGACTATTTTTAATGAATCCAATGTTTGGTTGGACGGACTGGATAGGATAAATGAGCAAAAGACTATTTTACCCTTTTTTAATTATTTACTACGTAATAGCAATATTAAACATATCTTTAATATTTAATTATTTTTAGCTAAATTAAATAAAAATTTATTTTATTTTATTTTTTACACAATTAAATAAATTTATTTTTTTTAAATAAAATAAATAAAATATCAATAAAAATATATGTTATTTTTTTAATTAAAATTTTAAATAAATTTGTTTTTAAAAATAATAATAATTAAACAATGAAATTAAATAAAACATCTATTAAAATTTAAATAATGAAATTAAATAAAATATAAACAAAATTTTAAAATAAAACATTAATAAAATATCTATAAAAAAATTAAATAAATTAAACATCAATAAAAAGTTAAATAAAATTATTTTATTTTTAAATTGAGACATTTAAATTTTATTGAATTTTATTAAATATAATACATAATTAAATAGTAGAGGGTCAAAATGGTCATTTTACCACCTAATCCCAACAGTAAATAGTCCCTCCAAAATTGTCCCACACCCCCTCCGCCCCCTCTCCCCCCCCCCCCGAGGGGATAGTATAATCCCCTATATGAGGGATAAGGAGTCCGGCCGAACTCCATGTCCGGCAAACTAAAAACAAAAATAAGCGATAGACTACGCACTCCATCGAATAAGCAATCCGAATAGTGAATAATCCCCCCTAATCCCCCAATCAAACACACCCTATGTGTTTATATATAACCGTCCAAAAGGTTGTTATTAGACTTGACAACCATACAAAAATTTACATTAAAATGTGTTAAAAAAAATATATGAAAATATGTCAAATAGGTAGGACTAATAAAATAGAGAAAATTTTCAAAAAATCACAAGGTTAAGTTTGAATTTTATTAATAAAAGGTTTTTTTTGCACAAATCATAATAAAAAATTACAAATTCGAATTTGAAATAACTCAATTCTAAAAATAATAGGGTAAATTACAAACATGTAAATTGCAGATACACTCAATTTGAATTTTGAATTTCTTTAAATAAAATAAAAAATAAAAATTTGAATTATTATTCAATTTTGAATTATTATTTCTCTCTAATTTAATCATTATCTTTGCTATGAAAGTGAGTGTTCTTTTAAAAATTTTATATTTAACTTCAATTTCACATCATGACAAAACTAAAATCATTCTCGTGCATTGTTTATGTTGCAACATAATTTTTAAAATAATTTTATGTATTTGTACAAATATATATATATATATATATATATATGAGATAATTATTGAAAAGTCTAAGATAAGGACGATATAAGGCATTAGGTTCAGTAGATATTTTTTATTAGTGACACTTTGTAAAATAATTTAGTGAGAAGTCTTTTTATTAGTTTTGAAGGACATTTTGTAACGCCCTCAAAAAATACATAAAACCCATTACTTTAGACATGCATTGATATAAGAGAAATCAACCAATTCTATTCATCAGAGTAGTTCTTACAACTGTATTACATGTTAACAACAAAAGCAAATGGACTATGGGCTTACAGCTTTCCAAGTCAACACTTGGTTACACAAAAGAAGAGTACTAACTCTATACAAAAAAAAAGCCCTCGGCTTGATATACATGTAATACAAACAAAATAAACAAAAAGAGTCCTCAACTCTCAACATCATCCAAGCTATGTCCTTGGAGGTGGCATGCTACCTATACCTGAAAATGATGTCCCATAAAGGGTGAGCCAACACCCAGTAGAGATATGCTAAACACAGTATGAGCAATAACTAAGACATTAGCAATTGATAAATGTTTAATTCCCATAAATCAATTCATACACCATTTTCATTACATGACAACTGTATTCATGTTTCATTTCATTTTCCATTTCTTATCATCTTCACAATCTACATCAACGGCTCAGGACCTGGCTAACCACTTATATGAGACAGTGACTCATATCAAACGCTTCCCATTTTACAATAGATAAACATACTAGTTGTATCAACATCTTAACAGATAAGCGTACAAGCTGTATCCACATTTCAACAGATAAGCATATTAACTATATCGACACTTCCAAAGATAAGCGCATGAGCTGTATCAACACTTCCATAGATAAGCATATTAGCTATATCAACACATTAACTGACAAGCATATGAGCTGTATCAGTGGAGTCCATCCCCTATCTCCTCCCAAACAACATCCGGTTTAGAGGTCCATCCCCTATCTCCCCCTAAACCGTGGAGTACATCCCCTATCTCCTCCCCCACACACAATGTATATACATATAAGTCATATACACAATCAATCAATACATAACGTTAATGTATTCTATCAACCGTCATACTCTATGACATATCCAATTGATTAGTTTTAGTTTGCCTAATCATCATGCATTGTCTACAACAATCAAAACTACCCTCCACCGGTAGCCCAAGCAATTATTTCTAGACAGATAATAAAAGCCCCAACAGATAAAAATATCAATGTTTTCAAAAGTGAGCGATTAATAAATCCAACTCCACTATTCTACCATATAATGAGCCAATTTCATTATTTCCAACTCAATTCCATATTTTCTCAACAACGTCATTTATTACACTAATGACCCCAACATACCCAAGCATGGCATATTTCCCCTTATTCTCAACATTGACTCTAAGAGCCCAATATTACCAACAACATCAACAAACCCATTTTTGAAACCCAAATACATGTTTATGGTTCAAAATTATCAAAAACCCTCTTTTCAAAAATATACATTTGAAATCCTAGTTTTCAAAACTCAAAACCATTTATACAAAAACTCAATATCTAGGTTAAAACTCATAAGAGTGAGCAGGAATCCCTACCTCAAATCTCGGAGTCCAAGGAAGAAGATGAAGAAAACCAAAATGCTCCAAACTCCAAGATCCACGGATCAAAACAAAGCCCTCGACGATCAACACGACTTTTACAAAGGCCGAAGGGAAGGGAAACACTCTAACTAGATCAAACCCTAGAGAGAAGGGAGTTTCTAGAGAGAGAGGCTCTCAAAAATGTTTTTGGGAAAGTAAGAGAGAGAGTGGGAGTGTAGAGAATGATTCAAAAATGCCCAGCTGCCCTCTGTTATACGACATTCCCGCTCGAGCGGAAAACACAACGCTCGAGCGTCAAGAACAAAAAACTACGTCCGCTCGAGCGCATGAAGGAACGCTCGAGCGCCAAGACACAAGAATAAAGTACATCCGCTCGAGCGCGAAAACCAATCCGCTCGAGCGTAGATTTCTCTCTCCCAAAACTTACACCAAGAATGTACTACCCGCTCGAGCGCCAACAAGCCCGCTCGAGCGCGACCCGCTCGAGCGCAGGAAATCCGCTCGAGCGTAGAAATCACACCTGCAGAAGTTTTGCAGAGCTCGAAAATACTGGAAGTGTGCAATCTCCGCTCAAGCGCCAAACGACCCGTTCGAGCGGAACGACCAAAAACCTGGGAACAAGAAATTTAGACCAAGACTCAACCCACCTGCTCGAAACATGCTCAACACATCCTAAAACTCAATCAAGTGGAATTAAAGGACGGCAACAAGGTAGACACAACTACCAACTTCACAGAACCGAGTCCAGAATACAACTGAACAGTAAAGGGAAAACCGGGATCGCTATACATTTTGTTTTCAATTTTACCTCTCAATTTATTTTTTTGGCTATCTATTCAAATTTCTCAACTATCTGTTCAATTTTTTTTCACCTTATCTATTCAAAATTTTGGTATCTATTGAAATTTACCACCTGATCTGTTGAATTTTTCCACCTATCTTTTTTTTCTCTCTCTTTCTCTATTGAATTTATTCCGTTAAAATTTTATTATCTGTTAAAATTTACCACCTGATCTGTTGAAATTTTTCTCTTTGTTGAATTTTATTTGCTAAAAGAGAATGATATGTTCAAATAACTTTTTCAAAAAAATATATTAGTTGAAATTATTTGTTATAACAATGTATTTGTTACAAATCTATCTGTTCAAATTCTCTCTCTCTCTCTCTCTCTCTTTCTCTCTCGCCACTATCTGTACAAATAAAATTCAAATCCAACAACAACAACTATATAATAATAATAATTTGAACAGATGTAGAACAACAAAAAAAAGGAAAAAAAAATCTAGATTAATCATCGACAATAACACATATCAACAACAACAACAACAACCACCACCACCCTAAATCATCTCTAATAAGCTTACTATTTCATCTTCATCAATCTGCATATCAAGTTTATCTTTTCAATTTTTGAATCAGCAACAAAAAAATCACAGATCTATTTGAACCTATGTGTTCAACGACAACAAAAAATCACAGATCTGAGAGAGAGAGAGAGAGAGAGAGAGAGAGAGAGAGAGAAAGAGAGAGAGAGAGAAGATTGAAGCTTTCACTTCGAGATTTATGAAATTGTGCTCCCAGATCTGAAAGTCATAGTGTTCTACGATCCATCTTCCTTAGAGACGATCATCAACACACAATCATCTGAGGATTACGAAGATGGAATTATCACAGGAAATAAAATTTGGCAAGTTTGGTATCACGGCCTGATCTTCACTTAAGATCTGAATCCGAACAGATCTAAGGAAAGGAGGTGAGGCGATGGAACAGGTTGGCGGAGCGAACGATCCACTGAAAGTGAAGATCATCGTCATGGCGAGGCTCGCGGTGGAGAAGGGCTTTCGATTTGATGAATAGTATGGGGAAGTAGGGGGTTTCGCCGAGACTAAGGTCCTACAATCTGGCTTCAGAGTAGAGTTCAGCGTCGAGGGCGGCGATTCCCATCGTCTTGTAGTGTAGGAAGAGCTTGATATGGCTGAGATCTGGAAACCCAAGAGAAAAGGTTGGAGGCAGTGATGGCTTGGAGGCGAGAGGTGACGGCGAAGAGGTGGGAGATGATGGCAATGGCGCGACGGCGACGACGAATCTAAAGAAGAGATAGAAAAGAGAGGGAGGTTTGGTTTATTTGGTTCGTGCGTGTATACCATCTATACTATCTATACTATTATTAAAAGCCAACAGCAACTTTGGTGTCCTGAAGCCATGCTCTCATAACTTTTTTACTAATTTTTCTAAAATAACCTTAACTTCTTCAATAATTATACTATTTTTAAAATTATAACAATTTATAATTAAGGGTAAAATCATAAATTACTAACTCACAAAATATAACAACTGCATAACTTCCCATGTTGAATAACTTCCCACATTGAATAACTTCCCACCTTTCACAAACATTTACAACTGGGTGGTTTTAATCTTTGCCAAAAACTTTTCTGTTTCTTTTTCAAACTTTTATCATTTTCATTTGGTACTTAGTCAAAGAACTTTTTCCTTTTTTTATTTGGAGGAGAAACACTAATTAAGTACATTGTGATCATACGATTCTATTGCAAGCCAACAGCAACTTTGGTGTCCTAAAGCCATGCTCTCATAACTTTTTTACTAATTTTCCTAAAATAACCTTAACTTCTTCAATAATTATACTATTTTTAAAATTATAACAATTTATAATTAAGGGTGAAATCATAAATTACTAACTCACAAAATATAACAACTGCATAACTTCCCATGTTGAATAACTTCCCACGTTGAATAAGTTTCCACCTTTCACAAACATTTACTACTGGGTGGTTTTAATCTTTGCCAAAAACTTTTCCGTTTCTTTTTCAAACTTTTATCATTTTCATTTGGTACTTATTCAAAGAACTTTTTCCTTTTTTTATTTGGAGGAGAAACACTAATCAAGTCCATTGTGATCATACGATTTTATTGCAAGTTGGTAGAGTGATTATCCAAAGTATATTCATTGCTCATTTTACACTATAAGTATAATATTGTTAATTTTTATTTTTATTTTCTTTATTACGAAGTTCAATTATGTAATCAAATTTTTTTTGGGGGAAAAAAAACACACACTATAAAAAGTAATTAGGATTCGTAAAATTTGTTTTGATTTATTTGTTTGTTGTCTTAATAGTGTTCAGGTTCTTTGGAAAAAAAGAAAAAAAAAACAGCATAAAAAATAATCGGTGTTCGTAAATTTTTTTAATTTTTTTTTTAACTATAGCGATCCCGGTTTTCCCTTTCTGTGTTGGTTGTATTCCGGACCTTGGTTCCGTGGAGTTGGTGGTCGTATGTCTTCTTGTTACCCTTTAATTCTATATATTTGAGTTTCAGGAAGTGTTGGGCTTGGTGATTACAGGTAGGTTGAGTTTTGGTCTCAATTCTTGTTGCCCAGTTTTTGAGTGGTCCGCTCGAGCGGGTCCTTGTGTGCTCGAGCGGAGATTTCATACTTCCAGTATTTCGTGCCTTTGCAAAACTTCTGCAGGTGTGTTTTTCACGCTCGAGCGAGTTTCTTTACGCTCGAGCGGTCGCGCTCGAGCGGGTATGTTGGCGCTCGAGCGGGTAGTGCTTTGTTTGTGAAAGTTCTGAGAGGGGGAAATCTACGCTCGAGCGGACTGGTTTTCGCGCTCGAGCGGATGTACTTTATTCTTGTTTCTTGACGCTCGAGCGGGACTTACTGCGCTCGAGCGTGTCCAGATTTTTGTGCTTGACGCTCGAGCGTTCTATTATCCGCTCGAGCGGGAATGTCCTATATCAGTTGACAGCCAGGCCATTTTAAGTCACTTTTTACATTCACTCTCTCTCTCTTACATTCTAAAAAGCCATTTTTGAGAGCTCCTCTCTCTAGAATCTCCCTTCTCTCTAGGGTTTGATCTAGTTAGAGTGTTCCCCTATCCTTCGGCCTTTGTAAAAAGTGTGTTGATCGTCGAGGGCTTCATTTTGATCCAAGAAGTTTGGAGTTTGGAGCACTTTGAGTTTGGTCTTCTTCCTTCTTTGAGCTCCGAATTTGAGGTAGGGATTCCTACTCACTTTTATGGGCTTTGACCTAGATCTTGAGCTTTTGTATAAATGGTTTTGGGTTTTGAAAGTTAGGGTCTAAAATGTGTAATTTTGAAAAGAGGGTTATGTTTATTTTGAACCATAAACATGTATTTGGGTTTCAAAATGAGTACATTGATGTTGTTGGTAATATTTAGACCCTTGGGGTTAATATTGAGAGATGGGGGATAAATTCCTAAATTGTGCATAAATTAATTGGTGTAATTAATTTTGGAAAGTTATGGATTTGTGAAATTGAGTTGAATATAATGAAATTGGCTCATTATGAGATGGGATAGTGGAGTTGGATTTATAAATCATTCACTTTTGAAAATGCGAAAATTTATTTGTCAATGCTTTTATTATTTGTTTAAAAATAATTGCTTTAGGCTACCGGTGGAGGGTAGTCTTGATTGTTGTAGACAATGCATGATGATTAGGCAAACTAAACTTGATCAATTGAATGTGTTATAGAACATGACGGTTGAAATAATACATTAACTTTATGTATTGATTGAATGTGTATATGATCTATGTTTATATACATTGTGCTGTGTGGGAGGAGATAGGTGATGTACTCCACGGTTTAGGGGAAGATAGGGGATGGACCTGTAAACTGGATAGTGTTTGGGAGAAGATAGGGGATGGACTCCGTTGATACAGCTCATATGCTTATCTGTTGAAGTGTTAATATAGCTCATAGGCTTATCTGTTAAAGTGTTGATACAGCTCTTAGGCTTATCTATTGATGCGTTGATACAACTAGTATGCCTATCTATTGTCAAGTGGGAAATGTTTAATATGATATGATCTATGTTTATATACATTGTGTTGTGTGGGAGGAGATAGGGGATGTACTCCGCGGTTTAGGGGAAGATAGGGGATGGACCTCTAAACCGAATAGTGTTTGGGAGAAGATAGGGGATGGACTCCGTAGATACAGCTCATATGCTTGTCTATTGAAGTGTAGATACAGCTCATATGCTTATCCGTTGAAGTGTTGATACAGCTCATATGCTTATCTGTTGAAGTGAGGATACAGCTCATAGGCTTATCTGTTAAAGTGTCGATACAGCTAGTATGCTTATTTATTGTGAAATAGAAAATGTTTAATATGAGTTACTGTCTCATTCAAATCGTTTGGCCGGTTTCTGAGTCATAGTTATAAATTGAGAATCGGAAAGGGAATGGATAATGAAATGAAACATGGACACATTTGTCGTGTAATGGAAATGGTTAGTGAATTGATTTATGTGAGTCAAACATTTATCAACTGCTAATGCCTTAGTTACTACTCATATTATGTTTAGCATATCTCTACTGGGCGTTGGCTCACCCTATATGGGACATTATTTTCAGGTACAGGTAGCATGTCACCTCCAAGAACATAGCTTGGGAGGCTAGAGGCAGATGGACTATTTTGGTTGTTTTGTTTTCTTTTGATGTATTACATGCAAATTCAAGCCAAGGGCTTAATATGTATTTGAGTTAGCACTTTTCTTTTTGTAACCAAGTGTTGACTTGGAAAGCTGTAAGCCCATAGGGCATTTGCTTTTGTTGTTAACATGTAATACTTTTGTAAGAACTACTCTGATGAATAGAAAGATGTTTATTACTCTTATATCATTGCATGTCTAAGATGATGGGTTTTATGTATTATTTTGAGGGCGTTACATTAAGTGTATATCAAATATCTTTATCTCTAAGTGTTTTGTGTTATACAGTTCATTATAATTTTTATTCTCCTCATCAAACTTTTCTTTGTTTTTGTGTATAAATTCAGTTTTTTTAAAAGTTGGTTTGTTTGTTTGTTTAATTTTCAGTGTGTGTATTTTTTTTAAAATGAAAAAAATATCAGTGTTCTTAATTGGTTTGTTTGGTTGATTAATTTTGTATGGGTGTGTTTAATTTATTTATTTTTGGAATGTTTTCAATAAAATCTCTTTGACTATGAGTGTGCAAAGTGTCATGGGTTTATACTTTTCTATTGTGTGTGTTTCTATATTTTTACAATTTTTTTTCCTTAAATTGCAAAGAATAAAATGTGTGCAATTATTAGACTTGACTTAAATAGATTGGGATTTTTTCTGTTTCACTTTTTTAAGCTTTTGTTTGTTTTTGAAAAAATTTTGGTTTGTTTGTTTACTTTGGTGTGTGTTTCAAATTCAATGTTTTATGTGTTTTGGATTTGTATTGCTTCTATATTTTTATATTCAATTTTTTCTTTTTAAATTGTGAAACAGAAAATGTGTGCAATTTTTTAGACTTAGACTTAGACTTAAAAAGTTTGGATTTTTCCCTGTTTAACTTTTTTAAGCTTTTGTTTGTTTTTGTGTATAAATTCAGTTTTTAAAAATTTGGTTGGTTTGTTTACTTAATTTGTGTGCGTGTGTGTGTGTTTTTTTTTTAAAAAAATCAATGTTCTGATTTTTGTGTTTATGTGTTTATAATTTATGTTTTCAAAAAAAGGGTTGGTTTGGCTGATTAATATTGTGTGTGTTAAAAAAAAATAAATTATATTTTCAATAAAATTGGTTTGTTTGTTTGCTTAATTTCGTGTTCACGAATTTTTTTTAAAAAATTTCGAAGCAAAAAATGTTTTACTTTCATTTTTGTGCAGACTTCTTTGAACAGTTTCGCACTGTCACAACTGTTCGCAATTTTGTAGACTTCAGTTTTTTAAAAGTTGGTTTGTTTGTTTGTTTAATTTTGTGTGTGTATTTTTTTTATATATAAAAAAAATTAGTGTTCTTAATTGGTTTGTTTGGTTGATTAATTTTGTATGGGTGTGTTTAATTTTTTTTTTTATTTTGTGTGTGTGTGTGTGTGTATGTTTTCAATAAATTTTCTTTGACTATGAGTGTGCAAAGTATCACGGGTTTATACATTTCTATTTTGTGTGTTTGTATATTTTTATATATTCAATGTTTGTTTTATTTTTTTTTATTTTTTTAAATTGTGAAGCATAAAATGTGTGCAATTGTTTATACTTAGACTTGACTTAAATAGATTGGAGTTTTTCCTGTTTCACTTTTTAAAACTTTTGTTTGTTTTTGAAAAAAAATTGGTTTGTTTGTTCACTTCAGTGTGTGTGTTTCAAATTTAGTGTTTTATGTGTTTTAGATTTGTATTTTTAAAAAATTTTGTGTGCTTATGTATTTTTATATTCATTTTTTTTTAAAATTGCGAAACAGAAAACGTGTGCAATTTTTTAGACTTAGACTTAGACTTAAAAAGTTTGGGATTTTTCCCAGTTAAACTTTTTTAAGCTTTTGTTTGTTTTTGTGTATAAATTTAGTTTTTAAAATTTGGTTTGATTGTTTTTAAAATTAGTCCTTATTTTCTGCTTCTCTTTTGACTGTAAGTATTTTTAGTTATTATTTTTTATATTTAATTAAATGTTTGAAAAATTTATATTTAGTTTGTTTTTAAATTTTATTTCAAGTTGCACATGCTTTGGCTCATCATTACCTCACTTGCAATTTTATTTAATTCTCCACAAAATGAGATTAATACTTAAAATAATAAGCATTATAACAACGCAAAATATTAATTTAATCAATGTACATTGTTAGCAAACTAATTTTTACATGTATTATATATATTTTTTGCAGGATTCGCAGGTCTCATGTTACCAAATAGAGATTTTATATGAATTTTTGTTGTACAATTTTTTAGTTCAAATTACAAAATATTGTATTTTTTTTTTTTAAAGATTTGTACATATTTTAATGTACGTATATTTTATTTATCAAATAAATTAATATTAAATGCTATGTTGCACATAGTTATACACATGATTTATATGTGCATCATTAAAAAATGTGAATTTCATATTATAACTCCAAATAAGTTGCACACGCATCGTGTGTGCCCGATCGCTAGTATATATATATATATATATATGCATGGTTATTTTTTTCTAATTTTTTTTTTTTATCATTTTGCTTAATCATGTTTTTATGAACATAAAAGTTCAGTTCATGGACTTTGGCAAAAAAAAAAAAAAAAAAATTCAAAATATGTATATGCATAAATAATTAAACTAAAATTGTCACATATATTTATTAAGATATATTTTATGAAACAACAAAATTAAGATTATTCTTCTATGTCGTATACTTCGCAATACATATAAATATATATATATATATATATAATTTCATTTATCAGTAGATATAGGTAAACACAAATAATTTAACAAAAAATATTATATATGTTTATTTAAATAAAAATGTTGAAAAATGTTGGAAAAAAAATGTTGAAAATAATTTTTATATTTATATATAAATATACATATAAATAAATAAATTAAAATTTATAAAATATTATATATAAAAAATATAATTTAACTCGTACATATAACCACTAATTTTTCAATTTGACCCTTAACGTTTGTTTTTGCTCCTTTGGTCCTTCATGTTTTAAGTTTTTTTAGTTCATTCCTAAAATTAATTTGTATTAAAAATTAGACAAAAAATGATACATTGATAGTCACGTAATATAAAAATATTTTATTATATATATAATTCACATCTTTGACATAAAAATTAATATAATAATATGCTTTTTTATCTTATGTGGCAGTTATTATGACATTTGTTTGTTTAATTAGTTTTAGAAATAAATTGAGAAAAATTTAAAACATAAAGAGTCAACGTGAGACAAAATAAACTTTAGAGATCAAAATATGAAAGTGACCAAATATAAAGGGGACAAAATGTAATTTGCCAATTATAAAAATACAAGAACAACCAAGCCCTAGTCGTTCCTTATTGTCTACCTCCCGCTGTCTCACACCTGTCCACGACTCTCTCTCTCTCTCTCTCTCTCTCTCACAGTATCATTCCGTTCCATGCCCATTGTATTGAGCTCTTGTTTGGCATAAGGCTTTTTTTAAGTTGGGGGCTAATTTAGCCACAAAAAGATAAAATATGATAAAAAGTTAATAAGACAAAATATCACATCTAAACCATAATCATTTCACTTTTTCTCTCATAAAAGTAAAAAAAAAAAAACGAAAAAACCAAACCCAAATAAACTTTTTAGCTCCAGGCTAAAAAAGTCAAAAAACCAACTCACTTCCTAAACGAACCCTGAATCTGGATATATGTGTCTATAATTAAATAATTAAATAATTTTTTTTGTTTTCCTCCAATGTCGGAACTAAGTTATTTGTAAAACTCTAAGCTTATACATGTCCATCGTCCTCAAGAAGACGCCATTTATTTAAACCAAAGTTGTTAATCACGTACCAGACAAAATATCATTTTTCAATTGGTATGGTATTTACTAGTATCAATATGTTTCTAAGTACTGTTTCAGATTTATTGCAAAAATATTGTACATGTATTGAAATATTATCTAGTAGCAAATAATTTAAGAGTACAATATTATGAAGCACAAATTTATTTGTAGAAGAAGCTTAAAACATACTATGTCTGCTACATAATTGTTGGGAAGTTCAAATATGTAGTGACAAGAATGATTCTTAACATATTTGCTTTGTTATATATATATATATATATATATATTGTATTAAAATACTATAAATGCTATCATTTAACTACATATATTCATTTTTAATAAAATTCATAATTTTAGATTTGTCTTTTTGAGATCTTTAAAACGATGCTTATATTGAATATAAAATTCTAAAAAAAAGAAAATTAATAAATAGACTAATGACAAAGCAACAAATAGAATTATTTTTGAAGCGAGAGGGAAAAAAACCCATGGTAAGGCCACTATATTTGGTAGCATTCAAACTATGGTCCAGTACAATAAAATTAGAATTTTTCTCACTACGTAGACTGAATAACATGATTTTTTGGCTTTATTTTGATGATTTATGTAAAAAAAGTATAAAATTCTATAAAAAAAAATAAAATAATAAATGACTAATGACAAAGCAAAAAATAGAATTATTTTTGACGCAAGTGAAGGAAAAAAAAAAACCACTGTAAGGCCACTATATATGTATTTGGTAGCATTCAAACTATGGTCCAGTACAATAAAACTAGAATTTTTCTCACTACGGGGACTGAATAACATGATTTTTTGGCCTTGTTTGATGATTTATGTAAAAAAAAAAAAGAGTATAAATTGATAGCCAATATATATATATATATATATATGGTTGAGAAAATAAGCACGTGAAATAATCTACAAATGGATAGATCTTGAAAAAAAAAAACAAAAATTCAAAATGGACTACCAAATGCAACGTTGGTTGTTGGGTTAGTGGGCTGGTGATTTCGTTCCCATATATTATGGGGTAGGTCATTGTAGTTTTTTTACTTCATTTTATTTTCAATAACATTTGTCTTTGAACAATAATATGAGATTCTAAATGGCATTATATCACAAGTTATATACCCGCATCTTGTATAAAATATAACTATGGTGGTTATAATATTGTATTTTGGGTCATTTAGGTCATCAAAAATTTAACTTTGTTAATTTTATCTGTAAATTTTTTAATTTGAGTCAAATTGGTTTAATTTCAAATGACTTTAATAAATCATTAATGGAATATATCTATTGTCCTAAAGGATGCATTCTGTGTCACTATGTGGTTCTTAGATTTTTTAGTCCTACCAATTTCATCTCTAGAATGTTGTAAGTTATGCTACATCTTCTTTAATTATCATAGGTCATGTGCAGATTTTATGTTGAATCTTTATCTATCTTTTCAATCATTTTGTCATTAATCACATTTTTCTTTGTCCAAGTATCAATACTACAATCAGGGTGGAAGTTTGTTGCCTAAACAAGTACATGGTTTTGATGCGGAATCAGCTCATGGACTGGAAGTGGCAGAGATAAAGTTCTCTGGTGATGAGAATAAGGTGGAGTACTAGCTCAAACATTCCAAATCATTGAAGAAAATGACCATCTTTTATTCACCTCATCAAGGCCTCTCTAACTCAATCAAGATTATACTAGCAAAAAGATAGAAGCTGTCACCAAGGCTTCCTCTATTGTTGGTGTTTATTTTCAAGATAAGTGTTATCCCAAAAAGGGATAGAATCCTATGAGTTCAAGATAAGCGTTATCGAATTTTTTTTTTTTTTTTGTTTGATTTAAAAAAGCTAATAATTTCTAACCAAGCTTCTCTCCTTAAATTTTTTTAATTGAGGACAGCGTAAAAAATAATTTATACATTATTTTATAATTTAGTGTCTTTTAATAATTTATTTATTTATTACTTTTTAGATATGCCTAATTTGCATACAACTAAAAAGTAAAATATTTATAAAAAATATAATATATATCAAATGTATTAAATTTTATATTTTTTTGAATTTAGTATTTTTTAAAAAATTTAAAAAATATAGAAGTATATGTAAATTATTTGAATTTAAAAAATGAAAAAATTATTTAAAATATTTTTTTAAAAAAACTCCAAAAACATTATTTTAAGCCATGTTCACCGCTCTCCCTCTCATTCTATCTCTACATGTTGCTCCAAACCCTCTCATTCTCTCCCTCTCTCTCTGCGTGCGAGCTCTCGACTTCTCTTCAAGCATTGCCTTTGATCGATCGCGCGACTTCTCATGGCCTCACAATGTATGTCATTCACTTTCTCTCCCAATCGATCAATTTTTCTGTCTGTCGATCATTTTTTCCCAAAAGCTTCGAATTCATCAATTTATTTGAAGTTAGGGTTCAGTGAGAGCCATGGAAATGTAGACTACGAAGCCAAATGCATTCTCAATCAATTGATCTCAAACCCTAACTGATCTCTACACACTCCTCTGTATCGAACGATTCGACCTCTCTGCAATCTCCTCTCTGATCGCGAACTTGAACCAGTTGAAGCAATTCATCGATGATTGCAAGTCCAATCCCTCAATTCTCTCCGATCTTTCTCTCTCCTTCTTCCGAGACTACTTTGAAAGGTATGATATAATTCGCTTTCATGTAGCCTGATTCAGAATTTTGATATTTTGTAACATGTATTATCTTATTAATGCTGAATTTTGTAGATGGGAGACTTTTCTATTGAGGTCATGGAAGAAAACCGTGATGCTTCGCAGGAGGCTAAGGTGCAGGGTATGGAAGCAATTTCTGAAAGCATTCTAATTTCATTACATGTACATACACACACGTGTATATATTGTAAACACATGCTTTCATAATTTGATTGTGATGGTTTTGGGTTGATTAGGGAAACTGGAGGAAGCAATAGAGCAGCTCACACAGGCTATTTTGCTTAATCCAACCTCAGCAATTATGTATTCAGGTTCTCTCATCGCGATCACTTCGGCCGAAGTCTTCTTCGAAGAACATTATCACGGTACCTTCTCTCTCTCTCTCTCTCTCTCTCTCTCTCTCTAGCTCTTATTTTCTGATTCTTACTTGTTGATTTTCGCTTGCATTTCGAGATTCCTATGATTTTTTGGTGGTTTAGTGGAGTGAATTGATGTTGAATTTGATATTCCTTGCCGAGATTCCTATGATTTTTCAATTCAATTTTTAATTTGTTGTTAAATTGTTTAATTTGTTCCGGTGAGCCTAACTGTGTTGATGTGTACATTCTTTATCCTTTTTAGTTATTTAATTCTGTGTATTTACACTTACTTTTCTACTGATGCAGTGATGCACAAGAAAGAGTAGCATTACTTCTGATATCCATTGTCAGCATTAAGTGGATGACCATTATTCTCTCTCACTCTCTGTTTTTCTTTGATATCATTTGATGTTCTCAGTTCATTTTTCCTTGTGTTGGCTTTGGTTAATGCTACTACTGAATTTTCATCGATTGTATTCATTTCTGGCATTGAGACAAGGAGGCCAATTCAACTAATTATAGTCCTCATTTTTTTGTTAGAGAGGATGTTTTATTGCTTCACTGCGGATAAGGAATCAGAATGTGATGAATTATGTATTAGTTGAATCCCATCTCTCCTTTCCAGTCCATCAGGAATCATGGTTTCTGCTAAACCCCAAATCCTCTTGATGTTAAGCCTTTTGTCATTTCCATATATCTCTCCGACACTAACCCAATCATTTCTCTACCAGTTATAGTTCCATAATTATTGTCCTTGACTTTAATGTATCTACTTGAACACCATTATCTCCTCCCCTGTAACCTACTAAAATGTTTATTGTATCTTAAGTTCGACTTGATAATGTGGATTTTTTATGTGTGTCTTAGATAATGCAAGTTTGAGGTGAACTTTGTTTTTGGTTGATTGCATTCTGCAGTAAGAAACTCATGAATTTTGATTTATTGCATTGAATTTCTGACCAGTTTCTTACTTTATATTTACTTGCTGGAATTCATGAAATGAAGTTTGTTCTTGAAAAAGAAAATTTAATGCTAGTCTATTTCTTTGGATTGTGCTTATGTGAAGAGGAGAAGGAAGAAAACTCGTTTTAGTTATTTCTATTAGCAATGGTATCAATGATAGGCTTTGTAAACTATTCCTAATATAGGCTTTGACGTTATTTAAATGTCTAATATATAAGTCACCACCATATAGTGAAGAAAACTCTGCATTCTGCAAGTTTCTGATACTATTGTGTTTCAGTGTTATTAATTATGATTTGTTTGGAAATATTGAAGAATACTGCTTATAGATTGTGGAACTGTTTTCATTTGGGAGGCTTGGTGCTTGTATTAATTGATTGGCACTGATTTCATGGGAACCTGTTATGTTCTGACGTCTTAATGGCTCCGAGGATGATCGAAATATGATATGATTGTTTGTTAGTAGTACTAACAGAAGATGGAACTTAGACCTGAATTCTGCATTATATAAATTGGCTAGTTGGTGAATAAATGTTTCCATGAAACTGAATTCAGCGTTAAATTTAAAAATATCTACTTGAATAAATGTTTATTGTCTTGAATGACAAGTGCAAGTTACAGGAAGATTTATTCAAGTATCTACTTGAACTTGATTCGACTCATTATTGTGAGCCGAATAATTAAAGTGGAGTATCATTATAGGAAGATTGTTTCCCACAAGGCACAAACAGGAGAGGTAAGAGGGGAAGGGAGCATGGTTCCCTCCTCCTTCCACCCACTTTTGAGGGTAAGGCATATGGTAAACTCAAACAGAAAGATCCTTGCCCCACTTTTCCTTTCCCCTCAGCTTTCCTTATAAGCCCTCCTCCCTTTCCCCTTTCCTTCCATCCAAATAATGAAATCTTTCCTTTCCCTCACTCTTCCCTCCTACCAGATGGACCCTTAAAGTGAATACTCAAACCTTTAGCACATGCAACATTAGAGACATTTAGATAGAAATTGCAACTTTTTTTTCCCTTTTTCTTTTTGGGTACTGTTAGGCATTATTAAATGTAAATTCTAGATGTGATGTACCACACATACATTTCTATAAGCTGATTTTTCTTCTCTTAACTGAGTGCAAGTAAGCTGTCTCTCTCCCTTGTGCTGGTGCTGGTGCTGGTGGTTGGGAGGACTATATTTTTATTTTATTTAATGAAGCGGTATTCAATATCGTATCATATGGTATTAGACACATCAATAGTGAGCTTATAGTTATAGCCTTATACGCAGACCCAGTACTAAATGAACACTGCAAATGAGTGAAGATGAGCAGTGGTTAAAGCACAATGATGTACAAAAAAAAAGTATAATTAACAATTGAACTTTTATCTAATTATGAGTTAAATAGTATAACAAACTCATGCCTTTCACTTTATATGAAAATAACAGTACACAGGAAGCACCCAAAAAAAAAACACTATAGGTGAAGCATTTAAAAATTCAAAAGTAGCAAATTGTCATCATACTCATTAGTACAGTACATCAACTAATAATATTCTTACAGTATAAAAAAAATCTGAGTCACCAAAGGAAAACAGTAACTGAAAAATATAAGGACAACAAACATAAGTGCCCCATTGTGAAAATCTCCATAACATACGTACCAATTTTCAATGAAGCATTAAAGCCTCTAATTGAGTACAGTCTTAGCAATACTGATGCTTATTTCCAGATGATCCAACAAGAGAAGCAGCTTCATCAGTTGTCAAGGAGTCTACATCTGCGAAAAGAAGGATTCAATTAAAAGAGAACAAGAAGCAGCAGAAAATGAAGTAATTTATCATAAATTAGGAAACAGGAATTACCCACCATTTGATTCCAGTGATGGCACAATGTCATCATGTTCAAGATCTGACATGTCTTTTGCAGAACTAGGCTGATTGGAGATTTAACTTTAATTTTCTGTGGTCTTTGTGCAGGACCAGATAGATGAGTCCTAAACATCTCTTCACCTGGAGGAGGTGGGCTTTGAATGTCATTTGTTTGTGCTGACTAATTGTGTGTTGATTGTGAATGGTTCCATGAAACTGATGTTCAATACTCCAACTTAAACTCACTTTAAAATTTTTTAGTGATTTGCAATGCTCTGCTGAAAGTACTGGTTCCTATATTTGCAGTATTGTTGCATTTGATTCCAGTTCAAAATTACTACCCCTTTTTTCCCATAAATGAAAATCAAGGGTCATAAAATAAAAATAAAAATGGAGTGATATTTAGATCTGAAATGTCTTTTGTAACTGCTTTATAACTTTCTCAAAAAATAAAAAAGAAGAAAAAGATCTGATATTGTTTTGATCTGACATGTCTAACAGGTTTGTACAGTTATGGAGAACTGTAGATGAAAACAATGATCTGTTATTGTTTTGATCTTTAAATTTCAATTGCTTAGTGCATGAATGTGATACAATTGGTAATTTTCTTCTTTATGCAGTAACAGTTGTACACAAGTGCTATAATTAGTTTTATGATTTAGCTGATGCATTATATGATTTTAGTTTATGAGCTTATTTCAAATCATATATTATGCATGAATAGTGCAGATTTTGAGGTGAAAGATTTTTATTTATGTTGCATCTTTGAGTTACTTTTGAGGACATGGCCACCAATTGTTTGGTTAAACTTCTGAATGCCTATTATCTTGTCAAACTATCCTATTAAACAGCGCTGGGTCAACACTCTTGGGGGCATAAACGAAAAGCTACTATCAAAGATAAAGGTGGAAACAAAAGAACTTATACAATGAAGGTTGAGGAAGAGGAGGAGACAGATGATGATGAACTGGTAAGACTTGTGTTACCTATCTGAAATGCACTAATCTGTGAGCATTTTATTATCCTTCCATAAGTTTCTCTGGCATGTTCTGTTATTAGATTAAGTTTTTTAACTCCATGCTTGCCTTTCGGAGTCAAGATTGCCCTTCAAAATATCGACCAAATGCACTGTACATAGATGGAGTTAAAACCGAAATATGTTAAATAGGTTTATTGATAAATGCTAATAAATCTGGTGATTGTTTTGGTTGATTTTTGTTGGATGGATATTGGTATTAGCTCTTTGCCTTTCCAAGGATATCCACCACTTTATACATCACCGTGAAATCAAATTGCTTTCTCATAGTGTAAATTAACCTCCATCTCTTTGTGTTCCGCTTGCATATGTTGTTTAGGATACTGTTGAGATAGCCTCTGTTATCCATGCTATCTACAGTAGTTAATTTCTACTAGTTAATTTACATGTTCAATGCAATTATTGGTTGCTTCTTCATGTGGCTGTACTAATTATTTTAATAATTATTTAATTATCATAATGAATATAAAAAATCATAAATCACTCTATTGCAATAATTAAAGATTTCCAATATGCTGCCACATTTCATGATCTCAACAAAATAGGAGTCCCCGCTTGGCTTGGGCTTAAAAAGCTGTTTTTTTTTTTTTTACTAAATAAGCCAAAAAGCAAAAACGCGGAACTCCACCCAAGTGTGGAAATGTTCAAATGTGTTTGGGTTAATTCAGGTATTTGCTGATAGTGCATTAGTGGAGCTGGGATTGTTGTCTAACTGGCCTTAATGATTTTCTCATGAGTAATGATGATTGTTTCGTTGTTTGTTTCCTTTTATATATATATTTTTTCTACATTTCTAGGTGATTTATGCCCATATTTATATTATTTCTCTGGTTTTACTTCTTGAGGTTGGCTCCTTATCAACCTTGGGGTCAATGTCAGCATAGAATTGGGTCATAGGATATCAGTCCCAATCTTCTTGAAATCTTCAGTGAATCACTGATTGCTTTTTATGGGTAGGTCTTTGCTCTTCAATCTTCTTCTCATTCTCTCTCTCAGATCTTTCCCTCTCTCTGTTTTTCCATTCATTTTAACTCGGATCGCCTCTTTGATGGTTCAAAATGATTCGTCTATCTCTCTCTATATAACAATACACAATCCATCTCTTTTAGGTATTTTTTTTTCCTGATTAATGTTCTGTTTGCTTTCGAATTGCCATAGTTCTCTTTCTCTCTCTATTGCTTGTATGACATATAACAGTGTGCTGTGCGATTTGCAGGATCTGCTACTATTCTTTGCCTTGATCCTGACTCAATCCATCGCCTTTTGAGGTATGTATATATATATATATATATATGTATGTTGTTGAAGCTATTGATTTTTTGTTTGCTTATTGAGTTTTTTTTTTTTTGTTTTTTGGTGATATCTTTTATTCTGGAATAGGATTGCTGGATTGGGAGTGGGAGTCTTCCTTCTTCTAGCTCGTAGAATCAGCGTGCCAAAGGTTGATTCTTGGAATGTAGTTTTGGTTGTAAAACAAAAGCCACTTTTTTTTTTTTTTTTTTTTTTTTTTGGTATTTAAGAATCTGATGCATCTATCTGCTTTTTTTTTTTTTTCTTCTCTTTTTGTTTCCCATTCAAATTTTTTGGAACAATGCATGTTTTCTTTGAAGGATGCAACTTTTTATTTTACTCGGTCTTGTGATTTGTAAGTTTTTGAATCATGTAAAATACGAATGATATATTCTTTGATTTGTTTCTGTTTTTTTATTTATGCAGGTTGTGTTTTTTTTTTTCCCCCTCCCCAAGAAATTAGTAGGTGGAGTTGTATATTTAAAGTCATATTTTGGAAATTAGTGAATCATATGATTTGGATGTTTTTCTTGGTTTGTATGGTTGTGAGGTAGTTATTGGCCCTGTTTGGTAGAGCTTATTTCAGTTTTTAATTTAATTTAAGCTATTTTGATGTGTTTGGTTCAGCTTAATAATACAGCTTATAGCTTTTTGTAAGTCAAAAATCAACTTATTCTTTGAGTGGGGGAGAAAAAGCTTAATTTATGAGTCAAAAATGTTCACAGCTATAAGCTATAAGGTGTTAGGCTATAAGTTATAATTATTTTCCCACAGCTCTACCAAATGGGGCCATTAGCTTGATATGGTAGAAGTTGAGAATGGAAGCTAGTATGCAGGTTGTTTGGTGTGTGGATGTTAGTTTTTTTCCTTAATTCATAGTTGTTGCTTCTGTTTGATTTGTTCACAAGTTGCCGCACTTTATAAGCTACTGCCTTTGTTTGGAGGTACATAGGCTAGGCAAGGTTATGTTATTGTGTGTAAATATATATATATATATTAAAAGTAACTTTTTACGGCATGTAAAATTGTGTCGTGGAAAATGTAATGATTTATGGCATGCAAGAAATGTCGTAAAATATTATATACGACATACACAGTATGTCATAAATATATTAAAAACAACTTTTTATGACATAAAATTATGTTGTGAAAAGTGTACCGATTTATGGCATGCAAAAAAATGTTGTAAAAGATTATATACAACATACAAAATATGTTATAAATATATTTAAAATAATTTTTTACGGCATGTAAAATTATGTCATGAAAAATATAATGATTTATGACATGTAAAAATGTCGTAAAAAATTATATATGACATACAAAGTATGTCATTGATGTTTAATTTATTACTTTTTATAATTTTATCTGCATGCTGTAAATGACGATCAATTTTTCACGGCATGTCATATAATGACATTTGTGTGCATGCTGTGAAAGAGTTTTTACGACATGCATTGCAAGTCGTGAAAATTCAATTTTGTTATAGTGTACTAGTCCGCTTATTCAATACCTCTCATAGTTTGTTAAGGCTATGAATCCAGTGGTCCATTTTGTAAACAAACATGATAATTGTGATTCTCACTTCACTATTAGTCCAATCCAAACTCCCATCTCTTAAAACAAACAAGGCCAAAAAAATAAAAGTATTGATTCATCGAAATGGAGTTTGTGACGGGCTCATGAGACCGGATTACAACCAGATAGTGGACTGGTGATAAGTCAAACATGTCCAAAAGGTTGTTGTTAGACTTTACAAGCATACAAAAATATACATTAAAATGTTTTAAAAAAATATATATATTAATATGTAAAATAAGTAGGACTAATAAAATAGAGAAAACTTCCAAAAAGTCACAAGGTGAGTTTGAATTTTATTAATAAAAGGTTTTTTTGGCCCAAATCATAATAAAAAATTACAAATTCAAGTCGGAAATAACTCAATTCCAAAAATAATAGGGTAAATTACAACCATGTAAATTGTAGACACACTCAATTTGAATTTTGAATTTTTGAATTTCTTTAAATAAAATAAAAATAAAAATTTGAATTATTATTTCTCCCGCTAATTTAATCATTATCTTTACTATGAAAGTGAGTGTTCTTTTAAAAATTTTATATTTAACATCAATTTCATATAACGACAAAACTAAAATTATTCTCGTACATTGTTTATGTTGCAACATAATTTTTAAAATAATTTTATGTGTTTGTACATATATATATATATATATATATATGAGATGATTATTGAAAAGTCCAAAGTAAAGAGGATATAAGGCATCAGTTCCGTGGATATTTTTTGCTAGTAAGAGGTCCACACTTTGTGAAATAGTTTGGTGATAAGTCTTTTTATTGGTTTTGAAGGACGTTTTGTTTTCAATTTTACCACTTAATTTATCTGTTGACTTTTTTTTATCTGTTGATTTTTCGTTGACTATCTGTTCAAATTTATATCTATCTGTTCAAATTTTTTAACTATCTATTCAAACAGCAATGCTACAGACCCCCAGTGACCCCCCCAGTGCCACATGTCGGCCTGTCATTGGTTGGAAAAAAAAAATGCGACCCCCAGCACCCCCATTGGGGGTCCGAAGCTTTATTTCTATTCAAATTTCTTAACTATTTGTTCAATTTTTTCCCCTTATCTATATGCTATCTCTTAAAATTTACCACTTGATTTGTTGAATTTTTACACCAATCTTTTTTTTTCTCTCTCTATCTGTTGAATTTATTCTGTTAAAATTTTTCTATCTGTTAAAATTTACCACCTGATCTGTTGAAATTTTTCTATTTGTTGAATTTTATTTGTTAAAACAGAATGATCTGCTCAAATAACTTTTTCAAAAAATATATCTGTTGAAATTATTTGTTAAAACAATGTATTTGTTGCAAATCTATCTGTTCAAATTCTCTCTTTTTCTCTCTCTTGCCACTATCTGTACAAATAAAATTCAAATTCAACAACAGCAACAACTATATAATAATAATAATAATAATAATAATTATTATTATTATTATTATTATTATTATTATTATTATAATTTGAACAGATGTAGAACAAAAAAAAAAAAAAAAAAAGAACCTAGATCAATCATAGACAACAACACATATCAACAACAGCAACTACCCTAAATCATCTCTAACAAGCTTACTATTTCATCTCCATCAATCTGCATATCAAGTTTATCTGTTCGATTTTTGAATCAACAACAAAAAAATCATAGATCTGTTTGAACCTATGTGTTCAACGACAACAAAAAAACACAGATCTGAGAGACTAAGACTGAGAGAGAGAGAGAGAGAGAGAGAGAGAGAGAGAGAGACAGAGAGAGACACAGAAATAGTAGATCGAAGCGTTCACTCAGAGATTTGTGAAATTGTGCTCCTAGATCTGAAAGTCATGGTGATCTACGATCCATCTTCCTTAAAGACGATCATCAACACACAATCATCTGTCTGTGAGTGTATGAGTGCCTGTGGATTACGGATATGGAATAATCGCAGGAAATAAAATTTGGAAGTCTGGTATCACGATCTTCACTTAAGATCTGAATCCGAACAAATCTGAGGAAATAGGGTGAGGAGATGGAAGAGGTAGACGGAGCGCATGATCCATTAAAAGTGAAGATTAGCGTCGTGGCGAGGCTCGCGGCGGAGCAGGGCTTTCGAGTTGGTGAAGAGCATGGGCAAGTAGGGGGTTTCGCCGAGACTAAGGTCCTACAATCTGGCTTCAGAGTAGAGTCCGGCGTCGAGGGCGGCGAGCCGCGCTGTCTTGTAGCTTAGGAAGAGCTTGAAGTGGCTGAGATCTGGAAACCCTAGAGAGAAGGTTGGAGGCAACGACGGCTTGGAGGCGAGAGGCGAGAGGCGACGGCGAAGAGGCGGGAGACGACGGCAATGGCGAGACAGCGACGGCGAATCTGAAGAAGAGAACGAGAAAGAAAAGAGAGGGGAAGCGTTTGGTTTATTTGGTCCGTGCGTGTATACCATGCATATATGGGGTTTTTTTTTTTTGGTCATTTCTCTTTTCTAGAAATGCAGGTATCAGGAAAATTTCTTCACGAAAATGATTATAAAAGATTTGTGGCTTTTGAATTACACTTAGAATAAAGCAGCATACACTAATCAAAGTAATCTAAAAGTTACAAATTTTTCATGATCATTTTTATGAAAAAATTTCATGATCCCTAACATTTATTTTTTCTTAATCACGTCTTTATGAACAGAAAAATTTAGTGCATGGACATTTGGCTAAAGGAAATTCAAATTTAGACTTTTCCTGAAGTGCCTTTTATATATGTATATATATATATATATATATAATTAAACTAAAATTGTCACATATATTTATTCAGATATATTTTATGAAATGATAAAACTAAGACTATTCTTCTATATAGTATACTTAGCAATATATATAAATATATATATTATTTCATTTATCAGTAGATATAGGCAAACACAAATAATTTAACAAAAAAGATTACATATTTTTATTTAAGTAAAAATGTTGAAAATAATTTTATATTTATATAAATATACATATAAATAAATAAATTGAAATTTATAAAACATTATTTACAAAAAATATAATTTAACTCCTACATATAACCACTAATTTTTCAGTTTGACCCCTAAGATTTGTTTTTTCTCCTTTGGTCCTTCATGTTTTAAGTTTTTTTTTTTTTTTTTAATTCATTGCTAAAATTAATTTATATTAAAAATTAGACAGAAAATGCTACATTGACAATTACGTGACATAAAAATATTTTATTATATATAACTCATATCTTTGACATAAACTTAAATTTTAATATAATAATATACTTTTTATCTTATGTGGTAGTTGTTATGACATTTGTTTGTTTAATTTTGAATAGAAATTAGTTTTAGAAATAAATTGAGAAAAATTTAAAATATAAAGAGTCAAAGTGAGAAAAAATAAACTTTAGAGACCAAAATATGAAAGTGATCAAACATAAAAAGGGTAAAATGTAATTTGCCAATTATAAAAATACGAGAGGGTGAACAACCAAGCCCTAGCCGTTCCTCATCGTCTACCTCTCACTGTCTCGCACCTGCCCATGGCTCTCTCTCTCTCTCTCTCTCTCTCTGTGTGTTCCGTGCCCATTGTATTGAGCCCTCGTTTGGCATGAGACTTTTTTAAAGTTGGGGACTAATTTAGTCACAAAATGATAAAATAGAGTAAAAAGTCAATAGGACAAAATATCACATTCAAACCATAATCATTTCACCTTTTCTCCCACAAAAGTCAAAAAAACCAAAAAGCCAAACCCAAATGAACTTTTTAGCTCCAGGTTAAAAAAACCAAAAAATCAACTCACTTTCCAAACAAACCCTGAGTCTGAATATATGTGTCTACAATTAAATATATATATTTTTTTGTATTCCTCCAATGTCGGAACTAAGTTATTTGCAAAACTCTAAGCTTGACTATACATGTCCATCGTCCTTGAGAAGGCGCCATTTATTGAAACCAAAGTTGTTAATCATGTACCAGACAAAATCTTGTTTTTTAAATTGGTACGGTATTTACTAGTATCAATATGTTTCTAAGTACTGTTTTGGATTTATTACAAAAATATTATGCATGTATTGAAATATTATCTAGTAGCAAATAATATAAGTATACAATATGATGAAACACAAATTTATTTGTAGAAGAAGCTTAAAACATACTATGTATGCGCATAACACAAATTTAAGTACTTCAAATAGATTATGGAACACAAGTTTTTATTAGTTTAATATTACAAACCACTAATAAATATATTTGATACAATATTATTTAATCAAAAATTCAAAAATTGTGTATAGTTCAATTCCACAGATTTATATTTTATGGCCAGTATTGTCCGGTATTGATAGAACTCACCGAAAAATTAGACGGAACATAATTAGCTTGTATGTATCCCGATTTTTTTCTGATATAGTACATACTGGCCAGTACAATATAAGATTGACAACATTGATTCAAACCCTATAGATATAATTATAATTTTACCCTTAGATATCAAGTTGATTTCTTTTTAGACTTTTGTCATCCAAGTTACGTATTCTACATAACAAAACATTGAATAAAAACTGATTTTTTGTTTTTGTAAAGTTGTAATGTGCTCAACTAATGGTGTTTTGTGATTTGTTCAATATTTTTTATTTTTATTTTTTGGGATCACATTACCATATAGTCCTTGTTTTTGGAAGCGTATACAACCAACATCATATTCCGGAAAGGCACAACAATTACTTGTGGCTTAGGCTTCTGATGTATTTTTCGAATCATATAACCTTTGTTTTTTGATAGGTACATACTTTGTGTTGTCGTCATCGTCGTCGTCGTCGTTGTTGTTGGTTTTTTTTCCCGATTTGTTTGTTCTGGGTATATAAGAGAAATTATATTTTGTCTTAAGTCGATAGCTGTATTGTAAAACTTTGTATTTCAATTCATGCGCATATTTAATTTCTCATTCCCAAAGTTCTTTAGAATTGACGAGTAGTACTATTGTACAATTTAAAAGGGTAAATAGAGAAAAAAATGATGATCGATCAGTGGTAGAATAGAGAAGATATGAGTATGTGGGGGATAAGGTATTCCACTCCTGTAATATTAGGTTTAGTTACATGCTCTTTCTTTCATTACTATATGAATTTGTTTTGTACTTTTATTTTAATTGTTAGTTTTTTGGGGGGTATGTTAGGTATTCTTCTTGAATTTGTGATGGAACAATCATTGATGAAGACCATCAACACCTTTGATCGGTTAAGTAATCTTCCAGACAACATAATTCATGGCATCCTATAGTTGCTTCGTATCGGAGACATTGCATGTGTCTGCACATTGTCAAGGAGGTTGAGACAGCTTTGCTTTTCTGTGCCATCCTTGAATATATCCATAGACCGATTCTTGAAAACACCTATTGAGCAACAAAAATATAACAATTTTACTGCATATATTGAGAGGTTCTGGCAGCTACGCAGCAACAATCGGGAATACTTACCTCGCCTTCGCATTGCTAACCTTCACCGTGACCTAAACCACGACATGGATTTTTGTATAGTGACATGGATATTGAGAGGGTAATTTATATATAAATTGGGCCGAGCTAGGTTAGTGGGCCGTTCTATGGGCCGTGTTAAAGAGGCTTAGAAGATGGGCTGCGGACGAGTGGTAGTCCGGTCCGAAGTAAGAAGCTTGCCGCCGGATTAAGTAAGTGGGCTTAGTTCGGTCGCCGTTATTTGGGTTAGCTCGGTCCGGAATACGATTGAAGCCATCGGACGGGATAAAAAGAAGTTAGCTCGGTTACGCTGTTCGGAACCGAGGTATGTTGAGCCCGCTTCAGGACCTGATTCTAGGTCAGATTGGCTTAACTCTTCTACAGATAGCTCGGCCTTTGCATATGAAGCCGAGGTAGGAGAAGGGAAAAGAAGAGCCGAGCTAACAGTTAGGTCGGTCACGCTAGCTAGTCCAAACATGGCAGTGTTATTTCGGTCCTATGGTAGTTCGGCCATGGGAAAACCATCTCACTTGGTTTAAGCAGTGAGGGGGGTGTTGGAGGATAAGCATTAGCCTTCAGAAGTATGAATCCTAGGAGGACTCTACATGGAGGAGTAAAAGTCCTACTAGGATTGTGTCACACGAAACCTATAAAAGCTCACAAATATCACCTATGGAGAGGTAACGCAACTTTGATTTTTGAATACACAGAGTCCTTGTCTATTTGTCTAGTTTGCTAACTTAGTCATCGGAGAGGTTTCCGGCACACACCCGCCGGCTAGCTCACGTTTGTGTTTTCAGGTGGTAAAACGACGACGTACGGAGGAGCGCAGACTTGATTAACAGGATTATACGAGAATGTTTATTTCTTTCCCGTACAGATATATAACACGACCATCTGTCATGTTAGGTGTGTCTAAAATTGAAAAAAACATTGCTTTAAATATTAAAAAAATTCAATAAAAACAAAAAGATACGAAAAATGAAAAAGTAAAATTTTCTGAAAAGTAAATTCTGAAAATGAAAACCAAACAAAGTGAATATGTTTCTAAGTTTCAGATTTGTTGCGAAAATATTATACATGTATTGAAACATTATCTCGTAGCAAATAATTGAAGTATATAATATTATGAAACACAAATTTATTTGTAGAAGAAGCTTGAAACATACTATGTCTGTTGCATAACACAAATTTAGGTACTTCAAATAGAGTATAGAACACAAGTTTTTTTCTATTTTAATATTACAAACCAGGAATAAATATATTTGATACAATATTATATAATCAAAATGTCAAAAATTGCATATAGTTTAATTCTGCAGATTTATATTTTCCGGCAGTATTGTTTGGTATTGACTAGTATTGATAAAACTTATCGAGCAATTAGACGGAACAAAATTAATTTATGTGTACGCCAATTTCTCTCTAATATAGAACGTACTAGCCAGTACGATACAAGATTGACAACATTGATTCAAACCATATAGATATAATTATAAGTTTACCCTTTGATATCAATTTGATTTCTTTTTAGACTTTTGTCAATCCAACTCACGTATTCTACATAACAAAACAATGAACAAAAACTGATTTTTGTTTTTTTTTAAAGTCTTACTGTGCTCAAATAATGGTATTTTGTGATTTGTTTAATATATATATATATATATATATATTTTTAGGGATCACATTAGCATATAGTCCTTGTTTTTGGAAGCGTACACAACAAAAATCATATTCCGGAAAGGCACAATAATTACTTGTGACTTAGGCTTCGATGGATTTTTCGAATCATATAACCATTGTTTTGTGATAGATACATCGCGGTTTTGATGGAAAAACCTTTCTTCTTGTGTTTTTTATTTTTGTTTGTTGTGGGTATATAAGAGAAATTGTACTTTGTTTTAAGTCGATAGCTGTATTGTAAAGCTTTGTATTTCAATTCATGTACATATTTAATTTCTCACTCCCAAAGTTCTTTAGAATTGACGAGTAGTACTATTGTACAATTTAAAAGGGTAAACAGAGAAAAAAAAATCATGATCGATCAGTTGTAGAGTAGAGAAGATATGAGTATGTGAGGGACAAGGTATTCCACTCTTTTAATATCAGGTTTAGTTACATGCTCTTTCTTTCATTACTATATGAATTTGTTTTGTACTTTCATTTTAAATGTTTGTTTTTTGGGGGGTATGGTAGGTATTCTTCTTGAATTTGTGATGGAAACAATCATTGAAGAAGACCATCAACACGTTTGATCGGTTAACTAATCTTCCAGACAACATAATTCATGACATCCTACCGTTGCTTCGTATCAGAGACATTGCATGTGTCTGCACATTGTCAAGGAGGTTGAGACAGCTTTGCTTTTCTGTGCCACCCTTGAATATATCCATAGACCGATTCTTGAAAACGCCTATTGAGCAACAAAAATATAACAATTTTACTTCATATATGGAGAGGTTCTGGCAGCTATGCAGCAACAACCAGGAATCCTTACCTTGCCTTCGCATTGCTAACCTTCACCGTGACCTAAACCACGACATGGATTTTCGTATAGTGACATGGATGTATAATCGACCAGGTGTCATGTTCAAGAGCTCGACCTTGATATTGTCATCAACAATACATGTTGTTTGCCTTTTTTCATCTTGAACTGCACATCATTGTGGGTTTTAAAATTGGACTTGGTTTTCCCCTCAAGTTGCCAAACGCAGAGTTCAACTCGCTGCAGGACTTGTCGTTGAAGTCATTCAAAATCGTTGATCCATTGCTCGGAGAATGGATTTATTCCAACTGTAAGGTCATCACGTTTAAGCCTCCGGTCATTCTGTGGAGCGAGCAATCTCAACATTACAAGCTCTTGTCTTCAAGATTTGAAAATTGAAACAATGACTCATAATTTAAGAATTTCTGGTGTCGAACTACGAAGTTTGCATCTATTATCGGGGGTTGGAAGTAATTTCACCAACACATCATTAACAATTTGTATAACGACCCCAGTCTTTTCCCATTCGGTTGTTGTATCCGGACTTATATTCCGTAGATCCTGTTGTTATATTATGGTTGTTGCTGTCCTTTAAGTTCCTTATTTTTGAGTCTTGGGTTGTGTTGGGCAGGTTTGAAACAGGTTGGTTGAGCTTAGAAACCAAAGCTAGTTGCCCAGATTTTGGCATGTCCGCTCGAGCGGAGCTTTTGGCGCTCGAGCGGGGCCTTTGTTGTTGCTTCTCCGCTCGAGCGGGGGTTCTGGCGCTCGAGCGGGATAATCACTCTCCCAGTATTTCTTCTGCAGTGTTGGACGCTCGAGCGGGCGTTTTGACGCTCGAGCGTGAGTTTGTGTATAACGCTCGAGCGGGGAGTTGGACGCTCGAGCGGGGACCTAGTTCAGTATAAAGTTCTGGAAGTGTGTATCCGCCGCTCGAGCGGGATTTTTGATGCTCGAGCGGGAGTCTGTGAGTGACGCTTGAGCGGGGGTTTCCACGCTCGAGCGGGGCGACTTTTATATAAAGTTGAGATCCGACTTTTTGGATCACTTTTCATCTTCTTTTTGATTTTAAAACCCTAGAACCGTCTTCTCTCTCTCCTTACACACCTTCTCTCTTAGGTTTCATCTATTTTTAGGGTGTTTCTACCCTAGGCTCTTTATTAAAAAGATAGAGTGAGTCGAGGGCTTCGTTTTAATCTGAGAGTTTGGCAGTTTGGAGCACTTTGGATTTTGGGTTGTCATCTCCACCTTCTCCATTCGGGTTATTTACTTCGAGGTAGGGATTTCCTACTCCATATTACAGGTCTTGTTCTAAGTTTTGGTATTTTGATATGTTGGGAGTTGTTTGGTAAATTTGGGAAAAACCCTAGTGGTTGAAATAAATTGATTTGTAAAATTAATTTAGGGAAAAATGTGGAATTGAGTTTAATTCATAAAATTGGGGAATTTAGTGATTTAATGGTGTAGTTGGTTAGTTTAATTACTTACCTATGAAAATGTTAAATTTACATTTGTTGATACATTTATTTCCTGTTTAGAAATAACTGTTTTGGGCTATCGGTGGAGGATAGTCGTGATTGTTGTAGACATTGCATGTGGATTAGGGAAAACTGAAACTAATCACATTGGTTAAGTCATTGATTTTGACTATTGAATTAATACAGAAATTACGTGTATTGATTGTGTGTTGCATATGCATTTTGTTTGGGAGGAGATAGGGGATGTACTCCACGGTTTAGGGGAAGATAGGGGATGGACCTCTAAACCGGATTTTGTTTGGGAGGAGATAGGGGATGGACTCTATTAGCATCACTATATGTGTGCTTATTAATTTGAAGTGTTTTTACATGTTGTTGGTACAGCACTAAAATGTGTATCAATTTGGAAGTATGGAAGTGTTTTGGCATGAGCCTTAGTCTCATCAGTTTTGTTGATATTGGAAGTAACATTAATGTGATATTTAATCCACTGTTATAGCTTGGCCAGGTTCTGAGCCACATTTGATATAAATGGAGAGTGAAACATGTTATGAAACTGTATGTTGATGAAACAGATGTTTGTGTTAACCATCTATTAAATGCTATTACTTTATTCAATGCTTATAATTGGTTTAGTATATTTCTACTGGGCTGTGGCTCACCCTATATGGGAACATCATTTTCAGGTTCAGGTGATATGCTACCTCCAAGGACTTAGCTTGGAAGGAGTAGGAGTTGAAGACTCTGTTTAGTTTAGTCGTTATTTATTTTATTTGATATTGCATGTAAACACTCAAGCCAAGGGCTTAATTTGTAGTTGAGTTAGTACTCACATTTTGTGTCCAAGTGTTGGCTTGGAAAGATGTAAGCCCATAGGGCATTTACGTTTGATGTTACATGTAATGTTTTTCTTTTAAGAATACTCTGATGAATGGAATATTATTTTATTTTCTTTTAACAACGCATGTTAATATTGTATATATTATGAGTTTATTTTGAGGGCGTAACAATTTGTGCCCCAAATCTCGTAGAGTTGAATTATGTAGGAGGCATTGGATATTGCTATTGTCAAGGGGGAATCCGAGTCGCTGGAAATTGTTGGTATTGTTGTCACAGACGTTCCTGCTGTGAAGGCCAAGATTGACAGCTTTATTAACTTCTTCGGTCTATACAAAGCAAGACAAATGACATTAGGTGGCGGACTTTTAAAGGTATTTATTGACCTCATGCTACTTTATCGTTTTGTTTTTTTGTTTTTTCTTGTACCTACCTACCTTTATTCGATCAAAAACCTGCCTTTATTCTTTCCTTTTATTTATTTGGACAAATTATACTGATAATTCTTACATTTTATCTTTTTGTGTAATTTTGTTCATTACATTTTTAATTAACTCAATTTTGATCCGTCATTTTAAATTTTTTATCAATTTGATCTAATTGACAACACAATTAGGGTTTTTTAAAGAAAAATGATCACGTCGATTGAAGTTGAGTTACTGAATTTATCATGTTTATAATTTTGCCTCTAAAATCATGGCATAAGCTACTCATATGTGCATTTTTCATAATAAAAAAATGCTTAACGTTGTAATCAATTGTATTAAAGTGTTAAATTGAAACAAAGTAAAAAATTTAAAGTCGAAATTGAGTAAATTGAAATTACAATAACTAAAATGACACAAGAACCAAAGTATAAGGACTACCAGTATAATTTTTTCTATATATTTTTATGTACTATATATTTTGTGTAAGATTGAGCTTCTCTATAGTTAGACCATATAATTGGGCAACAAATTTATGGTCAAGATTATCTAATCAATCTAATTTTCTTTTATTTATGATTTATGGGCCATACACACCACCTGGAATGGGCATACTAGGAGTGTCCAACCTATATTTGGATCGGGCGTATGCGAATCCTTCTATATATTTCTTATATCTTGTGGTTATTTCTATAATTATCATAATTTCTATCTGGATCATAGATTTTAGTAACTTACAACCAATCATGGCCGAAACGACTTAAATCGCATTAAAATCTTAAAATGTTTGTAATAATAGTCATAGAATCGTGTAGTTACATAGTGCTATCGCAATCGTGTAGTTAAAGTTTTCATTTTTTAAATTCCTTAAAAATCCCAAAACTTCCCCAAATTGGAAAAGCTAAAACAAATCTAAAGACTTTAAAATAATTTTTAAAATATTTTATTTTTGTCTAACTAACTTGTAAATTTTATGAAAAAAATTCAGAAATGATTTCCAAAAACTAAACCAAACAAAGTCTTTTAGTTTTTTTTTTTTTTTTTTTAAATGGAAAGTCAAAAAATAGAAGCACTATAAATCATTAAGCATTAAAGGAATGTAATTTACCCAAAAAAAAATTTAGGTTTCTTAACTAAACTCTCTCCCTCTCTCTCTCTCTCTATCTCTTTTTCTTTCTAAAAACCTCCTCCCCGGGCCTCTCTTTGGGCCGGCCGGCCGCCGCCTTTGGCTATGGCGGTCGGCTGGGCTAGCTTTCTCCATGTTTGTTTGTTGTCTTCGCGTTAATAAACTTGAGTTCCCCATTATTTTCCCACCTAGGAGTGTTTGATGTGCTGCGGTGAGTGTTTGGTGTGCTGCGGTGTTTTTTGTTGGTGTTTCCGGGCCGTTTTAGCTGATCTTTTGGGCGTATTGGTGTGGTGTTTTCAGTAGGGGACGTCCAGGAACTTCACTCGAGCGCTCTCTTGCGAGTTGGAGCTTGAGGGGTGAACTCTGGTTCAGATTTTTGGAGAAGATTCGATGCTTGGTTTGGGCGGAAACTTGGGTGTCGGAGTTGATCCAGCTCTGTCTAGTTTTCATTCGAGCGCTCCTCTTCGTGGGAGAGTTTGAGGGGTGTTAGGAGAAGAGCTGGAGAAGGGAGATGATCTGCTGGTTGGTCGGTGTTTGGATTCCCAGTGGTTGGTGTCCTAGCGGTTTGGCAGTGAGTAAGAAGAACGGTCGGGAGATGTTCTGTGGGTGAGTTAATGTTGGGAGTTAATGTGGGTGTTGATCTACATTGTTTGGAGCTGCAATGTGGGTGATGATCTGCAATGTTGGAGCTGCAATGTTGGAGCTGAAATGTCAAGGTCCAGCAGGGGAGTTTGCCGATGGTGACTGTGGATTAACAGCTTAGGTGTGGTTGGCCGGTCATGCAGCAGCTTTGGCGGTGTGGGCTTTGGGAGTTGGGAGTTGGCAGCTGCTTAGGGGTGGCGTGAGCAGTAGGCGTGGGCTACAGCATAGGGTGGTGAGGGCAGCATAGGTGTGGGGTGTGGGCAGCTTCAGAGGTGTGGTCTTGGCAGAGTGGGTGGTGATTTGACTTTAGTTTGGGTGGTTCGGCAGCTTGGGAGTTGGGCTAGTTAGTTGAGTTTAGTTTGTTTTGGGTGTTTTGGTGGGTTGATTATGTGGGGATTCATGTCTTTATTTTCTAGTTAAGTCCTTCTTAACTTTTTTTATGTATTTATTTTAAGAAAAAAAAAATCGAGAGGCTAAGGCGTTGGTTGTATGAATGCGAGTAGCAATAGTAGGGGTATTTTGTACTTTCCGAATCTCTCTCGATGTATGTCATCTTCCTGTACTTTTAATTTCATGCTGTTAAATAAAATTTTTATTTGCTGATCAAAAAAAATAAATAAATCATTAAGCATTTCAAAAGAATTCAAAAGTGGGAAGAGATAGAGGCAGAGGGAGTATTTACAAAATTTCAACTTTTTTTAATATTTATTTCTTTTCTAACTAGTTTGTACATGTTTTGAAAAAAAATAATCAGAAATGATTTCCAAAAACTAATCCGAACGAAGTTTTTTAGGTTTTAAAAAAAAAAATAGAGAAAGATGGAAAATAAAATCACCATATTTCAGCAAGCATTTCAAAAGTATAAAAAAGTTGGAAGAGAGAAGAAACTTACAATAGCCATGACCATGGTCGATGGTCAAAGTGGGATATTGAGAGAGACAGTGCACAAACAAATGAGGGGCAGATAGAGAGAGAGAGAGCTAGAGAGAACAAGAGCCAAAGTGAGAGTCAGATCTATAGCTTTGAAATAAAAATGAATCGTTTAGTGACCATAAATGAAGTATAAAAGAAAATTTAGAAAAAAAAATTAAAATCGATTTTTTAGTCAGCTTCGCAACAATTGCCACGCGTGAAAACATTTGACACACGTATTTAGTTAGCCCAACACATAAACAAGATGCATATGTGCAACTATAAACATGGCCCAAAAAAAGTTGGGCACTATAAACAAGGCCCAAAACAAAGTATCCGGCTAGTTTGAAACAGACCAAAAAATAGTTGGCCCAAAGAGCTCAAGCCAGGCTCAAGAAATTTGATTTTTTTTGGATCAGACAGTTCAAGGGCCTACACAAATATTTTTAATAATTCTTACATGAAAAAGGATTTCAAAATCGATTTGAACACATTTTTAGTCAAGCCCAACAAGAACAATTCTCAACATGGCCTAAAACAATTAGGCTAGTTGGGCCGAAATTTGAAAAATAATTTTTTACGGGCTGAACAAAAATTGCCTACTACACATTTTTAGTGAAGCCTAATCAAATATCTATATAATAATGGAAGAGGGTTTTTGAATTTAACCTAGAGACAATTGTCCTACCAGGACATTTGAATGGTTAAGATTCATTTCTGGCTGGGATGGACTGTAGAGATGAGAATCTACTCTGTCAATCTCCTTCAACTTCCCACCCAAGAGCACACTTCAAAAATAAACCTAAAACTTTGCACTCACGATACGCTCATCTCACTCTCTCTATATACTCTCATCTCTCTCTCTGTCTCTCTCTCTCTCTCACTCAGCCTTACTTCCCACCACACCACCGGTACATCTCTCCGACAGCAATACATCTCTTTCCGACGATTGTCTCATGAACCAACCATAGTGGTGCTCATCACCTCCTTCAGTCATCACCACCGTTGCTGCTCAATGCCACCTCACAACGCCACCTCTTCCAGTGATCACCACCGTTGCTGCTCATCACCACTGTCGCTGTTTATCATCACCGTCGCTATGGATGGATCGACATCAGTCTACTACATAACAAAGGGCATAAAGGTTGGTTATTTGATCTCTTAGATAGAGACCAATGTTTCTAGAGAGAGGAGAAATGAGACAGAGACAGAGAGAGAGAGTAGGGAAGATGTATCTCATAGATAGAGAGAATAAGTGGTGGAATATGGAAGGGAGAGAGAATGAGTTTCGGTTTTTTTTTTTTTTTTTTTTTTGTTCTGTTTGTGCCGGAGTAGTGGCAGCGAAAGAGGAAGGTATTTTTCTCACTCCTCCTATTAGTCTTCTTTGGTAGTGAAAAAGCTATAAAGAAAAAAAGAAAAAAAAGAGAAAGAGTAGACTTTGCTGTACATTGATCTGAGAGAGAGAGATGTGGAAACATGACTTGCCTTTGTGATATCTCTCAGTTTGTTTTTTTTATTTTTGGCTGTATATGGTTTTTCTCAGACAGGGCTTTGTAAGTGTAAAAGAATATATTATTTATGGGCTAAAGAGAGCAATACAAGCATGCAATAGAATACGAGACTTTCAAAGATAGACAAAACACAAAAAAAAAACAAAAAAACAAAAACAAAAACAAAAAAATTACTTAGTAATTATCACCTTCAAATTAAAATAATATTATCTGGAGTATTTCTTTTATATATATATTTTATTTCACTATTTTATTTTTTGTTGGTGAAATAAAATATAGGACTTTTCTTTTCTTTTTCTTTTTCTTTTTTTTTTTTTTTTTTGGCAAACATTATAAATTTTGTATGTTTATTTCTTAATTTATATCAAGGCTAAGGAGAGTTATATAAATAAAATTATTAAAAGTTCTTTAAAAAAAATAATATTTTTTTAGCGTCTTTATTAAAAAAAATACTACACACTTCACTTATTTTAATATGATACGTAGAAATTAAGATTATATTTTGATCTCAATATTATTTATACCGTACTGGTACCTTTCTTTTTGTGAGTTTTGTTTCGAAGAGAAAGTTTTGCAAAATCCCTTCCCATTCTAACCTCAAACTTGAGCAACAATGGTGAAATTTGAGAGACGGACAGAGAGGCATGGGAGGGGAAATCTCTTCCCAAGAAAAACAAATAAAAAGGAAAGGGAAAGAGAAGATTGATGAGATAAGGGAAAAAGTGAGGCAACCCCACGTCGATTTGCTTCTTACGGATGCTCACCAACTCTACACTAAAAGGCTGTTGGTATTTGGTTAAAAGTTAAAAATCAATTTTTTAAGTTATTTTGGGTGATATTATCTTTTTATTTTTTTTATATGTTTTTTCAATAAAGTCAAACAAAGTTAAAAGTCAATATTTAATCAATTTCTCAAAACCACTCAAAGTATATTGTAATATCACTCTAAAATTTTGTAACATAAATATTAAAATGATATAATATGTTTTCATTACAAATATATATTTTGTTGGGTGATAACTCTCTCATAATAACAATAAATAACTCTCTCATAACAACAATATTAGGTTATTAAGAATGGAATTTAATCAGTCGAGTTTAAAAGGAACGAAATTTAATAATTTAATCAATTGAGTTTAATAACAATATTAAGTGATTCCGAATGGAATATAATTTAATTAATTGAGATTAAATTACATAATATTTTAGATAAACTTAAGATAGTCATCATCACTTACATAATTATAAACGATGAAACAGTTAAGTAAGACAGACTTACATAAATTTAAATTAAAAAATTGAAGACAAAAATTCTGCCCTCCTCTTCTTGGGGTAACAAAGTGTGTTTTGAGGAGAGAGAGAGAGAGAGAGAGAGAGAGAGAGAGAGAGAGAGAGAGAGAGAGAGAGAGAGAGAGAGAGAGAGAGAGAGAGAGAGTGAGAGAGTGTAAGTGAGTGAGTGTGTTTTGAAATTTAAAATTTGAAAAAGTGAGGTGGGTGAGAAAGGACGCTAGGTGGACGGGTGGGGTGCAGAGTTTTAGGTTTATTTATTTATTTTTAATTTTACGTGTGCGTGACTCTTAGGTGTAAAGTGTGTTTTGTTGTTTGCCAGAATTGGTTTGGTATAAATTATAAAAGTTAAAAAATTATTTAAAAAATCAAAAAATTTATATTTTTTAGAAGAAGCTTGTACATTCATATGCTACAAGTTGAACACAAATAAAAAAATAACGCAACATGATAACTCAAAAATATAAAAAGGTTAAGTGTATAAACGTAAGAAATATGATCATGTTGACCCTTATTTAAAAGTCACTGAGTGAACTTTAAGTTAAAAAATTAAAGATAAATTATAAATATATTCTCCGAAATAAATTTAAATTATGATTTGTTTCTTATAATTTTGAAAATTATATCTCATACTTTAAGTTTTTAATTTCATAATAAATAGTCATTTTATTAATACCTCATCAAGTCAACTAATAGTTTTTAATGATGTTAGAAATTTATTTTAATTAATAATTCAGATAATTTTATCATTATATAGGAAAGCAGTTAGGAATTACATTTTCTAGTATATATATATGAACAAGCCCAGTTGGGCAAAACAATTAGTTCGTATTAGACTGTAATTTGAGTCTGGCATAAAAAAAAATTAAAAACTAGTTAAGTTAAAAATAATTTAAAATTTTATATAATTTTCTCCTCTTTGGGACAAAAATAATTTTTAAAAAATGAAAAATAAACTAATTTTGAGCAGAAAAAATTTACAGTGATTTTATATAGGGGCTGGCTTCCCTCCAATCCGTGATCGGACTGGAGGAAGCTATTGGGCCCGTGGAAGCCCACCACAGGTCTCGTTTTGATAATCTGAACCGTTCAATGTGTAGAACTCGTCGAGTACTATGTCTGTAAAAAATTACGTTGATCGGATATTGATAGCTACGTAATCAAATCAGTTTTGTATAAAAAAAAATGGACGGTGAAAAAATAAACGGTTGACAGAAATCTGATCCAATGATATAGCTATCGATATCCGATCAACGTGATTTTTTACAGGAATATAGTACTCGACGAGTTATATACATTGAACGGTTCGGATTATCGAAACGGGACTCGTAGTGGGTCCTCACGGATCCAACAATACCCTCTAATTTGATTACGGACTGAAGGGAAGCCCAGCCCTTTTATATATAACCGATTAATTTGAAAATTGATTTCATTTCACAAGAAATTTTGATTGATTCCAGAGTTCGCTACAATCACATCCCAACTGACATTCTTACCATTTTCAAAAAATATGAGTTGTACAATGGAAAGTGAAACAGAGAACAGATAGACTGGGATAATTTGAGATAGAGAGTGTTCCATTCTCTAGCTAATGGATTAAGATCTGTTGATTGGAATAGAATGAGAGAGACAAAGATGGGGAAAGCATGACTTGAGAATCGTCAAACATGGCCCAAAAATGCAAAAAATAATCGTCAAACACGTACTAGTCATCCCAGCCAAATAAAAGAATTAATCGTCGTCGTCCCAGCCGCCATAACCTTAGAATTGTCAAACATAGTAACACCAGCACAATATGCAAGATAGAGAATGGTAGAATGAATCAATATATATATATATATATATATATTATCTAAAAAAAGAAGAAAAAAAAAGTAGTTAAAAAACGTACTGTGCCAAATAAAACAATCGATCATCGCCATTGCCATCACCGTCACAGGAGAACAACAAGAGTTGACAAATGACTAGAGAGAGAGAGAGAGAGAGAGAATGGGTTGGAGAGTCACATAAATAGAGCAAATGAATATGGGATAAAGAATAGAGTAAAGAAAAATGAATATGGGATAAAGAATAGAGTAAAGAAAACAATCGGAGCCCCTGACACCAATGTTGCCGCGATAGTCTTCGCTGGATAAGAACACGAGTCGACAAATGAAAATATACATAGAGAGAGAGAGAGAGAGGTAACCTTAGGCCCATCATATCCTCAGAGTTGATAAGAGTTTCGCACTGAAATCAGTAGAAGAAGCTAGGACAATCATGCTGTGAACACTGCACTGAAACCAGTAGAAGAGGCCGCTAACGATTATAAGGCTCAAATCAAAGCATCGGTAAAGAACAAGACAGCTAATTCTAAACTTTTCAAAAAATTCTACTTTTTTATTTTTCGTGTTTTTTTATTTTTACTGAATTTTTTTAATATTTTGAGCAATTTTTTTAATTTTTAAACATACCTAACATACATATACCTAAAAAGTAAAAAAAAATTGAAAAAAGCCTTTTAAAAATTCACTAAATACCAAAAATACAAAAAAAAATACGAGAATTCAGTACATTTTTTATATTTTTATGTATTTATTAATTTTTAAAAATATTTTTTCACAATTTTTTTACTTTTTAGATATATCTAAGTAAGGTATATCTAAAAAAGTAAAAAAAAATGTTTAAAATTTTAAAAATATTCACTAAAAACAAAAAAAATACAAAAACCAAAAAACTCAATTTTTAAAGAACTTAATTCAAAAAACTCAAACCAAACACGCGGAGGTTTCCAAAATTAGATATGATTCTAATGGGTATGCATACAAACGGACACATGGCATCTCTGTTCTCAGGGAATACATTTCTCTAGGAGAAACTGAAGTAGACCGTTGCTGTGAGGACGCATCGGTTATGATTATTCTAACTCGTCATCATGAACATCTATACTGTTAGAATATCATATAATTGTTTCAACTCCATAGTAAAAGAAATGTCACATTTAGCAATTAAAAATTTAGTCACAAAAAGCATTATTTTAGTCATCAAAACCTTTGCCAACTAAAAACATTACTCGCCATGTTTGCCGCCAACACTTCAAAAGTATTTGGAATATTTGCTGACTAAAATATTTTTAGTAGCTAAAGTACAACCTTTGAGGACTAAATATTTAGTTGTCATATATTTTAAATTTAGTCGTCATGTAATTTTTAAAAAGTTAAATAATTTTTTATTTAAATTTTTAGCAACTAAATATTTAGCAGGCAAAAATTAAAATTTAAACCTTTAGCGATTAAAAATTTAGTAGACAAATCAAAACTTAGACCTTTAATGACTAAAAATTTAGTAGGCTATAGTCAAAATTTAAACCTTTGGCGACTAAAAATTTACAACGTAAAAGTCAAAATTTAAACCTTTGGTGACTAAAAGTCCTCTATTTTTTTTTTTTTTGAGAATCCAAAAAGTCCTATTTATATTTAATTTTTTTATTTAATAATTTGAACCCGCACAACTTTTTTTATTACCCAAAAATAATAAACAAATGTTTACACAATCATATTCAAACACGGCACAAGTTACATGAAAATTCATGCAAATAAACTAATTGAGTCATGAACTAATTAAATTATGAATTATAAGATGTTGGCTTCTAGGTGAGGAAAAAAGCATAAATTACTGAGATAAACTGATGAAAAAAAAAGAAGATATGTTTCACGACAACCAAAAGGAGAAATACACAATGGATCAAAGAGCTATAAATCTATGTGATACCAGAAAATGAACTCTGAGAAATTCAAAAAGCAATACTCAAAAATGAAGAGGCCAATTTCTTGGATTCATAAACTTCCAATTTGCAGGCAAGATCCCCATGCCTCATATAATGCCCTTGCATAAGAATACAAACAAGCAAAAGTGAACAGTTCTACCAACTCTTCATCTATTTGAACTAATTTCTCAAAAGGCTATTTAGCAAATAAATTCCAATTACAGTACTTAGCTGACAAAGGTCCATTGAGATTAATAAGTTGAACAATGATACAGAGCCCTAAAAGTAGAGCTCTAAATTGAGCCCTACTTACATGGCAAGGAAAAAAAAAAAACAAAAAATAAAAACAAAAACATACACATAAATCATATCACATCACAAATGGGGCCCACTATATTAAAGCTCTCCTAGAACTCTCTTTTTAGAGCTCCAAATCATTTTTGTAATAAGTCATAAGAGGACAATCCTCAATTGAATTGGATCAACAAGTCTCCATATAGTAACAATAGCAAATCAAAAAGCTCTTCCAGAGAGGCGCTACATAGGAAATTTTATTATTTATTGCAGAAAAGCTAAAATTAAATTGCAACTGACAGATTGCACAAATCAAATGTTCAAATTAAGTTGTCTCTCAATCCCCAAAACAAAAAGCAAAGGAATGAAGTGAGTTAGGGGGAGAAATCAAAACCTGGAGAGCGCATGCAAATGTCACCCAATACAGAACTCCATCTCTTAAAATTAGGCCATTTTTCTTGTAGTGTCCCCCATCTCTCAAATTTGCTTTGCACAAGTCATTTACAAATTAAAGACAACACTAAAACAAAAACACATACACTAGCAACAATGAATAAAACGGGTTAAAAGTTTTCAAGGCAATTCAGTTGGTTAATCCATAAAAAATGGTTAAGATGATTATAGAAGAGCTGCAACTTGATGCTCTGTTCTACACCGGTCCTATAAACTAAAAAGTTTCATATTTAGCACATTAATATTATTAGTATATCACAAAATTAATTTGATAACACTTAAAAGATGAATTGCTTTCTCAATCTCATGTGCTTACTAGTTTAATATTTGAAAAGAGAAATCTAATCCTAAAAGGAAAGGATTCCTTATGTTCAGGAAATTAAAAGAACCAGTGATATAATGAAAAAATATTCATAAACGGAAAAGAATTCACTCTTAAACCAGAAAAATAACAAAAGTGATATTTAATAATATATTATCAATAAAGAACATGGACTATGAAGTTATCAAGGCAAGCTAGACGATCTAGCTATATAAGCATCACAAAAAACTGCAATTATTAAAGTAAATACAATTCAATCATATAAAAACTGTAAGAACAAATCCCAAATTGGCATACATAAAATCAAAGAAATTAACACATGTAGCCCAAACCAGAAACTTCAAAAGTTATAGTCCCATTGATCTTGGTCAAAGTCACTACAACCATTTCCCTAAGCGTCACATGACACGATGCTGATTAGTCTCTACAACCAATCCACCAACATATTAAAAAAAATTGCAAACTTCAATTTCACAGTAAAGGGAGAGAGAGAGAGAGAGAGAGAGAAGAGAGAGATATATATGCTGGTATGATATAATACAACTAGAATGACTTTCTACTATGTATCACTGAATGTTATGTCACCAGCAAACATTTGCCTTGTAGGACATAGATTACATCAGGAAAAAAAAAATTATTCAGAACTCTTAATAGATTTTACTTATGATTCTCAATTTTATATGCTAGTCTTCCAAATTGTAAATAAATACACATAAAAATAGAGTTTGGAGAGAGGAGATGTTGGGTTACGGTGTAGAGAGAGAGAGAGAGAGAGAGAGAGTAAGGAAAGAGAGTGCATAGGGGTCAATTTCTAGCCCAAGGCCAAAAGTAGATTGTTAGCTCTAAAGTCAAATAAAATATATAAAAAAAATTCACCAAAAAAGGGGCCCAAAACGCCACAAGAATTTCCAAAATTTTCTAAGTGCCGACACCCCAAGGAGGAGATGTTGACACCTCAAAATAGTGGTGCTCCAAGGAAGTTCAACATAAGTGGGGTGTCGACCCCAGAAAGCCCAGGTGTCGAAACTTCCAAGTAGTGTCACACCTAGATCACTGACCAAGCAGTGTCGACACCACAAAGAGGCAGTGTTGACACCAGGAAGTAGAACTCCAAGAGGAAAAGAAAGAAATGCAAGTGTGTCGACCCTAGGAGCCCTAGTGTTGACACCTGAATCATAAATTCAAGGGTCTAAAGCATTTTTCTGACAAATCTGAGTGCAATTCAATATTCCTATCATATTCTAGATCAAATTTCCACTCTACCATTTTAATATTACCTCACCCAAAGGATCTCAATTAAAAAAATATTGAAATTACACACATCTTATTGCCTTAAGGTGCACAAGTGTTACAGTTCTCTTGATCATATCAAGAGTGTTTTGATCTAATTTCGTCAATGTAGACGATGATAGACTTGATCCTTAGATTAGACTTCATTGTATATGGAGGTGGATTTGTTGTAACCCTGGTAGACCTTTTGTATTTTGATGATTGTTTTTGTTTTTGTTTCAACTTTGTTTTGATTTATTTGCACAACAACAAAATTAAATTTTCACGGCATGCACACAAATGCTGTTATGTGACATGCCGTGAAAAGTTGAGTGTTATTTACGACATGCAAGTAAAATTGTAAAAAATAATAAATTAAATATTAATGACATACTTTGTATGTCGTATATAATTTTTTACGACATTTTTGTCATGTCATAAATCATCATATTTTTCATGGCATAGTTTTACATGCCGTAGAAGGTTATTTTGAATATATTTATGGCATTCTTTGTATGCCGTATATAATATTTTATGACATTTTCTTGCGTGTCATAAATCATCACACTACTACATAATTTTGTATGCCGTAGAAGGTCATTTTTAATATATTTATAACATACTTTGTATGCCGTATATAATCTTTTACGGCATTTTCTTGCACATCCTAAATCATTATACTTTTTATAACATAATTTTATATGTTGTAGAAGGTTATTTTTAAAATATAATATATATATATACAGGAATATAACATTGCCTAACAGTATGCAAACAGTAACTTATAAAATGCAACTTATGAACAAACCAAGCAGAAGCAACTATGAAGTAAGTAAAAAAATCTAATATCCATACACCAAACAACCTGCATACTAACTTCCATCCTCAACTTCTATCATATCAAGTTAATAACAACCTCAAACATACAAATCAAGAAAATTGTCCAAATCATAAGATTCACTAATCTCTAAAATACGACTTTAACAACCTCAAACATACAAATCAAGAAAAGTGTCCAAATCATAAGATTCACTAATCTCTAAAATACGACTTTAACAACCTCAAACATACAAATCAAGAAAAGTATCCAAATCATAAGATTCACTAATCTCTAAAATACAACTTTAAACATCCAAAAAATATAACTGCAAATCGCAAATCAATTAGTCTCTAAAATGTAATGCCCTCAAAATAATACATCTAAACCCACATTCATAACATCCACAAACATAAGAGAATAAAGCATATTTCATTCATCAGAGTATTCATATTACATGTTGACAACAAAAGTAAATGCCCTATGGGCTTACAACTTTCCAAGCCAACACTTGGTTACAAAAAGAAAGTACTAGCTCAAAACACATTAAGCCCCCGGCTTGAAATTACATGTAATACCAAAATAACAAAAACAACCAAAGAGTCTTCAACTCCCAAAACCTTCCAAGCTACGACCTTAGAGGTGGCATATCACCTGAACCTGAAAATGATGTCCCATATAGGGTGAGCCAATACCCAGTATAGATATACTAAACCAATTATGAGAAATAACTAAAACATTAGCATTCGATAAAAGGTTAACACTTGTAAACCAACTTACAACACTTCCCAGTTTCATGGCAAATACATTCGTGTTTCATCCCACTTTCCTTTACTTATCCAATTCAAATTCATAAACCTGACTCATTGTCTAGCCAAACAATTAAATGAGACTACAACTCACATTAAAACACTTCCATCATCCACAATTCAAATGAGACCACAACTCATAAGAAAACATTTCAATACTTCAATTATCTACGTTATACAAACGTAATTAAGATTTCGGGACTTTCACCCTGGATACTCCGGCCAACTTATTTATCAATGGAATCCATCCCCTATCTCCTCCCAAGCATGTTTGAGAGTACATCTCCTATCTCCTCTCAAACCTTGGAGTACATCCCCTATCTCCTCCCATACAAGATACATATGCAATGTATTTAAACAGTTTATCATCTACAATGATCAATCCAGGCACATATTCAATGTGTTAATTCAACGGTCATATTCAATGACTTAACCATTTGATTAGTTTCAGTTTTCTCTAATCAACATACAGTGTTTACAACAATCAAAAATATCCTCCACCGATAGCCCAAGGCAGTTATCTCTAAACAGATAATAAATTTATCAAACAGATAAAATACCAACATTTTCATAGGTGAATGATTAATTTATCCAACTACACCATTCAATCTCACAACTTCCCAATCTCATGATTTTCATATTCCCAAATTAATTATACAAATTAATTATCTAATTTCAATTAGGGCTTTAATTTTCCCCTATTCACAATATTGCCCCCAAGGCCCAAATTTCACTCATATTTCATAAACAACCCCAATTTCAAGTCTCTTATACATATTTGACTCAAACATAGAAAACCCCTCTTTTATAAATTACAAATCAAACCCTAACCTTCCCAAAATTACCATAATTCACCATCTAATCAAAATGACTAAAATTTAGGTCAAAACCCATAAGAAGGAGTAGGGTATCCCTACCTCAAAAGAAAAGACCCAATGGAGAAGATGATAAAACTCGAGATACTCCAAACCCAATGATTTTCGAATTAAAACAAAGGCCATGCCAAGCTCCACACTTTTTACAAAGGAACTAGGGTAGGAGACCACTAGAACTAGATGGATTTGTAGAGAGAAGGTATGTAGAGAGAGAGGGAGCAGCTGTTCTAGGGTTTGAGTAAAAGAGATGAAGAAAAAGTGAAGAAGAAGCTGTTGCTGCCAACTGATATATTCGAGCCTCGCTCGAGCGAAGGAGTGGTCGCTCGAGCGACCAGACACAGAGAAACCTCGCTCAAGCGCAGAAAGCCTCGCTCGAGCCAACAACAGGAAGCTTCAGGTCTGCAACCCAGAAGCACGCTCAAGCGAAGGAAAATCCGCTCGAGCGAAGAAACCCAAAACATAGTCCTCGCTCACTCAAGTGAAGGAAAGCTCGCTCAAGCCAAGAAACACAACCTTCAGGTTCAAACTAGACGCAGACGCACGCTCGAGCGCAAGAATGCTCGCTCGAGCCAACAGACACACCACTCAACTCTCGCTCGAGCGCAGGAACCCTGGCTTAAGCGAAGGAACCCTGGCTCGAGCGAAGGAACTAAAACACAGAGCTCGCTCGAGCGAAGACACCAAAAACTGGGTAGCAACCATTTGTTTCAAAACACACCCAACTTGTTACAAACCTGCCCAACAGATCCCAAAACTCAAATACAAAGAATTAGAAGACGGAAATGAAACATATACAACAACAGACATCTACGGAACCGAGTCCGGAATACAATAACCAATGGAGGAAAAACCGGGATCGCTATATAAAATACGACTCTAGTTTCCACTAATCTCTAAAATACAACTTTAACAACCTCTAAAATACAAAAATACGACTTTAACAACCTCAAACATACAAACCAAGAAAAGTATCCAAATCATAAGACGTTTTCACAAAGGACAGTCCAGCGCTCTAGCTTCCACTCCGTGCACCCTCCCAAGAGAGCATCAAAAGCAACTGGAATATTTACTATATAATTCTCCATTGAATTGAAAGAGCACATTCTCCATTGAAAGAGCTCATTCTCCACTGAAATGAAAGAGCACATAGATATATATACACACACAAACATGTATTCAAAAGATAGAATATAAGTCGTAAATTAACCTGAGCAAGGTCACCAGTGGCATAGTCACAGAATAGCAAATAACCATTTGGCTGGAGAAAGAAAGTTGAAATCACATTAAGAGATCATAATAGTAATATTAATTACAGATTTTCAAAATTTCATAGTGGCATTTACTAATCATTGCCTTAAGAACTTTTCTGATATTCGGCAACACCAGTGGCATCTTCTCAGGGGACACAGCAAACAACATGAATATCTACTTAAAAAGTCAGCTAGGTAACAACAAACATTACAGGAAAAGCAAGTAAACTCAAGATCTGAAGCAAATGCTAAATGAAGCACTCCTACAAGAGGAAAGCACTTAGCATCAATAAGTTGAACAAAAGGAGGAAGTTGTCACAGCATACATGTCATACGCTCATTGTTACTCTTATGTTTATATAAATAGATATCTCCAACTTCAAAATTATCTACACGCAGCTCATCCTCATCACCACTATCATCTCCTACATTCAGAAATGGAGGGAACAGTCACCACTGCATCACCAAAAAGGCACATCTCTCTCTCTCTCTCCATTTTATTGTATATGTTGAAAATTTTGAAGTTTGCATGAACCAACCTCTAAGCTCTAACACCTTAGTTTTGTTGTGTGTTTGTTAATTGATTTTCAGGATTGCAGTAGTAACAGGGGGCGGCAAAGGAATTGGATCAGAGATATGTAGATAGTTAGCTTCCAATGAAGTCATGGTGATCTTAACAGCTAGAGATGGGAAGAGGGGTACTGAAGCTGTTGAAAATCTCAAAGCTTGTGGGTTATCTGATATTTTTTTTCATCAACTTGATGTTACATACTCTGCTAGTATTGCTTCTTTAGCAGATTACATCAAAAATAAATTCGGAAAGCTCAACATATTGGTAAGATTGGAAGCAAACTAAATTGATTGAAACTAATTTTAATCAATAGTGTATGTGTATCTATTTGTCTAAAATTATCAACGATAAACAACTTACATATAGAAAGTGTGATTTTTAAGAAGTGTGAACAAATTTACCTCCAAGTGAAGATTTCTTGAGATACATAGGTCTGTTTCAAACTTTAGAGTGGCTCCTTGTAGCATTTCGGTTCGCACAGCATCCCACAAAGTAGATTATTGATCGATTTCACAACAGATAATTGTAAGAAAAATAAATGAACTCGATTAGAAGGTCCTATCATATAAACACTGTCAATAAAATGATAATCTACAAATATTATGCTACTTTCATAATACAATTTGTCAATTTCAACAATAGAAGATATAAAATGCAATTCATATGCCATATTATCTGTTGTTCCTCATTCGCTAATGAGAAAAAGATAATTTGATTTGTTCCAAACTAGATGGAGAGGAGTTTCTCACCAAAACAACAAACAGAACCACATTAAAGATTGCAACCACCCTCCATTTAGTTTTCATGTATTGTGCAACTCCTTCCCTGGGAGCATGATATGCAGGAAAAGCAAAGGGCAATGAGAATTTCATATAACAGAGGTAATAGAGGGAGAAGATGGAAAGTAGTAATGTTTACTTGAAGGAATCACAATTGTAGCACAAAGTAGTAATGTTTACACAGCATTGGATATGTCCACAGGTGTAATGAATCCTGTAGAGAACTTGCTTCCGTTCATCTCCAATAGGAGCAAAAAGAGTTGAATAACAAAGACAAGTTGAGAATGATGAAGAAAAGACTGATTGTCATGACGACACAGGAAACTGTAATGCAATGGGTGATCCCAATTGATCATAGCATATAATCCCAATTGATCATGGCATGGTGGACAGGGTAGAGCTCTTTGATCCTAATCTTGATTGGTTGTTCCATGAAAATCAGGCTTCGGACTCTGACAGTAAGGAATGCGCTGAGGGTAAGGAATGTAATGGTGATTCTATTTCTTGTGAAAAGGTCCGTGACTCTTGTGAGCAGGGCAACATGAATGCTGTTCTTTCTGATCATAATCTGGGTGTTTCTTCTGGGACAGTTTCTGGGTCAGTCTTGGGGAGGGGAGGGGAGGGGAGTCGCATGATGTTCCAGTCTGTAATAATTCTCGCGGGGTGGTTTCCATTGGGGAGGATATTGTGTCTCATGTAAACCATAATAGCTTAGATACCACTAACAGTTTGGTTCCACCAGTAGCTAATGAGGAAGATCATAGGACGGGACTTTCTGAGGGGGTATATCCGGATCATGGGCTAGGAGTTGACAGTGTGTCTAGGACTGATGTTGATGAATCTGAACGATGGCTGAGAAAGATGAGTAAATATGTATCCTTTCCGTTGGAGGAAGGGGATGTCCCCCATTTTGTGCACTTGCTTGACACACTTGGGTTGTCTCTAGTTAAGAATAATGGGTTTAAGTCCAGGTCCAAGAAGAGGGAGTTTGTATCCAAGGGGGTAAATGTCAAAAGGGTTCGGGGCATAGAAAAGGGTGGAGGGAGCTGAGGAATCTTAAGAGTGATATTAATTATGAGGGAAGGGAGAAGGAGGATAAGGGTGGTCTAGGTGCTCAATGAAGATTTTGAGTTGGAATGTTAGAGGACTTCGGTCCCGTAGAAAGAGGGCAGTGATTAAAGAATTTTTGAAAGTGCATCAGCCAGATATAGTCATGTTTCAAGAGACTAAGTGCGAGGAGTGTGATAGGTCTTTTATTCGGAGCATTTGGGGGACTAGATTTAAAAAGTGGGCTGTCTTACCTTCTAGTGGGAGATCAGGGGGTATTTTGATTATATGGGATGATAGAATAGTTTCGGAGTGTGAAATACTTTTGGGGGCTTTTTCATTGTCTATCCAATTTCGCAATCGGGACAATAGTGAGTGGTGGTTAACAGGAGTTTATGGTCCCAATAGACCTAGGGAAAGACAGGTTTGGTGGGAGGAATTGGGGGGTTTATTGGGGCTTTGTGTGCCTAACTGGTGCGTGGCGGTGACTTCAATGTGGTTAGACTCGTTTCTGAAAAGATTAATGGGATTTCTTCCAATAGGAGCATGAGGGATTTTGATTCTTTTATAAGAGAGGGTGAATTAATTGACCCTCCTTTGAGCAATGCTAGGTTTACTTGGTCTAACCTTCAAGAGAATCTTGTGTGTTGTAGACTGGATAGGTTCCTTCATACCTTGGGGTGGTGTCACACACTGGCAATGCGGAAGCCTTGTTGAAGATAAGCAAGTGTGTGTGGCGCTAGTTAACTCTCCTCACTAGCCCGCCAAGAATACATATGCAAGGTTGGGGTACATTAAGGCACAAGTGGTCTGGTTCAACACTTGGGTACCCCCTCCTTATAATAGCACGCTAAGCGCTTTTCTATCTGGCACGAGGAAACATCCACTATGCTTGAGGAGTCATAATGGATATTTAAAAATAAAATAAAAATAGAAAAATTACAACTCTTGGACTCAAAACACCTTTCATACTAAGGTATTTACATAAAAATTTACAAGGCAAAAAGATTACATTTGACCCACTAAAAGTTGGCCTAAAGTTGTCACTTGGTGGCTAGCTTGCTTCATGGCTTCATGTCTTGGACTTGCGCCAACAACTTCTTAGGCATGTCTTTGGTTCTCCAAAGGGCACAAATGTGTATGGCATCAAGGTGTTGACCCCTTGGATGGGCGCACCTTGACAGTCTCCCCCACTTGAACGGTCGACGCCCTCGACGACTTGGCCCAATAAGCATCAATCTCGTCTTGAAAAGCCGACAAGTCTGCCTCCCGTTCCCAGCTGATTTCTTCATCTCCAAGGCCTTTCCATTTCACCAAGTATTGCCTTTGTTTCTTCTTGGAAACCATTTTCTCCCGATCAGCCAAGATAGATTCAATAGACCTTTTCCCTGCTTTGGCTGTGATGGTTGGGCGTTTCTGCTCATTTCGGGTTGGATCTTCCTTGTCTGGATAGTAAGGCTTCAAATAACTCACATGGAAAACCGGATGCACTTTCAACCAAGATGGAGCATCTATCTTGTAAGCACACTTGCCAATTCTCTTCAGAATGGTGACCGGTCCCTCATACTTGCGCACTAGCCTCCTGTCTCTTCCCCTCATGAACTTGCGTTGCTCAGGGTTGAGTTTGACAAGAACTTGATCCCCAGCTTTGAACTCAAGTGGCCTCCTCTTTTCATCAGCCCATTTCTTCATTTTACTTGCTGCTTTCTCAAGGTAAGCACGAGTAATGTCATGGTTTCTCTTCCATTCCTTAGCAAATTGATAAGCCCTGGGAGACTTTCCTTCATAAGGTCCATCCACTGTGTGGGGCAACAGTGGCTGCTGTCCATTGACTATCTCAAAAGCACTCTTGCCCGTAGAGCTACTCTTTTGAGAGTTGAAGCATAACTGTGCGACATCAAGAAGTTGCACCCAATTCCGTTGATTAGCATTGACAAAGTGGCGCAAATACTCCTCGAGCATACAGTTGAAGCGTTCAGTTTGCCCATCCGTCTCCGGATGGTAGCTTGATGAAGTATTAAGTTGTGACCCAAGAAGCTTGAATAACTCCGTCCAGAAGTTGCCAACAAAACGCGTGTCTCGGTCACTAACAATACTTTTAGGCACACCCCAATATTTGACAATGTGCTTGAAGAAGAGTTGGGCAGTCTCCTCCGCTGAAACATACTTTGGGGCAGCAATGAAGGTAGCATATTTGGAGAACCGGTCCACAATGTTTAAGATAGTCCCGATATCTCCCACTTTAGGCAATCCAGTGATGAAGTCAAGTGATACACTTTCCCACGGACGTTTAGGCACGGGCAAAGGTTCAAGCAAGCCTGCTTTCTTCTTATGTTCAACCTTGTCTTGTTGGCAAGTGAGACAAGTGCGGACATATTCTTCCACATCATCACGCATTTGGGGCCAATAATATCCTTGTTTCACCAAGGCCAAAGTTCGCTCCCACCCTGGATGTCCTGCCCAAAGTGTATCATGGCACTCCCTAAGAAGTGTCTTCCTCAAGTCACCAGCCCTGGGTACAAATATGCGGTTGCCTGTTGTCATGAGAAGTCCATCTTGCACCCAAAATTGGCGAGTCTTGCCCATTTTGACAAGGTTCATAAGATTCTCTGCCATAGTATCCTTGTCTAGATGAGCCTTGATTTTCTCCTTGAGGCTGGTTGAAATAGAAGTTAAAGAACATACATGATGGCACACGGCAAGCTCCGCCTTCCTGCTTAGTGCATCAGCAACATGGTTGGTGGCACCGGCCTTGTACTCTAAGGCAAAATCAAACTCTGCCAACTTCTCTTGCCACCGTGCTTGTCGTGCGCTTAGCTTGGGCTGTGTGATATCATTCTTCTCGATCTAGAGCGGACATGCAGCTATCTTGTGATATCATTCTTCCGTGGACCCCGATGCCGCTGTTTGAAGGAGTTATGCATGAAACTCATCCTGGGGGACGTGTATGACATCCTAGACTCTAAACAAGACAACCGTTGGTTTTCTGGTCAGGTTTGAACCGTGGGGGCTGATTGGTGATGTCTTGGGGTATCCGTGGTTATTGTGCTATTCTTCTGCGATGCCTTGAACGCAGCAACCGTTCTTGAGGGTACGAATTGAGCAGCATTGTGGCATCTAGTGTTTCCTTGCTAACTTGGTGTTTCCTTCTCACTTTGTGGACTTGGTGAGCATTTCTACACTGTGGGCACACTGTGGCGCGAGTATGCTACATTTGTGGACGGGTTGCTTCCTAACCAGCAGGGTTGGCATGATTGTGTTACTTTGTTGGCTATATGGGGATTTCTACTGCAGTTTGGACTTGTGGAATGCTTGTATCAGATTGTGGGCATGTGATCTTCATTTATTGAGCCTTAGAGACGGTTTTTCGTTGGCAGCCGTGCACGTGTTATGGCATTATCACTGGTTCGCTTCAGGGGGCCTATGTTTCGATCGTTCGTGGTGGCATATGCAACTTGTGCTTGTCAGTGGTTTTGCATCTTCAGACGCATGGTTGTTGACTTCTTAGAGGGTTTGTTCGGAAAATTTTCAAGATAAAATTTGAGACCTTGACTCCCGTGTGCAGAGGCACCGAGTGTACATGCTTGCTAGAGAGCGGGGTGATGGATGAAATCACCGTTGTTGGAGGACAACCGTGTAGCGGGATTGTGAAGTCAAGACATAATTTGGTGCCAGGATCAGCGCACCGTTTTGAGAATCATTGTTGGAATGGCTAGTTTTGTGGGTGGTAGGAGCGGTGAGCCTTTGAAAGGTGAAATCTTTGAGCTTGATGAGATAGCTGACTCGGGTGAAGGCAGTGGCCGAGGGACTGGGCAGCATGAGTTAAATTCTAGCCAGAAGACATAAGTTCAGCCAGAGGGCTTGCCAGAGGGCACGAGCATGAGATTCAGCCAGAGGGCTACAATTTGCCAGAGGGCACGAGTTTGAGTTCAGCCAGAGGGCTTCAGAGTTGGAGTTTGCTAGAGAGCAACAGCCAGAGGGCTTCAGAGTTTGAGTTTGCTAGAGAGCAACAGCCAAGAGGGCTTCAGAGATTGAGTTTGCCAGAGGGCATCAGCCAGAAGGCTTCAGAGACTTGAGTTTATTGAAGACATCAGCCAGAGGGCTTTGAGCTTGCCGGAGGGCATTGTTGAATCATTTTGAGGAGCAACTGTTAATTTGCATTGAGTCGACGAGGGCGTCGACAACTCGAGTGGAGGAGGAAGTCGCGATGCGACGACCCACTGGGAGTCAGCTCAGAGGAGCATGAGTTAGCTCAGAGGAGCAGGAGTTTGCTCAGAGGAGCATTGGCAGAGAGGCCATTGAGTTGAGGAACATCGTCCGGAGGAGTCAGCTCAGAGGAGCTTGAGTTTGCTCAGAGGAGCTTGAGTCAGCTCAGAGGAGCTTGAGTTAGTTCAGAGGAGCTTGAGTTTGCTCGGAGGAGCATTGGCAGAGGCCATTTGAGAAGAGGGTTTGGCAGTTGAAGAGCATTGGCGAAGGGCAGAGTTAGAGACGCTCAGAGGAGCTTTGGCAGAGGCCATTTTGAGAGGGGAGCTTGGCTAAGGAGTTAGACGTTGAAGGTAGGTCATCAACACGGAGGTGTTGGACTCATCAGAGGAGCCGGTACACGCACTGCAGCATCAGCTTTGTGCTACATCAACGAGGACGTTGATGGTTGAAGTGGAGGAGAGTATCACGGGTTGCCTTGCAAGGCCAACTCCGTGACGTTTCGCTCGCGGTGGTGTCGCCATTGGAGTGCTCAAGAGTGGCCGTTGGAAGTGCCCCAACGTGGCCTAACATTGGCCCCAAGTAGCCCAAGGTATATAGCCAGCGAATGGCGAAGTCGCAGCCCATGTCAATGGCCAACCAGCGCTGCCCGCAGCAGCAAACAGCGCTGCCAGCAGCAGCAAACAGCGCTGCCAGCAACCAGCAGTGGCAGCCAGCAGTACAGCGTTTTGACGCTTTGGTTCGACACTCAAATGAAGGAGTTTCGGGCTGAAATTTTTATGGTGAAGAGGTATTAGGGGAAGGGTGTTCCCGACCAAGTTTCGTGATTTTCTGAATTTCGTGGAATTTATGAAAAATCATTATGACTCCTCGGACATGTATGATGTTTCCTCCTGCCAGATGAAGAAGGGCTTAACAAGCTACTATAAGGGGGTATGGTGTGCTACCTACCAACCTCCCCGCCCAAACTGGGCTTGAAGTGAGCAACCTTGGGGCAACTCAAGGGCGGGCTTTAGGCATCCAGAGGGATGTTTAGAGTCTCCATGTGGGTTTGGGAGCCCCGTGGACGGTGCAATGATGTAGGCACTGCGCGTGTCCTCCCGACGAGAGGTCCACTATGTTGTTTCCATTATGTCACGCAATATGGCATCTTTGGGACTCGTTTTGGACTGAATGGGCTATCGAGGCACCACTAGAGGCCTCGTGTGCCAACTCTAGTGCTTGGTTTGGGTTCAACCTTGCACGAGGGGATCCCGTGGCTTAAGCTAAGCGGTCGGAAGGCAACACCGCATATGTGGGCTATCGAATGAAGGCATCAAGCTACATATTGGCAATGTCCATTGAGGGACTACATTATGCTATGAGCAAGCTACGGATTGAGACGTTGCCTTACTCATGCTACACGTTGGTGCAACGCTAAGGTGCACAATGGCCTTAGGCGGAATCTAGCACGCGTGTTGGCACGAGGATTACGCCGTGGGCGAGAGATTGGCCCTCGGTGGCTTGTGGGCTTCGCATGACCAAGTGGCCATCCAATATGCATCTATTGAGGCATGCTTGACCCTGTGACACTTCGAGACGCTATTGAAGACCCAACATGCAATGTTGGCTTGTCAGCTAAGTCGAGGACCTTCGCTAACACATTGTTGTGTGGCTAGGCACCTTGATGACATGAACCTAAGTTGGGCGAGCACCTTGCTTGAGATAAGCTTGGCGCTATGAAGCGACTTATGCCGTGCTTGGTGCACTTGAGGCGTCAGGCCTACTTGTGGCATCCGGATGAAGACGGAGCTTCCTTGTGAAGTTGTTTTGCTTGACAAAGCATTGGGACCTAATGTTCAAACGGGTGAGATCATCAACACTCGATTTGTCAATGAGCTATGGCGGGCTTAAACTTGGTGGAGTTTGAGCGCCACACGGGCAAAAATTGATCCGCTGCGCCTCTAAAGGAGTCGGCCCGTGACAGGTGGGAAGGGTTGTTTCCCGACATTAGACAAGAGGCATTGCCTAGGGTTGTGTCTGATCATTGCCCGGTGATTGTTGAAAGTTGCCCCTTCAAATGGGGTCCTTGTCCCTTTAGGTTTGAGAATGCGTGGTTAGAGGATCGTTCCTTTAAGGGTTATTTTAAGATTTGGTGGGAGAGTTGTAGTCCCCAAGGGTGGGAGGGTTTTAAATTCATGCGTAAGCTGAAAGGGGTCAAAGAAAATTTGAAAGTCTGGAAGCATGATGTTTTTGGTGATTTAAATGAGCTCAAGGCGGAGTTGGTTAGAGGCATTGAGGAGTTGGATGCTAAGGAAGTTGGGGAGGGCTTATCTAGGGCTTTGAGGGATGAAAGGAACATGCTTCGAATGAAACTAGAAGAGATAATTTTTAGGGAACAGATTTTCTGGAGGCAACGGGCGAAGTTGAAATGGGCTAGGGAGGGTGATATAAACTCTAGATTTTTCATAGGGTTGCGTCAGGAAAGGATTAAGAATTTTATCAAGTGTTTGGAGGTTGATCAGGGGGTATTGGTGAATAAGGAAGAGCAAATTGTGAATGAAATCTTCAAATTTTATTCGAATCTGTACTCTGATGGAGGTGTGAATCGGCCAGGGCTTGAAGGCATCAATTGGGCTCCAATTAATGTCTCTAAAGCTAGATGGCTTGAGAGACCCTTTGAGGAGTGTGAGGTGCGTCAGGCTGTGTTTGATTGTGAGAGAGATAAGGCTCCAGGTCCAGATGGTTTTTCAATGGCATTGTTCCAAGATTGTTGGGACGTTGTAAAAGGTGATTTAATGAGAGTGTTTGGTGAATTTTTCGAGAGTGGGGAGGTTAACCTTTGCACCAATGCAACTTTCATTTGCCTTATTCCCAAAAAGGAGAAGTCGGTGAAGATTGGAGATTTCAGGCCCATTAGCTTGGTTACATCGCTTTATAAAATTTTGGGGAAAGTTCTGTCCAAAAGAATTAGAGATGTTCTTGGGAAACGATTTCTGTTTCACAGGGAGCCTTTGTGCATAAGGCAAATTTTGGATGTGGTCCTAGTGGCCAATGAAGTTGTAGAGGAATATAGAGCGACTCGTAAGGAGGGGGTAGTATTTAAGGTAGACTTTGAGAAAGCATATGATCATGTGGATTGGGGTTTTTTGGACTTTGTTTTGGAAAAGAAGGGTTTTGGTTTTAGGTGGAGGAAGTGGGTTTGGGGTGTGTGTCATCGTGCAATATGTCGGTTATTGTGAATGGAAAAGCCGGGAATTCCTTTCAGGCGTCTCGGGGTTTAAGGCAGGGAGACCATTATCTCCGTTTTTTGTTTGTCATAGTGGCTGACGTGCTAGGGAGGTTAATTGATGTTGCTAGGGATAAGGGGGTTATTGAGGGGTTTGTGGTGGGTAGAGATATGATTAGTGTGACTCATTTGCAGTTTGCAGATGATACCATATTTTTCTCTCTAAGGAGGAAAGTATGGTTTGTAATCTACTTATGCTTTTGAGAATCTTTGAAGTTGTATCCGGCCTTAAGGTCAATCTCACTAAGAGTTGTGTTGTGGGTATTAATCTTGAGCGTAGTTGTGAGCTTCGTTTGGCAGATGTGTTGGGATGCCCCATTGAGAAGTTCCCTCTCAAGTATTTGGGGCTCCCATTGGGTGGCGATCCTAGAACATAGGCCTTTTGGAATCCAGTCCTTGTTAAGATTGGGAAAAGATTGGAGGGTTGGAAGCGAGCATTGTTGTCTCGGGTGGGAGATATACTTTGGTACAATCAGTGTTGAGCTGTATTCCTATTTATTTTTTGTCCATTTTCAAGATACCGGTCCGTTTTGCAAGGCAAATTGAGAAATTATTGAGAGATTTTTTGTGGGAGGTGATGAGGGTAAGAGGGATCACTAGTCAGTTGGGAGGTCGTTTCACTCCCTCGGCGTAAAGGGGGACTTGCGATTGGGAACATTGTTGCTAGAAACATTGCCCTCTTGAGCAAATGGTTGTGGAGATTTCCCGAGGAAAGTGAGTCTTTATGGTGTTCTATTATTAGAAGCAAACGGAACTCAGGCTAATGGTAGAGATTCTATTGTGGTTAACAGAGGCAATTGTCGTTCTCCGTGGAAGTCTATCTCTCGTTTGTTTCCCATTGTGTCTCGATTTGTGTCTATGAAAGTGGGTGATGGGGTCAGCATTCGATTTTGGGAGGATGTTTGGGTGGGGGAGACTTCTTTTGATCAAGCTTTTCCACTTTTATACCGATTGGTTCAAGCCCGAAATGCGTCAATTGCGTCGGTGGCATGTTCTAATGTGGCACCAATCTCTTGAATTTCAACTTCCTTAGGAATCTAAGTGATAGGGAGTCTCTTGAGTTGGCCTCTTTGTTGACATTGATTGATGGGGGTTTCCTTAGTTTTATCTCCCGATAAAAGGATATGGAATATCACTTCTTCAGGGGTCTTTTCTTGCAAATCTTTGTTTGACAATCTCATAGATAAATCCTCCGTTCCTTTGTTTCCTCTTCATATGAAAATCTGGAAAACGGGTGTTCCTCATAAAATCAAGTTTTTCATGTGGTCCTTAGCTCATAAAGGTGTCATGACCAATGACCTTTTCCAAAAGAAAAGGCCTAATCACTACCTTTGCCCTCACTGGTGTGTGATGTGCAAGAGGAGTTCGGAATCGGCGGATCATCTATTTCTTCATTGTTCGGTGGCTATGCAATTATGGCAGCGTCTATTTGGCTTATGTGGTGTTACATGGGTTGCTCCACGGGATTGCACACATATGCTTCTTGTTAAGTTTGATGGGTTTGGCGGCTCCAAGAAAGCCAAAATTTTGTGGTCTTGTATTGTTTGTGCTATTTTTTGAATCATTTGGCGGGAAAGGAATTCAAGGATCTTTGATGGAAAGGAGGCTGTAGTAGATTCTTTGTGGGATAGGGCAGGTTTTTTGGCTTCCTTTTGGGCTTTTGTGTCTCCTTCGTTTAAAGGAGTTCCATTTTTCTTGATTTCTAGGGATTGGTTTGCTGTGTGCAACCCCTAGTGTTTGGTTTCTCTCTCTTTCTTTTCTGATCGCTGTTTGTATTTTGATTGGATTCTTGTCCATTGTATGAGGACTTCTTGTCCTCCACACTTTCTTCTTTATTAATATAATTTCTTGTTGGCTTTTCAAAAAAAAAAAAAAAAAAAACATATAATCCCATGTTGTAAATGTATGGACAATACAATGAGTTCAAAATGTGTTTAAATTTGATTTGCTTACTTTAAATTTAACACATTTTAAATTTGATTTGCTTACTTTTAGTGTTAAATCTAAGCCATACAATTTTTCTTCAAAATTCACATGATCGTGTAAATTCTTTTATTTAGACACATAATGTACTTATGTAATCATATTATTCGTAAAAAGTATAGGATATTGTCTCAAGAATACAAAATAACTTCTCTCGAAATGTAGTAGTCCATTCTAACAAATCTTAATGACAAAATAAACTGCCTTTTTTTTTTAACGATAGTTTTGAAACACTTATAATGATAAGACATAGATCAAATCCCCAGTCACCAATTCTCTCGTCTTATCATGTTTAGAGAAACTCATGATGTAGTTGAAATAATTGAGACATCAGGATAAAGGATAATTGGGATATAATCCAATAGAGCATTATGTGTGAACATAGCAGACCCACTTTGCAATATGCCGCTGTAACTTGCTAAAAATAGATGAATAATACGAAATGAATAAACAATAAAGTACTATGTTAAGTGGCGTTTGGCAAATGCTTTTTCAATGGCCAAACAGGGGCAGCTAAAAGAGATCCATGTATGTGTGTTATCATTGCTACCACGATTCTCACAATAAAGTAGAGACTGTTGGTAGTTGATTAAGAGGGAGTTAAAGCTTCAAGTCAATTATTGGAATCTCTATATACAAGTCTTAAAGTCAAGCAACTTGCTAAGAGCATCTATGATCTCTATATCTTTCTTGCAAGTTAAATTTAATAATACTAACTAAGCAACTAATATCTCTATCAAAATTCAGAACAAAGCAAAATTTAACTAGCAATTGGAAACAATTTCTGTAAGAACAGAGACATTCAAACCATCAAAACATGTTACATAACCAAATCAATAGAAATTTTCATTGAAGAGCTATAAACACAACACAATTCAAAATACCTCATAAGCTCCTGTCTCTATGAATCCTTGATGCTTGAGATCATAAAGTTGAAATGAAACTGTATTTATCAACCAAAAAAAAAAGCTGAAATGAAACTGGAAGGGAGAAAAATTTAGCTTAATTGAATAGAAATCAAATCAAAACCAAAATCAAAACCCTAGAAATCAAAATCAATACTCTAGAAATCAAATCAAAATCAGAGAGAGATAAGAAAGGAGAATCAACCAAAAAAAAAGAAAGAGCTAATGGATCATTTCCTGCTGGTGCGTTGAATGTAGTCTGGAAAGATTGTTCAATGAATTAAAAGCTTTTTTACGAATTCATTTGTGCGTCTATGGGTAATGGAACTCATAAGTATCAATAAAAAGGCGTTAACGGGGGGTTTGGGATGATTATTACCTTGTACCATGTCAAGGGTTGTTTTGTAGCCAATAGTGATCCCTCAGCCCACTCAACAGAGGAACTTCCATCAAGTGTTTGCAGTTTTAAGTTCTCGCCTTTTAGACCAACCTACATAGAAACATCAATCTTAATTTTTATTGCTTGTTTATGAACTATATGAACTTCTTTTCCCATATCATGCATTATTTTCATCCCGGTATCCCTTTATTATTATTATCTTCTGATAAATTCTGGTATCCCTTTATTATTGTTTTCACCACTCGACTTTGAAGGAAACTTATTGGTTTCATCATTGCCTTGGACTTTTACCATTTTGAAATGTAGAGAGTATACTTGGAAACAGAAAATGGAAGCAGAAAACTCATGAAAACAAAAACAAACCTTGTAAGACCACTGTTGCTTTGTCAAGTCTCTTGTCCCCTCATTGAGGCCCTTCAATGTGACCGGGCCAAGAACCCCCGTGTTCCATGTCTCATAATGCACACTGACATTTTGAAATCGATCCAATAGAATTTAGAAAGATTCCATTACTGTCATTAACATCCCAAGAATGTAAACTTTTATCAGAAGGTATGGACTAACCGGAAGGCCAACAGCAACACTTAGTAAAGAAATCTTGTTAATTCCGGCTCTCAACTTCACAGTGCTGCTATATGTCAGTTTTGGATTCTCTAGCAGCCCATACACGGTTCCTGCCATAAACATGTATTAGTAAATCAAGATACAGGTCAAAGCTCATTTCATGAAAGTCTTTTCAATTTTTTGTTTAAATTACTAAATAAATTCATTTACCTGATAGTTGACCGTTGATGAAAAAGAGCGAGTTTCAATTGTCAAAAAAGCGACAAATGTTGAAAACCACAGTATATATATTGCCAGGCCAAGTCATTTACCTGATAGCTTTTGCTTAATCTACCTCTAGATTATTGCCAGGCCAAGTCACTGCGGGATACGAGGAAACCAAAACTGGTTCACATTGCTTGATAGCTTTATACAAATTTGTCAAATGCCCCCATTTTGGTTCTCTTAGTAATCCTTCAAGATAACAAATTATTCGTATCATATATACATGCACGATAATGTTACTCATGATCTCACAATATATGCGTGTGTATACACGCATTTTTCTTTGTATTTTTTGTTTTTGTTTTTGGGTATCATACCATATTCATCAATCGGAGCATCATAGTCGTAGCTAATGGCAATGAAGAGACCAGCAACTGTCCACCCAAAATTTGTTCCGCCATGGTACTGACACAAAAGAAAAGAAAAAAATTCATTGTACATGGGCTGAACTATTTCTATAAATAATATAATTTGGAATTGACTTACCATATAATAATTCATGAATGAACCATTATTTTGTATAAACCTAGCAACTGAAAATGCCAAGTCTTCAACAGGTCTATAAGGAACTACACCACCAAATTCTGTATACCTGAGAAAAAAACAGAGGAAACAGAGGAATACGAAGAAACAACATAAGAAAGGAATCGAATAAAATTGAAAGAGTGTTGTAATATCTGTGTGATCAAACAATTTAAATTTACAACAACAAAGAAAACTCCCAAAATTAAAATTACTCGTGGCCAAAAATCACAAAATCGAAGCTGGACTTGCACAGTAAGTAATGTTTCTAGTTCGCACTCTAGTTCTTGTAAAAACAACAGTCCTGACAATAACATATCAATACCATTCACAATTATGAGGCACCAAAAACCAAAAAAAGCAAAAAACAGAGAAACAACAAAAATAACAAACTCATTCTCTTGTTTGTTGCCATTCTTGTATAGTCAAAAATTTCTTTGTTGCATATGCCCAAAATTCATTTGTTAAAACAAAAAACGAAAACAAACAAACGAACAAAACAAAACAAAACAAAACAAAAGTCAGGACACTTTATGCTCTAAATGTCTTAGCACTAGATGCATAGAACAGATGGCATGGAAAAACTACAATATTCATCAACATAATTCATTGTTAAATTAGAAAATTAAAATAAAATTAATTACATAACAACCAGAGTTTTGTTGACATTCTCCAACAAGTATCCCTCAACAACATACCTAAAAGATTTTCTTTTTCTTTTTCTTTTTTTCCTCACAAGCTCTGTAACTTCGGCAACTGTAAAGCCAACTTCCCACTCAAAAGGGAGGCAATCTCTAAAACACAACCAGAGTTCTGTTGACTTGGATATCTATTGATGATATTTTTTTCATCTGAGAAAAAGGAAAAGACAGTGGAGAAGAAAAAGTTGAAGCAACCCGATAATGATCCCCTAAAGGAGTAGAGTCAATGTGCTACCCATTTGAGAGACAAATCAACATACATTACCCCAGAACCTTAAGACACAAACAATCCGAACAGATCCAGCTATGAAATGCATACCAAATACATAAATTATATAAAAATCTCAAAACCCATAAATCTCATAACATACACCAATAATTGAGTGAAATGAAAGACCTAAAAATTTAAAAACTCATCCAAACAGACACAAAAACAAGAAAATAAATAAACAAATAAAACAGATGCATCAATCAGAAATGGCAGAAATGAACAATTCAAAATTCAGTGTGAAAATACACTCCTAACCTTGAATGCAGCCGAATCCAGCAGCCATAGAAGAGCATAAACCACTGGCACCTCTGTCAGATCATCACCACAAACTTGTTAGAGACAGAGACAGAGAAGTGATTAGTGATCGTACCCGAGAAATGGCGAGAAGAAGCAACAAGATCGCATGGAAGATCGGAGTTGGCTCGGGTTTCCAATTGAGAACCGCCCAACTGTGCTTTGATTGGAGGTGGTAACGAACAGTCTAACCCACCGAGTTGGCTCCTAACTTCACCACTGCCACCGTCATCATCATCAACTTCCTCCAATTCTACATCGTTCCCGCCACCGCCACTATCATCATCATCATCTTCTTCTCCTTCATCGTCTTCTCTTTACCTCTCTGCTTCTCCGAGAGCTTCGAACCTCTGCTTACTCCCATCCATGGCGAAATCAGAGAGAATGAAGGATTGCAGGAGAGGGGGAGAGAGAGAGAGAGTCTACAAATATAAACAAATTAAAATCCTAAAATAGAGGGAGGTTTCAGCCATGTTTGATTTGGGCAAAAATAGAATTCCAAAAATATAAACAAATTAAAATCCTAAAAGTAAGTCAATGATTGGGAGAAAAGAAAAGAAATGATTATTTAAGTTATAATAGAAGAGAAAAAATAAGGGGTTTTTTTTTTAGGGTCCCTGGTATTAAGACTTTATAGCATAAAAGACATCTAATATTTTTAAAATGTCTAAGGTCCCTCAATTTGATCTAGAGAAATTCTAGTCCAGATAAATTTTGTCAAGAGAAATTTCAACTCAGAGAAATTTCCATCCAGAGAAATTTTGGTTTGTTCAATTTTTTTGATTTTCTATGTTTTGAAATTTCTCTAGAGTTGAATTTTCTCTAATTTTCTTACAAATAACTCTGTGATTTGCTGCTTTGCTTGCCTTCACTCTTGGTGTCAAGCAAATTATGGGAATTTCTCTGGCCTTTTCCGGAGAAATTCTCTCCAGAGAAATTCCCGAATTTCTCTAGATGAGAATTTCTCTGGAGAGAATGAGAGATGAAATCGAACAGCATCAATATTGCTCTCCTTCTCAACAAGAGGGTTTCAAAATTTGATTTCACAAATATTGGGTTTTATACAAATTAAGCATTCCAGGTTCCAGTTCGAAACCAAAGAATTTCTCTGGACGAACCCAGAGAAAATTCAGTTACAAAACCAGAAAATTTCTCTAGTTTCAACCCAAAGAAAATTCAGTTCAAAAACCAAAGAATTTCTCTGGTTTTAACCCAGAGAAAATTCAGTTCAAATGAAAAAAAAATTCAGTTCACTAGTCCAAACACACACCATATATATACCACACGTACACATACAAATTCATTGAATCTGGAACTTGATCATAGAAGTACTCTTGTAGGCCAACAAGTGTAAACCCATCTCCAATCCCAAGAATGATGAACTGATGAGCTAACCAGAACACGCTCATAGACAGAAAACCAGAGAAATTCCCCAACCCAGAGAAATTCCCAGACAAACCTTTCTACAGAAATTGTCTCAACCCAGAGAAATTTTGGGAAGAATTTCTCTGGACTCCACAACCTAGAGAAATTCCCAAAAAATACAGAAAAGACACACAGAGAGAACATACATCTAAGTATATATGTACAAATCAGTACAGATCAGAAATTTGAGTAATAGATAAAACCTGTAAGACAGTAATTTGCCAAACAAAGCCAACAAAACCCTCAGTCAAAAGGATCATTCACAAAAACCCAGCATTTTCCAGAACACAAAAACCCAACTCGAAAACTACACCCAGATTTCATCTAAAGTAATATAACCCCAATTTTTAGACAACAATGCAAAAATAGTTTTGGAACTTTTGACAGCCCAAATCAAATGGACAAAGCATACCCATTTCAACCTTTGAACCTGACTGATTCTTCAATTTGATCACCCCATCTTCACCCCTGGACATAGTAATTCTCTCTATAGATCGGAGCTCTGTTTTAGTCTGAAATGGCTGCTTCCACTTTGAGCGCCGCAGATTCCGAGAAGCTCTCCAAGCTCCAATCTGCTGTAGCTGGCCTCTCTCAAATCAGGTTACTCTACTTACTTCTTCGCAATCTTCTTCATTTTTTTTTTCTGTTTCATTTCAAGGCTTTCAGTGTTCGATATCGCACTGGAACACAACAGATCTGAGTTTGCATTGTTTTGATTTGCAATGATAATGAGAAATCTGGATTCATAAACCTAGTCGCTCGCTCTCTCAGGTATAAATGCAATAGCAATTCATTTCTCTTTGATTGAACAGAGGAAGAGAGTTTAGAGAGAGAGAGAATGAGGTTTGATTTGAGAAATTTCTCTGTAATATATGAGTGTGGGGTTGAGGGACCGTAGACATCATAAAATAATATTGTGGATCTCTTCCATTACTAAATATGGGAGAGGGACCTTAAATTAATTTTCCCAAAAAAAAATATTATGATTTCTTTCTTTTTTATTTGGATAAGTAAGAAATAAAAGAAATGAAATGATTATGATTTTTGTTCTTCTTGTTTGATTAGATTTCATAATAGAAAAGAAAAAAAATTATTTTATGTTATATTACCAAAATAATCTTTTTATATTTTCAATCATTTTATTTCTTTTACTTTTATAGGGACAAAATTGATATTATAAAAACATAAGAATCTATTGATTTATTTTCTTTTCCAATCTCTCAATTTTTGGAAAAATTGAAAATAGGGGAGAGAGAGAGAGTCTACAAATATATAAACAAATTAAAATCCTAAAATAAGAGAGAGAGGTTTCAGTCATGTTTGATTTGGGCAAAAATAGAATTCCACAAATATAAACAAAATAAAATCCTAAAAGTAACCCTATGATTGGGAGAAAAGAAAAGAAATGATTATTTAAGTTCTAATAAAAGAGAAAAAAAAATATAGTGTGTTTGGTTTGAGTTTTTTGGATTAAGTTTTTTGAAAATTTAGTTTTTTGGTTTTCGTGTTTTTTTGTTTTTAGTGAATATTTTTAAAATTTTAAACATTTTTTTTTACATTTTTAGATGTACTTTACTTAGATATATCTAAAAAGTAAAAAATTTGTGAAAAAATATTTTAAAAATTTAATAAATACATAAAAATACAAAAAAATATATTGAATTCTCGTATTTTTTTTTTTTATATTTTTGGTATTTAGTGAATTTTTAAAAGGTTATTTTCACAAATTTTTTACTTTTTAGGTATATTTATGTTAGGTATGTCTAAAAAGTAAAAAAAAAAAACTTGCTTAAAATATTAAAAAAATTCAGTAAAAACAAAAAAATACGGTAAATAAGAAAGTAGAATTTTTTGAAAAGTATTTTTGAAAAAGCACAACCAAGCAAGCTTGGATAAGTAAGAAATAAAAGAAATGAAATGAATATGATTTCTCTCCTTCTTGTTTGATTAGATTTCATAATAGAAAAGAAAAAAATTTATTTTATGTTATATTACCAAAATAACCTTTTTATATTTTCTATCATTTTATTTCTTTTACTTTTATAGGGACAAAATTGATATTATAAAAACATAAGATTCTATTGATTTATTTTCTTTTCCAATCTCTTCATTTTTGGGAAAATTGAAAATAAGGGTTATAAGATAAATGAGTTTCTCTCCGTTTTTCTCCATTTCTTCCAATTTCTCTCCACTTAAGTTATCCAAACAAGTAAGAGAAATACATATCTGTCTATTTCTTTTCTTTTCTCTCCAAATCACTCAATCCAACACAGTGTACGGATTTTGCTTTTACCTTGATTTTACTTTACCAGATGAAGAAGGAGTTTTCACGGCATGTGTAAGCATGCCATTTAAAATAGATATAGACATATGAATAATATTTAAATTCAATTTGAATATGGAAAAAAAATTATCTTTTAGAAAAGTTAAATATAGAAAATTTACGGTAATTATAAATATATTTTTTAAGATTTATTTAAAATATAAATTATTTCTTTTTATTTATTTTATCTTTTGGGTTTGAACCTTTTTATTTGGCTTTAAATATTATTTGACTTGATATTAAATTTTAATTTTTTTAATAGAAGTTTTCATGACATGCTAATGCATGTCGTGTAAAATTATGATATATTATGGTATGAAATGTATGTCGTCTTAAATATAAATTTTTCATGACAAATTTTTGTAAGTCGTGAAAGTTTATATTTTTTATGACATTTTTTGACATGTCGTAAATATATGAATCAATGATTTATATGGTATGTATGTCATTATTGATAAAGTATTAATAGCTTGCAAATAAAAAATGCCGTAGTTTACACTAACTATGACATGCATTTAATGCATATCATAAACAGAAAGTCGTAAATAGTTAATTTAATATCTAGTTTATTGGAAAAAAAATAAAAAATTGTCATATCTACTAGAAATTTATAAATATTTAAGAATGTCTAGAATTTTTTTTTTATTATTTATAATTAAAATATAATTTCTCTAGAGAATGAGACGATTTGGGACAAAAACAGGTATGGATCTAGAATGAGAGGGAGTGTGGCGTAAGTTTTTAAATATTTTTTTTTTTACTTTTTAAATTTAAATAATTTACATATACTTAGACGGAAAAATATTTTTTAATTTTCTAAAAAATCACTAAATTCAAAAAAATATAAAATTTAATATTTTACGACATGAAATGTATGTTGTTTTTAGTGCAAATATTTTATAACATATTTTTGTATGCCGTGAAAATATATATTTTTTACGGTATACTTTTGCATGCCATAAAAAAAATCAGATTGCATTTTTTTTTGGGTACAAGTTTTCACGACATTCATTAGCATGTCGTGTAAAGTTATAAGATTTTACAGCATGAAATGTATGTCGTCTTAAGTACAAATATTTTACGACATACTTTTGTAAGTCGCAAAAACATACATTTTTTACGGCATATTTTTGCATGTCATAAATATATGAATTAATGACTTACATGGCATGTATGCTGTTATTGACAAAACATTAACGGCTTGCAAAAAAAAAAATGTCATAGAACGTACTAATTACGACATGCATTTAATGCATGCCGTAAACATGATGCCGTAAATAGTTAGTTTTGTTGTAGTGTTGGAAGATCAAAATAAATTGAATATTATAAATCATTCCATGATATTTTCATCTATGTTTATATCCTAATCATGCCTCTGTTGAGTTCAAAATGAGGCTTAAATAGGTACCAAACTAGTGCACCAGAGTAGCAGCAGAGAAGCAGAACACTAGAGGCAATTTTGGTGTTTCTCTTTTACAAGCTAGGGCAGGCTTGGGACATCCGGGTGGATATTCAGGGGGACGTCTGAAAGGACGACCCAAGGAGGAAAATCAGCCCAGTTTAGCTCCATTTTAGTTTTATTTTCACCGGCTGTCAGACCAGTAATATATTCGACGTCCTTAGACGATAACCTTAACGACCAGGACTCATGGGACATCCAGTCGGACATCAGGAAGGACATCCAGGCAGACGACCCACAGGCACAAAACTTCATCTGAGACATCTGGGTGGACGTCCACTATACAACAAAGTTCATATATCATAATAGATGTTGAGAGGAGAAAATAACTATTTTGCATCAGTACACCCATCATTTAATAGGCAAAACTCACATGGGCAACTGAGATTCTTTGAGCAATCATTTGTATATTAACTCACTCATCATCATCCTATCTCCTCAACAGGAAGAAGAAGATAGGCTTGGTAGACAGAACAGAGCACTGAGCTCTGCTATACGTACAAAGCTCTGTGAAGAAGAAAAAAAAAAAAAAAAAAAAAAAAAAAAAAAAAAAGGTGAACAACGAACCAAGATATTTTCTTATCATTCATCAATCACATATTTCATCTTTTTAGAGTTATCTGAAGAGGTCTTCATCTGTGTTTCATTTTCTTCAGTATATCAGGCACTGAGCTTTTAGCCTTAAGCTTATCTATCTTTGAGAGGTTCTCAAAAAAATTAGAGAGACTTGAGCTAAGAAATTTCTTTGATTTTATCATTAGTCTCAAACTCATCCTTAAAGTTATTTGAAGTATTCTCTATTCTTGTTTAATTCATTTTCTTCAGAAAACACACACTGAGCCTAAGCCTTATGCCTATTTGCCTTTGAGAGGTTTACAGAAAAATCTAAGAGTTAGAATTTTGTATCTACTTGTGAGAGGTTATCTTTGTGGCTTTCTTTGAAAGCAAAAACACTCATTTCCAATCTTGTAAAAGGTCACTAGCAAGCTTGTAAAGTTAGAAAATCTGTGGAGGATTGCTCCATGTGTATGAGGTCACTAGCACCCCTGTGCAGCTAGAAGAATAGTGAAAAGTCTCAAGTAAAGTTTGAGGAGTGGACGTAGGCTTGGTTGAAGCCGAACAACTATATATCGTGTTTGTATTCTTTTCCCTTATCTCTTTTATCTTCCTCACTGCTATAGCTATATTTGTCATATTCTCTGTGCTGATTTTCTCATTATTATATCTGTCAGAGTAATTGTTGTTCTTGTGCAAAACACCTAATCTCTTCAACTAATATACCTATATGATTTTTGTGCTATCTACTTCACTTGATTTAACATACTCTTCGTGTTAGAATTCTGTCGCTGATATAGTTTTTAGAAGTGTTTACTTTGTGCAAAATATAAAATCACTTCACTTACCTCATATAGCTATTTGTCACTATCTATCATTGAGTGTTAGTGTAACGTCCCAAATAAATACAATGAATCCCAACTCATAAGCGAAAGAATAATAGAAGCAATATACTTTCATTCATTAGAGTCCGTACACAAAAGGTGACACATGCGATATACATTCATAAATGGCTCATTCTAAATCTATAGCATGTGTTACAAGTGATAGAGAAATGAAAGTTAATAGATATTCACATGCCCTAATGGCTTACATCTTTCCAAGGCTATGCTTGGTTACAACAAAATGGATACAAATCCAATACATATAAAGCCCTTGGCTAGAATTAAAACAATTAGCACGATACAAAAAGAGAAACCTTCAGCTCATTTTCCTCCCAAGCTATTGCCTTAGCGGAGGCATATCACCAACACTTGAAAATGGTTTTTCCCAAGTAGGGTAAGCCAAAGCCCAGTAGAAATAATCTATCACAATATATGAGTCTTGACAAAAGTGTAAGTACAATGTGCATATACAATGCCTGTGGCAAATCATTCATATTTCGCAAGATCATAAAGTACCAAATTTATATCTCAATCCATTGTTCTTCAATTCATTTCAAGTCAATTCATTTTATCTCAACTTATGAGCTAATTTCATTATTTTCCAGACAACCCAACTAGGGCTACAACTCAGTGGTTCTCTAATCAACACAACAATCACACAAACACTTCAATTTGCCATTTTACGAAAATTTCGTCTGCGGGAATCGGCACCCATGTATACACGCGGTTTCGGGACTTTCACCCTGGACACGCAGGCCAACTTAATTCAATGGAGTCCATTCCTTTTCTCCTCCCAACCATGGAGTACATCCCCTTTCTCTTCCCAAACCTCATATATATACAATGTATTAGTTTCAATTCACCTAATTCTCAAGCAATTTCTACAACAATCATAGCTATCTTCCATCAATAGCCCAATACAGATATTTATAAACAGATATTCAATTTCAAGGCAGATAATTTATTCAAAATTTCGTAGGTGAGTGATAATACATATTCTTCTCCACCATTTATGTCAACATTCATTCAATTTCATATTTTCAATACTAAATCCATTTATTTATACAAAATAAATATTTGAAACATTTTAGGACAAACTCCCTCTTTCTCAAATATCAACCTAAATGCCAAAATCAACTATTTTGTCATAATATAACCTCATATTCAACCCCACAACCATTTATAACTCATTCGCTTAGAAACCCCTCTTTTGGATTAATACCTAAACCCTAGGTTTGTTCATAGTACACTCAAATTCCACCATTTTTATATAGCAACTCATAACTAAGTTAAAAATCATATAAAAGTGTAGAAAATCCCTACTTCAAGCTTAGAAGATCGAAGGAGCAAACGAAAAACTTCAAAGATGCTCAAACACAAATCTATTCGAATCAAATGCGAGCCCTCGGCGTGATTCACCTTTTTCTCAAAGATACTAGGGTAGAGAACTCAATGGATCTAGGTGAAATGAAGAGAGAGAGAGGGGGAGTTTTAGAGAGAGGAGCTTTAGATCTAGGGTTTTTGAAAAGTAGAGAGAGAGAGAGATATATATGAAAAAGTGACGTAAAATGTCACTTTCATGGATTAAAATACACATAGTCCGCTCGAACGCAAGAAGTGACGCTCGAGCGTCAGACATAATAAGTTGTTCCGCTCGAGCGAAAGAAGTGATGCTCGAGCGTCAGACACAATAAGTTATTTCAGTCGAGCGCAAGAAGTGACGCTCGAGCATCAGGGCACAATGAAGAAGACCATCACCGCTCGAGCTCAAGAAGTGACGCTCGAGCGTAGAAAACACACATCCAGAAGTTTTGTAGACAACAGACCAATGCTCGAGCGCAAGAAGTGGACGCTCGAGCGCAGAAAGCGTCGCTCGAGCATAGAATATGCTCACCTAGTAGTTTTGTAGACCTGCAAAAGTACTGAGAGTTTGTAAAGCCCGCTCAAGCGAAGGGGAAAAATTCTGGGCAACAAAACTTTAGAAACTAAGCAACTAACCTGTCTCAAACACAACCACAACAACCCAAAGGACAAACCTAAGGGACAAGAAGGGGAATAAGAGATGAACAACAACATTAAACCATGAAACTCAAGTCCAGAATACAACAAAGGTCGGGTCAAAACCAAATTGCTATAGTTAGTTGCTTATTTATCTATATAAGAGTTTGTTAAGGCGAAACTCTTTCACTGCATTCTTATTTAGCTACTTCACTATTAAGTTCTTTTTTGTGCTTAATCAAATTAACTATTATTCATTTTCCAACTCTCTATTTTATCAGTTAATCATTTGCCATGCTAGTTATTAATTTTTATTGGGGTATTATTAATTTTAATTTGTAGAAACCTAATTCACCCCCCTCTTAGGTTGCTTTTTGGGTAACAAGCCTTGTGCATACTTTTTGGTGGGTGCAAATATCTGTCTTTAGGAAAGCGACTTAGTAATGTGACTTGAAGCATCCATTTTTTGTTTTACATAGACATTTTGATTGCCAATTTTTGAAGACCCGAAGACCACCAAGTGAAGAATTCAAGAAGAATTTCTCCAACACAATGTTCCAAACAATATAAAGTGTGAACATTCGCATCTGTTCTCTTATGTTGAAGTTGGTATGAATGTTCACATCGTAATTTATGTTAATACTTATTCCAAACACATTCTGTCCTATTTTTATTGTGGTTGACTACAAATGTAAATATTTACATTTTACATAAATTAGGTATATGATCCATCCACAAACATACTAGAATTAATGTGAATTTCCACATCTATTTATCACATTGTGAATATTCACATCATGTTTAAGTCCAAATAAACATTGTGGCTAGTGGTTATATGACTGAATACAACAATGTGATATGAACTTTAACATCACCATTGCATAATGGTAATGAACACAGTGAAAACATATGCACCATTTAATATTATATAGGTGTGAGAATATTCACACTAATGGACAACACAAATAACAAATTTTCATTACAAATTAATGTCAACATATTAACACTGATTAATGGTGTGATGATGTTAACAAAAACCAGAAACAATGGAAGCAATAGAACTAGAAATCTAAAAAATCTCAATCTCTCTAAAAATTAAAAAAAAATCATTATCGACATCCTCATCCGCATCTTCATCATTATTACTATCATTAACAACATATATAATTCCACCATTACACTAATTCAAATCAAACCAAACCCACATTTGAAAAACAAGTTTGTAATAAAATCGAGCTTCGAATCATGCTCTCTCCCTTCGATTCAAATCCTTCTTTCTCGCTTCGATTTCTTGTTGAAATCGCAACTATGGCAGAAAACTAAGTTTCTAACCTTCGTCCAACAATTCTCAACTTAAAATGTTTCTACAATCTCTAATTGTAACGAAACAAAGCTTCAACATACAACAATGGAGGAACACATAGCTTCAAACATAAAGCAATAATTGACAAACACAGAGCTTCGAACACAAAGCAACAATGGAAGAAAAAAAAATTCACCGCAATAAATAAAGGAATATAATATTCTCTGGCCACCACGTGTAAATTAGAGATTCGAAACGCTATCATACAAAGATTCGAAACGTATCAACCTATTCCCGACAAAATTGATGATCACCAAAATTGCTTCTAGAAAACTATGGAAATGTGAATAATACAACTGTGTGAAAATACGTACTACCAAAATATAAAGGAGTATAATAGTTCCCAAAAAATTATAAATTAGGAAAAAAAGGAATCTCCTGGTATAGAACTCAAAATATATGGGACTTGGTGAAATATGAGAGTACTTTATGGACTTATTAGGTTATAAGTCCACTAGATAAGGTTTATACATAAATCTTAATACTTTTTAACATTTTTACATATTTTAAAGGCACTTTTATATACTTTCCAACTTCAAACAATACTTAAGGAATACTTGTTAACATTTGCATATATAAAATATATGACTGTAGAATAAAGTACAACAAAACAAAGTCATATATTTAAAGTAAAAATTAAAAGCACCTTTCGCTTAACTTTCTGATAATCAATTTATGTAAATTGTTTTAACCTAATAAATTAAAAATAGAAATTGTACCAAATAGTCTGACTCAAACTCTCAATTTAGAATAATCACCTCTTTTAGATTTTAACAAACACTCCTCTATCATTGTGGTTGAAATTAAATTTTATTCTTTCTAAAAATCTCAAACATTTGCTTTTCTGGGACCACAAAAGAGATGACTAGGGGTGATAAACGAATCAAATAATTCAAGTTCGACTCGTGTTCGACTCGTTAAAAGTTCATTTGAGCTTGGTTTGTTAAGTAAATAAGCCAAATTTAAACATATTTGGGAGCTTGTTAAAGTTCGAAAACGAAATTTGAATAGCCAATTGTTCGTTCGACTCGGTTCAATAAGTCTAAATTTATATAAAAATAACAACTACTTGAATTTAACTCGACAAAAATTCGTTTGAGATCAGCTCGAAAGTTTAATAAAGCAAACTTAAATAAATTTTAACACTTGTTAAAATTATCAAATCAAACATGAATACTTTTTGATTTGATCAAAAAAAAACATGAATACTTTTTGAGGACCTCCACAACCCTCCATAACCCTCTTTAGATCTCAATCATTGATGTATATGTGGGGTCTACAACATTATTAGTTGAGATTCAAAAAAAATTATAAGAGTCCCAAAAAAAAGTCTCAATCATTGTTGTTTTACCACCCTAGCTATGAGTGTAATTTATTCATATTTTATATAAATAAATTGAATTATACTAATGACATGTTGGCCTGCTATTGGTCTGTTTTACAACGCAGAGCAAGGCGAGTCCAATGTGCCAACAGCTCTTACCGTTCCCACTTCTCACTCCCCACCAGTCTTCAGCTCGTAACCACCCACCAGTTACTCTCTATTAGACCTCGCCACCCAGCCCTAGCTCTTGCTCTCTCTCTCTCTCTCTCTCTCTCTCTCTCTCTCTCTCTCTCTCTCCACCATCATCATCGCTCAATCAATTCACAAACCCATCCATTTCATCATCCTTGTTTGCTTTCATTCTCTCTCTCTCTGCAACTGCAATCCTTATCTTGAAGCGTTTGAATGCGTGATCATCGTCATGTATATAATTAATCAGCTGCGCTTTGTAGGGCGTCGAGGACTAAGTTTCTGTCGTCTTCTCCTTCTCTCTCTACAGCTGCTGCCTCTTGTTCTTCTTCTTCGCGTGCTCATTCGTCACCGTCTATAACTAATCAGTGCCGATCTTTCAGCTTCTCCTCTGCGTTTCGTTCTGTTCCGCGGTGGAGTCACGGCGTCGATTGGAAGTCTCCGGCAACTCTGACTTTGAGCGAAGGATCGCCACCATGGGTACTAAAAGAATCTTATGTTCCTATGGAGTTGTATTTTTTTTTTTTTAAATGGTACTTAGTTCATTGCTTATGTATTAGAAGATTTTGAATTTTCTACTTTATTTAAAAACTGTACTAGAACTATTTTTGTAATAAATGTAATGTGCTAATTCAAACTATTTACAACAGTATTTTGATGTCATTTTTACAGTATAAATCTTAATGTCGATTTTATAGTTTCGGTTTGAATGAGACGCTTTCAGAAGTTGCAATTAATAGTAAAATTTTGCAATCCTTTTTTTGTTGGCTAGTTAATTTTTTGCAATTTTGTTGTTTATCTGTATGTGTTCAGCATCTGAGCATGCTTTCAAAGGAATATTGACTGGTCTTCCCAAGCCAGGACGTGGCTAGTTTGGAAAATTCTAGAACTTGCCCGCTCTGAATGATCCAAGGATCGGTAATTATCTTGAGCTTGTTCTGGAATTGTAACTTGTATCTTTTTTTTATTATTTATTTTTTCGCTAAAAATTACTGCATGAATGCCATGTAAACAGTCTATATACCCCCAAAAAGAAAAAAAGATTGTAATACTTGTTATTAAAGGAATGCCTTTTATTCTTGAGTCAGTTGTCATGTTGGATAATATTTTCTTTGTCTACTTTGTCCTTTCTGATTTAAAAAAAAATTCTACTTTCCCATGTCATTGTTGTAGTTACATGTGTAATCTTGAGCCACTTTTTTCTTGTATGATTTTTCATTCTCAAGTAATATTGTTTTTATATTTATCAATTTTATATACAACAAATGAACCTTTGAAATGCTTTTAGTAGAAATATCCTTCTCACCATTACTGGTTTACAAGGTTTTGTGTTTGTGTTGTATCCATGACTTATCACACATATTTTTTATTTTTTATTTATTTATTTTTTTTGCATAAACAGATATGCTGCCATACTCTATTAGGATCCTTCTTGAATTAGCAATTCATAATTGCGACACCTTCCAAGTCACTAAGGAAGATGTTGAGAAGATAATTGATCGGAAAAACACTTCTCCGAAGCAAGTTGAAATTCCCTTCAAGCCTGCTCGTGTTCTTCTGCAGGTTTTTGTCATTATTGTTCTTCATTGTGTCAATAGACATGTGTCCAACTTCTAAAACTCTTCTTTTGTGCCAGGATTTTACTGGTGTACCAGCTGTGGTTGACCTTGCTTGTATGTATGACGCCATGAACAAGCTTGGAAATGATTCTGACAAGATCAATCCATTGGTGAGTGTCATTCTCATTTACTGCATTTATTTTATCCTCTAAGAATTAGATTCCTGAGGTAGTTGCTTTTGGATATTAAGTCTCTGCAACTCTGCCCCCCAATCCCAATAGAGGTCCAGCCTTGTCAATTTGAGTAGGAACTTTAAATATTGGGACTAGTAAGTTGTAGATTCAACTTGGCTGCAAATCCTTTCATCCATCTTTTTTTTTATCACATTATTTTTTGGGTTAATGTTTCTAGTTAAACCTTTTCCTTCCTAGTCCTGGAAAACTCCATAAATGAACCTTATTAATTTTTTTTTACTTCATGTGGTGCATACATTTCATTTCAAGCCATGCCTCAACTGTCATGTTACCATATCATTAGCATTTCTTTAGGCCTACTTTTTTGGTTACAGTTTTCCTTTCAATGATCTGTTTATGCAATATCCTGCATGCAGGTTCCTGTCGATCTTGTAATTCATCATTCAGTTCAAGTTGATGTTGCAAGATCAGAAAATGCAGTACAGGCAAATATGGAGCTTGAATTCCAAAGGAACAAGGAGAGATTTGCTTTTCTCAAATTGGGGTCAAATGCATTCCAAAACATGCTTCTTGTTCCTCCAGGTTCTGGTATTGTGCACCAGGTATGGGAGCTTGACTGAGCAGCTTCATCTATAGGGCTTTAATATATTAAATTGCATATCTATCTCAATATGTTTGATGTGCAATTATGTATAATCACTGTATAAGATTTTCATTTCAAGCTTTGTGTTTAAATTTTTTTTAGGGTAAATTACATTTACCTCCCTTGAGGTTTATGACAAATACGGGACCTCCCCTGTAGTTTTAATAATTACAGTAACCTCCCCTACTTTACCTGACAATGTCAAGATTCCCCCAAACTGTGACTGTCGTTAGAAGATCTAACCGAAAGTGCTGATGTCACTCATTATAAATTATGAAATGTCCAAAATACCCTCACTGCGTTCTAATTCATCCAACTTCTACAACCTCACTGCCTTCTAATTCACCTTCTACACCTGTCATCGCCAAATACCAACCCATTCACTATTGTAGCACCTCCCACAAAATCAGAAATATACATAAAGGTATATATATGTAAGATATTTATATATACATATATGTGTGTGTGAGAGATATATATATTGATTCAATTCTTTTTTCTTTTTTTTTATTCAATCAAATATATATATATATATAAAGGTATATCTATGTAAGATATTTATGTATATATATGCATAGGGTTTGATTCAATTCTCTGTTTTATGTTTGATATATATATAGGGTTTGATCATGCCGCGTTGGAAGGAGGAGTTTGAGAAGTCACCGTCGTCGGTAGAAAGGAGGCGGAAATTGAGCGACGGAGACCAGAGAATCGACGCATTTAAAGATTAAATATACGATTCTGAGGGAAGGTTCGGAGGAGGAGGAGGAGAAATGGCCTAGCGCAGCGGCGGCGGCTTCAATATTGGAGGAGGAGGCGGAGACAACACCCCAAGCTGAAGCAAGCTTGAGAGGAGAGGGAGATGCTGAGAGACCCTCGATAGGGTTGCGATCGTGTGAGGCAGAGACGAAGCAGCTGCCGTGGGCGTCCTAGTCGCAGTCGTTACAGATGAGGGGGTTGTCGGTGGCTAACCATTTCTCTCTCTCTCTCTCTGAAAACCCTAATTGGTATGGGAGCTTCAAAACCCTAGAACTAGAATGGAAGAAATTGAAAGTACATACTAATTTTTGCACAAGCTATTGAGGAGAATAATCGCCGGTGGGCTTTGGGATCGCCGGAGGCAGTTGTATTTGTCGGAGAGATTATAGGTAGGAGAGAGGAGGTAAGATGAAAGAGAGATGGGGACAGAGCATGATGTTAGTGAGGTATGTATGAGAGATATAAGAATTAAAGGGTATTTTGGTCTTTTTGTGTTCAAATGAAAGGGCAATATGGTCATTTTGTATAATCAAGTAATGTCGTTTGTGCAAAATTAACAGATTGGGGGAATCTTGACATTGTCAGGTCAAGTAGGGGAGGTTATTGTAATTATTCAAACCACAGGGGAGGTCCCTGTATTTGTCAGAAACCTTAGGGGAGGTAAATGTAATTTATCCTTTTATATATATATATATATATATATTACGAAGAGATGCTGAGCAATTGTAGTTGTCTTTCATTTTCAATTGTCTTACCATTTTCTTCGTCATGTATATAATTTGAATTTATTAAATGGATTGTCATTATGGCATTTCAGGTTAATCTTGAATATCTTGGACGTGTTGTTTTTAACACTGATGGTATGCTCTATCCAGATAGTGTGGTTGGAACTGATTCCCATACTACTATGATTGATGGATTAGGAGTTGCTGGCTGGGGAGTTGGAGGTATTAAAGCAAAGGCAGCAATGCTTGGCCAGGTAAATAATGTTATTGAAGTGATGGAATTGTGAAGTTTTCTCCATACTTAGGACGAAAATTGATGATTTTGTTTTCTTTGACCATAACCACTATGTTTATGATGGTTGTGGTAGTACCGTAAGCATGTGCATTTCCTTTTACATAATGCTATCAAAGCACTCAACGAGGTATAACTCAATGCTAAGAAGCACAGACACGGATATGGACACGGGACACGGCAATTTCAATAAAATAGGGACACGGACACTTCAGGGACACAACAATAAATTATGTTTTCATATATTTTTATATGCTATATAGATTAATATTACATCCACAAACAATCAATATTAACAAAAATAACTCTAATTCTATATATATATAAAGCATTGTTAAATTAACACTTACTGTTTATATCTTTTTTTATGGATGATTTATTAAGTATTTAAATGTAAGAAAAAACTAATAAATATTCCATATCCAACATTCATCAAAAGTACTAAAGAAAATGAGGGAAAAGACAACTTGACTTGTCCTTAGTGTATCCCCGAAGTGTCCCTGGCATGTCCCCTAAAAATAAATTAATTAAATAAGGGGACACACCATGTGGTGTGTCCCATACATGTCCCTACTGTGTCTGCGTGTCCCCGAAGTGTCCATGTGTCCGTGTGTCCAACACGGATACAACACTTGTTTTGAAGTGTCGGTGCTTCATAGACTCAATGACATAAGGTTATGGAATATTGTGGCATATGGCCACACATGCTTAATTTATCACTTCAGGTGTTGTATGTAATGAAACTTAAGTTAAATACCATATTTCCCATAAGTTATATCATTTCTTACTAAGGACAGAAAATTGGCAATGGGACTGGTGTATTTGTTTCTTGATCTGTACCACTTCCAATGGGAACAAATTTTCTAAACCAATCTGGTTTTGGCGTAGAGGACTTACTTTGATGCATTTCTATGTATGTGTTCATGCGCTTTTAACATATATGTACTGGAATAATCACGTATGATTGGTTTATAGATGGGTTAGGAATGGGCTTGGTTGGTAGCCTCAAAGCTTGAGATGTGTTTGGGCTAATGTCAAGACGATGCTACCTCTAATCAGTTTTACATGTTGGACTCTTATGTTTCTCCATAGTATCCATGTTCACGGACATGATAAGAGTATTGGTGTGAGATGTGTATTTGACACCAGTACCTAATTTAGACACCTAGATTTTCGAAGAAGAAACTAATATTTGCTAGTAAATAAATATTTATTGCCTTTCACATGGATGAGGGATATAACATATTTCGTATTTTCCCTAAATTCTATTTAATTTCATGTAAGTTTTTAAATAATTTATATAATATTATCTAAGAATATTAACAATACGCAATTTATACAAGTATTCAAGACATGTCCCATACCCCTACCCAACTTTAATATACATATCTTAATATCCTAAGATTTAGGTTTAGGAAGGTTTGATGCTACTTGCATCCAATACTTGTATCCGAGTCCATATAGCATAGGTATTAGCTCACATGCCTACACATATGAGTCATTTCTTTAGCATCTGACACTCTCAAGGCTGTTTATGCTTTTGAGTTTTGTTATCCAGGGCCTTGCTTTTTTTCCCCTTAAACTTGTATGTTATAATCAAACCATCTAATTTAAGGACTCCAAAAACTATTTAAATTAAGTCTTAATTGCATGTGATTCTCCCATGGAATTTGTTTCACTACTCTTGGACATGCTTTTGGAAATTAATGCATTGAGTAGATTCCCCTGCATTTCAGTTTCTAATGCTATATTTTACTCAATGACAGCCAATGAGTATGGTATTACCTGGTGTGGTTGGATTCGAGTTGTTTGGAAAATTACGCAATGGTATCACTGCTACTGACCTGGTTTTGACTGTGACCCAAATGCTAAAGAAGCATGGTGTTGTTGGCAAATTTGTTGAGTTCTATGGTAATCAAACTGAAGCCTTGGTACTTTTCAACTTCCATGGTTCTGTCAATGGTAGATTTAATGTTTTCGTATGTCCTTATTTGTAGGTGAGGGTGTGGGGAAAATTTCATTAGCTGACAGGGCTACCATTGCTAATATGTCTCCCCAGTATGGTGCAACAATGGGGTTCTTTCCTGTAGATCATGTTACTTTGCAATATCTAAAATTGACTGGAAGAAGTGAGGAAACTGTGAGTACTTTTCAACATTCATGTGTGTTCGTTTGAATGTGGATGAAACCAAGGACAATGATATTGATAATAGTGATGTCTGTCTTGTCTTGGTGCTTGTGATATATATTTTCACAAGGTAACACTCTTTTGTGTTGAAATTCAGGTGGCAATGATTGAAGCATATTTACGTGCAAATAACATGTTTGTTGACTATAATGAGGCAAGACTCTTTGTTTTACAATATGACAATTTGCTTTTTAAAGTTTCAGTCGGATATAATTATCTTCTTCCCCTAATTTCAGCCTCAGCAAGAAAGAGCATACTCATCCTATCTACATCTAGACCTTGTGGATGTTGAACCTTGTATTTCTGGCCCAAAGAGGTGTGTGCTTTGTGCTTCTTCAAACTCATGCACACAATGCAAATGTTGTTATTTGTTAGCATACATCTAACCATACTTACTCTTATTGACAGGCCATATGACCGGGTTCCTTTGAAAGAAATGAAAGCGGACTGGCATTCTTGCCACGACAACAAAGTTGGATTCAATGTAACTGTTAAGCCATTTGAGCATTGAACTTCTTATGATGTCATAGCCTGATTAATCTGCTTCATTATAATTCTAGCAGTTTTATTTTGAATCAGTTTACTGAATTTGCTTTTCTTTTTCTTTGCTTTTTTATTGCAAATGTTTTCTTGTTGTAATGAACATCAGACATGCTGTTAGTGTACGTTGGTGGTGTAGTAGGTATGACTGCATCAAAGGAATATTTTCTAATTACCAAGAATATGGGATAAACTTGAATCGACTTTGAAAGTTATATTGTGTTTTGGTGGTGTTGCCATCGTGTATAGCCTTTGATTGCTAGTATTTGTAATGTTTAATTATGATGTAGGGCTTTGCTATACCAAAAGAGGCACAAAACAAAGTGGTAAAGTTTTTGTTCCACGGACAGCCTGCGTAGCTTAATCACGGTAGTGTTGTCATTGCTGCTATCACGAGCTGCACAAATACATCAAACCCTAGTGTCATGCTGGGGGCTGGCCTAGTTGTAAAAAAGGCTTGTGAACTGGGTCTGCAGGTTAGCTGTGCTCTAATGACCTTTATATCTTTGTTCTAGTGTTTGTTTGTGTAACAGCCCTCATCTTGACCTAGTCATGCTTGCATACATTCATGCATGATCTTGTCTTGTTATGTTTATAAATCTTGTTTATCTTGTTTTGTCTCGCTTTGTTTAAACGTTGCTTGCTTGATTCTGATCCTTGCTTGGTGTGTAGCCGAGGTCATCTTGAACCTGGTTCACCGCTGAACCATTGTACTTAGAATCATTTTGGAACCACTTGGTTGACCTCCACCTTCACCCCGGCGTGTTAGCCGAGATGTCGCCATCTAGGCCGAGATGTTTTGCACTTAGTGATTTTATTCCAGGGCAGGTATGGCCTAGACCTAGGTGTGGCACATCCAGGCCAAGGTGTGACACAGCTTAGTCGAGTGTCGTCCTCCCTAGCCGATGTCTTTGTTACCCTGTTGCTGAAGCTGTGTCTTTAGCCGATGTCCTTGCTTGCCGATGTGTCTTGCCATCTAGCTTGTTGAATACGCCTTGTCATAGACTTGTCTTATCAACCAGTCACCTTTTTGAGTTAAACCAACCCGGTAACGCCACGTGTCCGAGCTGAAGGTTAAGACAGCCGGCAGACCTAGAAACAAATCATTTTGTCTCAAATCTTTGTTTTTAGAGAGAGAAGCTCTAGAGGAAGAAGGAAGGAGTTTTAGAGTGAGAAAGTAGAGTTTCGAGCTTGATCTTTGAGGATCGAACCGTTAGATTTGAGTTTTAAGGTTAGATTCTTGCTCTACTCTAGTTATTCTATTTGACTATCAAGCTGCATTGCATGATCGGATCTGTTTTGCATACCATGCATTGGTTTTTAAAGTTGGTTTTAGAAGGAGAAAATGGTGTTCATGTGTTTTGATAGAAAAGCCTTGTTTTGATCCGAAAGTTTGGAACAAGAATCATGTTTTGTGTTTGTTCTTGCATGATCTTCTTGCATGGGTACCCAGGTCCATGTTTTTGAACTCTTAGCATGAAATCTCAGTTTTCGAATGAACGAGTTATGATTTTAGCATGCATGCTCTTGATGTTCTTGATGATCTTGTTCTTTGCATTCTTCAAGGGGGAAACCCAGGTTTTCCCGATTTCGTTTTGAATGTGGCCATCGGGACCACACCTCGGCAAGGAGGTGTGGGACCTCGGCTAGACCTGGATGGTACCCTGTGTGTTTCCATGAAGTGGAAAACAGTGTCTTGACTCTCAGCATGTTTTGCTTTGTTATTAACTTAGATTCGGCGAGAGTGCTGAGATCATTTGCATGAATGTAAAGCTTGCTTTGAGAATGTGATTGCCATGTGATTGTAGGACTTTGATCTTTGCTTGAGCCTACACCTGAAGAGCTAGGTGAGTGGTATTTTTAATAAAGCTACGTTATATTGTTTTAATAAATCTTGCTTTGCTTTGTTTTGATGAAAGTATTTGTTAAGCATGAATGATTAGCTCTATTTTGATGAATCAAGTATAAACTTTGTTTGATGTCATCTTTGAAAAGTCTCTTGTGCTGGAGGACTCTAAACTTTCGCAGCACTAAGTATAAAAGGATACGGTCCTTTCTTGGAAAGACTATCGTGTTAAAGCGGGCTACGGGCCTAAGTAACACAAGATCATCGTGTTAAAAAGAGCTACGGGCTTAAGTAACACAAGTCCCTTGTGCTGGAGGACTATAAACTTTCGCAGTACCTCTGACTAATCGATTACGGATCGTGCAGTCCCTTGTTTTGCCACTGACGGTTTACCGCGTGGATTTGTTTGTTCGGGAAGATATCGACTTGTGTTTTGCCGATGCCAGTGAGCATCCCTTGAGACTTGTTAGATGAATACGGTTCATCCTTTGTCTTGGTAAAGTTTTGATGTGTTTTGCTTGGAAAGGATCTTGACTAATATTCTAATGGTTTGGCATATTTTGTTTTGAAAGGACTTCGGCTATATTCATGCAAAACCTTTATTATTAGTACCATTCACTGAGTATCCAAGCTCACCCTCTCTCTATATATGTAGGTGATGAGCAGGACGGCGGCGACGCCTAGATGTGTTTTGCAAAGCTTGTTTTGGATTCTTGTCATGTCGGCCTGACTTGTTTCTTTACGTCGGCAATGTTTGTGTTTATGTCGGCAATGTTGCATTTACGTCGACAGTCTTGAAAATCATGCTTCTTGGCTTGTATTCATTGTATTTTGTACATGTCGGCTTGAGAAGCCTTTTGATCAAGATGTAACATGAACTTGTTATTAGTATTTGATTGTACAACCATTATGTATGTCACATCATTTGATCTATGCACGGCTCTTATGGACCACTTGTATTTGATTTGTTGCTTCCGAAATTGTGAGCCCCATATATATATATATTGTACTCTGATTGTGTTCGATCTTTGTAAGTTGGCCTTCGGTAATTACGGATTACTGGCCATCACGGCACCATTTTACTAGGGGCGGTTTGGGGTTGTGACAGTTTGTATGTTATTTATTCCCCAACTATTTCACGGTCAACTCTGATTGATTTTTACCTAGCCAGGAGATGCTGTCAAGGGCTCCAATATTTGATTCTTACATTTGCTTAAATGATAATTTCCCAGGTCAAGTCATGGATAAAAACTAGTCTTGCCCCAGGTTCTGGGGTTGTTACAAAATAATTACTTCAAAGGTATTGCTTGTAATTTTTTTGCAGAATAAGTTTAATAGCTATCTAATGTAACACTGATATTTTTCCGTCCCCGTTGTGCAGTGGGCTGCAGAAGTATTTAAATGAGTAGGGCTTCCATATTGTTGGATATGGCTGCACAACTTGTATTGGAAATTCAAGGGATTTGGATGAATCAGTTGCTTCTGCAATATCAGAAAATGGTATTGTTGTAGATTTGTTCTGAGTGTCTGTGACTTGTGTAAATAAAATTGAGCATAGTCACTGTTTGCTTCTCACTTGTAGGATTATCAAGTCAACTGTCAAATCCATCTAATTTAATTGTGGTCTGCTTCTGCAGACATTGTTGTGGCTGCTGTTCTTTCTGGGAACTGGAATTTTGAGGGTCATGTTCATCCCTTGACAAGAGCTAACTACCTTGCCTCTCCTCCTTTAGTGGTTGCTTATGCCCTTGCTGGGACCGTGAGTAACAAAAACAAATAGTGCTGGTTTTTTTATTTTCATTGTTTTGTGTTTCAAGGAATTTATTCATCATTTCCTGATGAGATTTAATGTGGGAACAAATGAAAAAAGTGAAAGCTGAATCCCTCTGGTAGTGGGTACTTGCCTTCATTTGGTTTTTGAGTTAGATACTTGCCCCTTCAGTTGTCCTTGGAGGCATTTTTATGTGGACCCTGATACTTGTCATCTAATTGTAGTGCTCAAGATTCACCACATGACTAATTATATGGCCTGTCTTTCCTTAGTGGTTAGCATGTAGGTTTAGTTAGGGCATACATGTCTCTTGCTAGTTAGATTAGAAGCAGCACTAAGTGTTTCTCTCAACTTAAGAAGGGACATTCGATAGGATATACCTTGTGTATGTTTTCAATGGTATGTGATTCTACAGGCCTTGTAGTCAACAGTGGACTTGGCTTCGAGGGTGGCCAATCATGTGGTCTTGGGTCTTCAAATATGCCAAACACTCTATAGTTGAGTCAACCCCAAGGGGTTGGCTTGGTGGCAAGGCCTTGGGTCTTGGGAGTGTGCTCCCTCTAAGGTTCAGGGATTGAAACCTCTTAGGTACTAACAATTCTTTGGGGCCATCGGACTGAGGAAAAACTCTTGAATTAACCATGGTGTACTTGCTGGAAACTCCTTACCAAGAGCCTGTGTATCCCTGGGGATTAGTTGGGCTTTGATCTAGACACTCCGGTGCCAATGAAAAAAAAAAAAAATCCTAGTTAAGTCCTGATTTGTGAGAAAAAAAATCTATGTGCCTCATGCCATACCATTCCCTTATTTTTCCTTCCAAGGAGACTCTATTTCCTCAAGCTAAGGTGTCTCTACCATCTGGTCCATTTTATCTATGCATGCCTCCTCTCACAAGGATCCTAATGATCTACAATTAGTTATAAATAGAATTATGAACCCATTTTTGAATTTTCTCAAAACGTTTTTGGACATTAAGGTGGGTAAGTTGGACTTATCAACAAAAAAAGAAAAGAAAAAGATGGTTAAGTTGGCCAGTTATTGACATTCCTTGGAGTCCTGGGTTAAACTTAGAGGCACGTGCAAGATGCCATTCTAAGCTTGTGTTGGGTGCTACTAGGCAAGCTTGCCAACAATGTCATTATCACAAGAAACATGCACTTCACAAGACAACATGACTAAGCAACGATGCACAACCGATATACAATATAACCTTTTCTTTTGGTGTCTAGGACTGCAAATGAATCGAGCTGTTCACGAACATACTCGGCTCGGCTCGGCTCGTTAAGGGCTCAGCTCGTTTAATAAACGAGCCGAGTTCGAGCTCAAATATTAGGCTCGTTTAGTAAACGAGTCGAGCTTGAGCTCGAATAAGCTTGGCTTGTCAAGCTTGGGTCATTTATCTTTATTTAAATTATATAATAAATATATTATTTATATATTAAATAATATATAAATAATACATTATTTATATATTAATAATATAAATAATATTAAAAAAAACTTATCGAGACGAGCTCGAGCTCAATAAACGAGCCCGATAAACAAACGTGTCGAACTCTAGCTTGGCTCGTTTGTAGCCCTATGTCTAGAAGAGGCTTATTGTTAAGCATAATTTGAAAGTACAAGAAAAATGATAAAAAAGGACACTTAATTTCAAGAATGCAGTTGGAGAAGGCATTGCGCATTCCAGGTGGCATGGAAATCCAGTTGTGACACGTCACCACTAAGAAGCACGGAGACGGACGTGGTCATAGACACTGACACGAACACGAATATGGATGCGGACATGGGATATGGCAATTTCAAGAAAATGGAGACAGGGACACGACAATAAAGTATGTTTTTATATATGTTAATTTGCTATATAGATTGATATTATATCCACAAACAATCAATATTTTCAAAAATAAATTTAATTCTTTTTTTATTTTTTAAAATACTTTTAAATTAACACTTATAATTTATATATATATATATATATATATATTTTTATGGATGGATCTATTAAATATTTAAATCTGAGAAAAAAATAATAAACATTCAACATTCATCAAAAGCATTAAATAAAATGGGGTAAAAGACAATTTGGCATTGCCCTAGTGTGTCCCTGAAGTGTCCGCGTCCCTGAAGTGTCCGTGTGTCCGACACGGATACGACATTTGTTTTGAAGTTATGTTACCAGAAAATGCTAATATTCTAGTGAATTATGTATTGGTACGCACGTTCCAAAACATGATATACTTTCATTCCAAAACGATAAATTTAGTGAACCGAAGCGATCTCAAAAGTTTTTTCCAATATATTTCATTAAATGTTACCTGAAGAGGGGAAAAAAAATATATAATGAACTAAAATCAAAGGTGAGTTAAGTTTTGACATAACAAAAACATTAAAAATGAGTCATAAAAAATTATATTTTATTGGATGTCTAATAGTTAAGAGAAAATTACTCTAGAAGTAATATGTCAAGTCTTACTCTTATCGTACCATATTTTAGAGCATGTGACGTACCACGTTCACGTTCGCGTTCCCATTCCTGTTCCTGTTCCCGTTCCACGTATCGGAACGATCTACGTTCCAGGTAACATCGGTGCTTCATAGCCTCACCATCTAGGTTGGCAGCTAGCATTAGTTTCACATAAATTACCTATAATCCAATTAGGGTTGGTCACTTGGTACATAGTCTTTTAACTTTGTATCGACGTATTAATTGGTCACTTAAGAATAGTCTATTTGTGTTAGCTGCCACAGTTAGACATGTGCTTTAGCATCACATTAGTGACCAATAACCCAAGTTGGCTGGTGCATGGTCTTAACTTTTGCGTTGGTATACGATGGATACTTACTTTGTGTATTGAGGATACTACTTAAGAAGAGTCTGGAGCTGTGTTTTACACCAAATCTTTTTGGATTCTCTTGGTAACTTTTGACATGTGGTGTTACTTCTCATACCCTCCCTATCATGTCTAATGTTCCTTTGGCTTTGCGAAATGTTATTTATATAACCTATAGAATGAGGGTTAAAAAAAGAATACATAATTAGTGATTATGTCAAAATTGTTTAAAACTTGAGTCATTCCTGTAATTTAAATGAGATGGCTCTGGGTTTTTAGCATGGGAGAAATGCGACAAGGAGGTGGCAAATTGGTGCAATTATGTGTGCATTCATGCATTGTTGTAAATGCAGTAAAACCATTTCTCATATTCGAAGAATATTCTGTAATGATATGTTTGCAAAGTGTCAATTTCATGTTGTATGTGGAAGTCCATGAATGATAGTGGATCAATCAATCTGTGTATACATTGTGCAACTAGAAGTGGTGTCCACAGGAAAGGTTGTTAACTTGTCTACTTGTGTAGTGTATATTGGACTACTTAAATATGGGTCTCGACTATTCATCGTTAGTCAGTAAATTGTTTTTGTTGTCTGAATTGTCATTTTATATATTGTCCTAAATGATGCAAGTTTGAGTAAGGTTGGTCAACTGAGGACCCAAGTTTTGTTTGTTGCATTAACTTGACGTAATTAGATCGTGCAATTTTTTTTCATGTCATAACACATGTCATAACACATCGTATTCTTTTTTATCCCATTGACTCAACCTATGATGAGATAAAATTTTATTTATAGGTTAACATTGACTTTGAGGAGGAGCCGATTGGAGTTGGAAAGGACGGCAAGAATGTCTATTTCAAGGATATCTGGCCATCTACTGAAGAAGTTGCAGAGGTACACAATCTTGAGTTTTTAGATATTTTGACGAAGTTTTTATTTTGTAAAATAAATGAAATTGGGCCAGAATGCTGTTTAGGTTGTACAATCCAGTGTATTGCCAAACATGTTCAAGAGTACTTACGAGTCTATAACAAAGGGCAATCCCATGTGGAATGACCTATCAGTTCCAGCTTCTAAACTATACTCATGAGACCCCAATTCTACCTACATTCATGAGCCACCATATTTCAAGAACATGACCATGGATCCTCCTGGGCCCAGTGGAGTGAAGGATGCTCACTGCTTGCTAAACTTTGGTGATAGTATTACAACAGATCACATTTCCTCAGTAGGAAGCATTAACAAGGATAGTCCCCTGCTGCAAAGTATCTCCTTGAGCATGGGGTGGAACGCAAGGACTTCAATTCCTATCGTAGCCGTCGTGGTAATGATGAAGTGACGGCAAGAGGAACTTTTGCAAATATCCGTATTGTCAACACGCTATTAAATGGGGAAGTTGGAACTTCATGTTCCTACAGGGGAGAAACTTTATGTGTTTGATGCAGCAGCAGTTAGTTCTTTAAATGTTAATTTTCTGCATATGCTTTCATCCTGCCTATTCATGTCTTTGTCAGTTTTGTGCCAAACAATAAAACTGCCAACATCTATGATACTAATGCTTTTAATTGCCACAATGATGAAGGATATGTAATTAGATTTATTGTGAAATTGTTTGTTGCATATAAATACAATTAGGGTTGTCATCATTAAGAGATCTCTCATATTTTTTTTAATGACTTGGGTCTGGAATTCAGCTTCGTTAAACAAAATTCCGTTACTTTGAACAACAGTGCTGAGAAATGAACTTTCATATGCGACAAATAAACAAAAGTAAATTCTTATTTGAATTCATTTCCTATAAATTATCTATTCCTGAAAGATAGTTATAATACCCCCTATTACAATTTACTCTTCATTACTAAATTTTTGTGGTCAATCTACTTTTTCAGAGGTACAAGGCTGCTGGACAGGATACTATTGTATTGGCTGGAGCAGAGCATGGAAGTGGAAGCTCTCGTGATTGGGCTGCTAAAGGCCCAATGTTGTTGGTGAGTATTGTTATATGGGCACTTGAACTAGTTCGCACTTCTCCATCCATTTTGGATTGTATTGTGTCGTCTTTTGCTCCTTTTAGTAACTATTGGAATGTAACAGGGAGTTAAAGCAGTGATTGCAAAGAGTTTTGAGAGGATACATCGCAGTAATTTGGTTGGGATGGGTATTGTTCCGCTTTGTTTCAAGCCTGGTGAAGATGCAGACTCACTTGGCTTGACAGGTCATGAGTTTTGTACCATTGACCTTCCCAGTAAAATTAACGAGATAAGGCCTGGTCAAGATGTTACTGTTAGGACTGACACTGGAAAATCTTTCACCTGCACAGTTCGCTTTGACACCAAGGTACTTTGTGCTTTCTTTCTTAAGGTTGTGTTTTTGTTGTTGTGGAAAAATAGTGGCATATATTTCTTATTAGAAAGAAAATAAAGGGACCGTGTGGCTTATGATCTGTTAAACCCATAGTTTCTTGTGCTTGGTAAGAAAGAGTATTCTTTCTTGCTTAAAACAAATTTCTAGTTTCTGAGATGAACCATTATACATATGCTTATTGTAAATTTGTGGGAATTAATTATCAATGTAATCAGGGAAAACCAAAATCCGTCTACCGTTATTGTTTTAAGACCATCACAATTCAGGCAAATATTGTTTTAAAATCTACAAAATTCACGCAAAGTTCTAGAAATCACCTTATGTTCTCTTTCTGTTTGCTTCCTATATATTTCTTCCAAAAAGAAAGGAAAAGACACTTTTAATGAAGTGGCCCCATCTAATAAGTTCGAGTGATAATAGCACCCATAGATTTTTTGTTTATTAAGGCCTCGTTTGGGAACAGGCTAATTTAGTAACTTTTTGACTATTTGGCTGAAAAGGTAGGTAAAAAAAACTTGTATGTTTGGGATGACTTTTTAGCTAATTACGAAAAGATGTGCAAAAAGTAGAGAGAAAAGAGAATCTTTGACTTTTTGGTATGAGTGGTTGGCTTTTTGGCTAATTAGTAACTTTTTGGCTAATTGGCTAATTTAGTCAGTCCCCAAACGGGGCCTAAGCCCCAAGTCCCCAACCTGCCCGGTAACTTTCCTATTGCATTACATGGTTTTAGTTGTTTCTTTTCTAAATTTTAGTCCAACCTATCTCAAGAGAAATTTGACTTCTTGTCAAAATTTATATCAAATCTAACCCTCCAACAACTATAGTAGACCAAAATTTTATTTACTAGATGAAAAAGAATAACAAAATGAGAGATATACTGCCTATTGGAATTCCTTTTTGTTATGAATAGTTGACTTAAAATTTGGGTATCTACACTTTCTGGCATCTTCTTTTTCTCGACAAATAGAACATTTTGGTATAGTTAGCGTTCAAAAGATAAATTATTTCTTAGATCGATATATAGAAAATACCACAAAAGGGTTTGAAATTTAAACTATAAAATTTCAAAATAAGAGATATTAAAAAAAACTGATTTCACAACGTGTTTAAGGACTTCTATGTGAATTGCATTTTAGTGAAGAGATGTCGAACATATTACTTTTTGCAACTAAGTGCGCATGCCTAAATTGGCCCATGAAGATAAAATTTGTGGAGCCAACGCTATGTACATGTTATATGTTTTCCTGATTATTTATCTAGAAAAGAGAGAATATTTATGCGTGTGCATGTTCATGTTTTATCTACCCCTTTTTTATTAGGAAGATGTTTGCGAGCTTAAGCTCTGAGCTGATGCTAACTATTCTTTTAATTGTAATTACAGGTGGAATTGGCATATTTTGACCATGGAGGCAACCTTCCTTATGTTATTCGGCAACTGATTACACAGTGATTGATATCAGTCTTCAGCAGCTTTATCCACCATTGAGCTCTTCCAGTTCTAATACACAAGAAGAGAATAAAGTTTGTAAGAATATAAGCTACTCCGTTGCAGGGATTGGAGATTTTCAAATTACTTCAACCTGGCAGGCAAGTTCATGTGCCAATTAAAGGTAGAACAGATTTTTGTAATAATGTTCTCTTTTCTTTTTTCGCTTTAGATTATTGCCCGTTTTGGTGCTTGAATGTCTTCCTTTGGGGTCCTACGAGTGGCAAGATTAAATTTGGCTATTGCTTGTTAGATTAAGCGAGTTGTAGCAACATTCTGCCAGTGCAATGCTACAAATTTTTTTTTTTTTGAGGAACAATATGGCTTGGACATTTTAAGTCAGTTAACATGGCTTGAGATTGTTCAAACAAAAGATTCTTGTTATAATTGCTTGTAATAGGAGATCAAAAACACTTGTATGTATAACTAAAATTGTTGTAGCTTGGATATCATTTGTTTCTCCATAAGTGAATTTTTTTTTGCCCATTTGTACAGTGAAAAAATTCCAACTATTTCATTTTGTGTGATTTTTTTTTAATTTTTTTTATTTTATATAATTACAATTTTAGCTAATTCAGTATTCACCATACAAATGGGAAAAAAAAAATCACTTACTTTATGGTGAAACAAATGATATTAAAGCCACGTGTTTCCACAGCAATTTTTAGTGACACAAATGTATCCAAACTTCTATTACACAATAATTGTAACAAGAGAAGGTAGCGGAGTTTCTGCGATGCTGTTGGCACCACCCTATTGGATTGGTTGCACTAAAGATGTATGTTCATATAGGTGATCTGGCTCTAATACCAATTGTAACCAATTGATACATAAATTTGCAAGTAAAAATGCATCTTGATGGGCTGCTTGTGGCTCTATCGAACATGAAATAGAGGTTTACAAGTAGAGTGATACTATAATGCCTATATTTTTATCTCACCTTATGATGTGCCAGCCCAGTTGTTAATACTGTATTGGAAACATACATGCGAGGTGTGACCCATGATGATAATATTATGTAAATAAGTAACATAATCTATACTATATATTAAGCAAAATGGGGTTTTTAACCCCAAGGCCTATGGGAGCTCCAATCTCCTAATCCTAATTTTCTAATTTTTTGATTTAAAAAAAAAAAAAACCTCAGCATTTATTGACTCCCAACCCAATCTCAGCATTTATTGACTTCTCCTAACCCACAATCCCTTTTGACTTCTCTCATAATTATTGCAACACCCTTTTCAATTTCTCCTATACACTATGGTTACACACAAAAATAAAAAAAAGATAAGAATTTAGCTATAGATCTCAAAAAGATATAACATCTAAATTTGAATTATGATTTAATAATATAATTATGTATTTTTTTATGTATATCTATCAAAATTTTAAATCACTTAATGGGACAAATTAATCAATTTTCTAAAATTATTGATTTTTAATTTACAAAATAGATTAAAAAAAACTATTGACTGATTTATTTATTTAATAACAAAAATTATTTCATAATTTCTTCCAACCCAACCTCAGCATTTATTGACTTTTCTCAACCCACAATCCCTTTTGACTTAAGCAAAAGGGGGTTTTTAACCCCCAAGGCCTATGGGAGCTTCAATATCCCAATCTGAATTTTTAAAATTTTTTATTAAAAAAAAAAAAAAACTCAGCATTTATTGATTTGGTCAAAATCCCCTGATCAGCATTTAAAATCCTCTCATACAAATAATTATAGATACAATTCGTGTATAGTTACTGCAGTACCATTTTCAACTTCCCCCATATACTATGGTTAGTGATAAGAAAAAAATCTTAAAAAACATAATTTATATATTAAAAAAAAAATCTAAAACAAATATAAATATCTATAATTATCCCGTGCATAGCACGGGTGATAGGCTAGTAAATATAATATGCCAATATGGTATAAAAATATGACTAGTGTGGGCCTTTTCCCAAATTAAGCTAAAATAGCAACTTATTTCCTAAACTAGACTTAGTTTGGACGGAATTTTCAAATTAGGCTAAAACGTGGTTATGAACCACGCTTTTCACACTTTACCTAGCCCTCACACGGAAAATTTGTAAAATCTTAAAAGCGTGGTTACAAACCACGCTTTTAATTAAGAAGACGTGGTTACAAATCACGCTTTAAGTAAAATTTATTTTTTCAGAAAATGTTGTTACAAACCACGTTTTGAAGCAAAATGTAAAAACGTGTTTTCAAAACACGTTTTCAATAAAAAAAAATCAACCACACTCCTTTCTCACACACTCAGTCACTCTCTCTCTCTCTCTCTCCGTGACACACACACCCACAACACTCACACACTCACATATATAATTTTTAATATATATAAATTTTATTTTATAAAATTGAGACCAATATTAAATATATATAACAATAATTTATAATAGCAAATAATAATTTTTATAATTTTTGTAAATATAAATCATTTTTATATAATTTTTATCTTTCGAGTGGTTAGAAATAATTTTTTACAAATTAAATTGAAACAACCATACATACGTATGTATATAATCTGCTTAAAAGTTAAAATGATAATTATTTTTTACCCTTAAATGATAATTATTTTTTATTTTTTATTTCTTAACCAAATTAATTTTTAATTTTAAAAAAAAAAATTCTAAAAATCAAACCATACATAGCCTAAAAATCAAACTGAAAATGAAATGGTTACCAAACATGCCTCAGATGGTAAAAATGTCTTAAAATTAACAAATAATTAAATAAGTTACCATCTGAGGCATGTTTGGTAACTATTTCATTTTCAGTTTGATTTTTAGGCTACGTATGGTTTTATTTTTAGAATTTTTTTTTTAAAAATTAAAAATTAATTTGGTTAAGAAATAAAAAATAAGAAATAATTATCATTTAAGGGTAAAAAATAATTATCATTTTAACTTTTGGGCAGGTTATATACATACGTATGTATGGTTGTTTCAATTTAATTTGTAAAAAATTATTTCTAACCACTCAAAAGATAAAAATTATATAAAAATGATTTATATTTACAAAAATTATAAAAATTATATAAAAATTATTATTTGCTATTATAAATTATTATTATAAATATTTAATATTGGTCTCAATTTTATAAAATAAAATTTATATATATTAAAAATTATATATGTGAGTGTGTGAGTGTGAGTGTTGTGGGTGTGTGTGTGTGTGTGTCACAGAGAGAGAGAGAGAGAGAGAGAGAGAGAGGAGTGATTGATTTTTTTTATTGAAAACGTGTTTTGAAAATACGTTTTCACATTTTGCTTAAAAACCGTGGTTTGTAACCACGTTTTTTGAAAAAATAAATTTTACTTAAAAGCGTGGTTTGTAACCACGCTTTTAGGATTTTACAAATTTTCCATGCGAGGGCTAGGTAAAGTGTGAAAGCGTGGTTCACAACCACGTTTTAGCCCAGTTTGGGAATTCCGTCCAAGGCCTAGTTTGAGAAATGTTGCTATTTTGACTTAATTTGAGAAAAGGCCCGACTAGTGTTACATAATTATTACAACAAATAAAAATTGGCTATCTCAGTATGTTCTTGGTTTCTATTGCATGAGCAGTGATCCATATAAATCATATAACCAATTTAAAACAATTTCTACATGGATTTTCATCACTAGTGATGGTTCATTGCCATTATCATCACTTGAGTTATGTTTTCCTTCGAATTAATTTTTATTAAGTTTCAATTTTTGCACCGTGTTACTTGTTACTAGTAAATTGGCTTAATGATTGTCCAAACTTGTGATATCACGGACTAACGTCCTAAAACGTTTAGAAGCAAGATCAGTTCTAGCAGTTCAAAATGGTTCACAATTTCTGTGCTTCAAAATTAATTATTAGTGGTGATGTTACATTATACTTGTAGAAGTGTAATGCTATACAAATAATTATTTTTACAAAAAATTCATACAAACTTCTATGATTATTTCATTTGAAGACAAAATACTCATTATTATAGCTCATAATTATAAAAATGTCATTGCTACATCATTTATATATTTTTTTCATATCATATGTTCTTGTTCAATTTTTTAAAATCATTTGTACTTGTGGGATTGCAAATAAAGGATGGATGATTGATATGCAATGCGTAAAAAGCATACAACAAAAAATCTAGAGCAGTTGAAATGATTAAAGAGCAGGATTTAACTAACCTTCAAATTTTAGTACCAACCTAAAAACAAGTACTGTTGTATAATAATTTTCTAGCAAGTAGTCCTCAGCCACTACAATCAATTGATTTGTTTACATATGAGAGAGAGAGAGAGAGAGAGAGAGAGAGAGCAATGAATAATGTCTGGAAACAATCCATATTTTAGGAAACATGAATGTTATTTTAAAATTTTTGAGAACTATTTTCGCACAAAAATAAAAAAATATGACTGTTTTCGTACCTTTCATAGTTTTGTTTCCAAAAACATGAAAAACAAAAACACAACCAAACGGGTTAGTCTTCTGGGATGCTTTGCAGAGCTGGCCTCCATGCTCCATTTGTGCCTCCATCACTTGTTCTAACTTGAGAAATCTTTCTGCTTTTCAGCTTTATTGCACTCAACAATTGCCCCATAGAAGCGTACTTGGATTCATTACTCAAAATTTGAATCAATTCTCTTTGTGTCGCCACAACTCTAATCCTCGCACCTCCAGCTTTTGAATAGCCATTATTACTTTCTTCAACATTTCCATCTTCTTCATGTAGTTTGAACCTTTCATTCTTCTTCTTCTTCTTCTTCTCACCATTGACATGCCTCTCTGGTTCTGATTTTGGTGAACTAATTGACTTCCTTTCTATTGCTTGTTCTTCTCTTGGTTCCTCATCTTCCTTATAATGTACTGAAGTTCCTTTACTAGTCATACAATTCCCCATTGTAGAGATGAAAGAAACTAAAAGGTGTATTTGAGAAGAGAGAGGGAGAGAGAGAGAGAGAGAGAGAGAGAGAGAGAGAGAGAGAGAAAGAGAGAGAGGGAGGAGAGAGAGAGAGTTAGAATATAAAGAGTAAAGGGTGGAGAGAGCACATAAATGTTCGGTTATTATGCCATGTGTTTGGTTGAAAGAACAAATAATTTTATGGAGACAAAAATCTTTCACGTAATTGATCACTGAAAATAATCAATAATCATATATGTTAGATAAGGGATTTGCCACTAAAGTGATGTAGAACAAGGAACTGAAAAATTCTTAGAATAATTGAACTGACAAGAAACAAAAAAAGAAGAAGTTAAATTCCGAATTCTCAAATTTGATAGTTGGATAAAATATGAGATTTTAAATCAATATCATGGTTGTTCTCAGCAACGATGCATAGTGAATGTTAGTCAAATTCCATTATTTAGGCCTTCAAATTAGGGGTGGGTGCGGGTCAGTTGCGGTCACAGAACTTTCAATCCGCCATCCGTTTGCCAGATTGGCGGATTCACTACAAGAAAAATAGGATATTACCACATTTTTTTTTGGCGTTTTTGAAAAACGTTGTGAAATGTTTTATAATTTTTCACCATCTATGCAAATTTAATTATTTCATCTCGTTTGTTCGCCGTTATTAAAAACAGTGAAGTAACATTTTGTGATTGAAGAGGCAAGACTTTTCTGATCAAAAGAAGAGGCGTAACTTTTGAGAGAGAGAGAGAGAGAGAGAGAGAGAAATCAAGGCCTTGGATCTTCGATCTCCATCGATTCTTTGGTTGTATGATCTGGAAATTTTTGTTCTACACTTGATTTGAGCTTATGTCTGTAATATCATTTGAATCCCTCTTTATCTAAGTCGATCTAGGGCTCAGGGTTAGAGTTTTCTGATATGGATTTGCTACATTCACACTAGAAACGTAAACTTTCATGGCTGAAACTAACGATTTATAGTTGATTGCTAGTTTCTTTTTTTCTGATTTGTATTTTTGCTTTTCGAATCGATGTATCTAGGGTTTTGAGTGCCGTGTTAATGTCTCTGATCACGTACAGGATAAGCAAGCAACGTTGGATCTGGATCGTTAACAACAGTGAGTAGAAGCAAGCTCAACGATGTTATTCTCAGATTTGCTCTCTATCCGATCAGATCTGCTCTCTCTGTCTCTCCGATCTGCTATTATGGTAATATCTAATCTGCTCTCTCTGTCTCTCCAATCGAATTTCACGCATTCTTTTCATTGCTCTATGAGATTTGGACCTCTCTCTGTTTTTTATTGAATCTCATTATCATTGTCAATCCTTGGACCATGGCAATTCTTGGCTTACTTGTTGAGATTTATGCGTTACCAAATCTGAAAATGAATCTCAAGTTTGACATTGAGGTGCATTAAAATCTTGTTCCTTGATTTCACTTTTCAGCTTGGTAGCTGAATAGTGGCACTTTCCTGCCCCATCTCATTCCACTATTTTGGTATTTTAGGTTCTTTTCAAAAACCTTGGTGTGGATATGAAAGAAGTAAAACCAACATCTCTGCTCAAGGATCGAGTTCGAGAAGTGGAAGGCAACCCTGATTTTTCTAATAAAGATATTGGGGCATCCCAGCCACAATTGGTTACTGAAATCAACACTGGAATTATGTGTACATTAAATCAGGTTGAATTACAGCCTGAAATATCCAATTCATCTCAATCTGGTGGTTAGTTAAATCTATTGTCTCAGGTTTGTAATGATCTATGATTCCATGCTTTCTAGCCTTAGTTGGTTCCCATTTTGTTGTGTTAATTTAATCTTGTGGCTTCAATATACCGGGAATCTTCATTTTGTGTCTGGTCCATTAATGGAGGATGAAAAGATGGCAACCTTAAGCCTCTCTGACCAGCTTCCTTCTGGACAAAGGCTTTCTCTAATACCTCACCATATTCTGTTGGTCAGGTGTGTATACCTCCATATTTCTCTTTGGAGTTTAAACAATTTAATATTTACTATGCTCTAGTAATAAGATATGTTCTGTGGGGCAGCTGTCTTCACCTATCTGTGAGATCGGAAGCCATATTATTTTCAACCAAAAACTCAGTGCTATGGGCTTGCAATATTTTCAGAGGTTTGCATTTCTCTTTGTTTGTCTAAGTTACGCAACCATCTGTCCCACTCTAGATCTTAATGCAGTTGGTATAACATAATTGTTCCCCTTGCCATGGAGAGGGCTATAAAGGAGGTAATGGCTCCGGTTGTTCAACGCAGTGTAACCATAGCTATTCAGACAACAAAGGAACTTGTTTTGAAGGTTAGTATTGCCATTTTCTTTTTTCATTCTTAGTGGTCAACATTCTTCACTATTGAATTGTAATGTTATCATTTTGTTTAATCTACATCCTAGGATTATGCCATGGAGTCTGATGAAACCTGTATATACAATGCTGCCCACTTGATGGTAGCGAGTCTAGCTGGAAGTTTGGCCCATGTCACATGCAAGGTGTTTTTAATCTGTCATCCTAATTCTTTGGTCATTATGTAATTATTACATTAATTTTTTTTCTTGTCTATTACATCTTTTATTGTTTTATTTTTTTGGAATACTAATCTGTAAAGTAGCTAATGGTGAGTCTACAAACCCAGAAAAAATAATCAGAAAATCACTCAGAGTTTCCAATGAAGATTTATTCATACGATGGGCCCACAACAAATACATTAAATATACACCTATTCTGAGCACTTTTCTGGTTAATTTTTCTGGGACAATAGACTTTCTGAATATATTATTGTTTTCTTCTAAATAAGACCATCTCCGGTTATATTATTACTGGCAGGAACCTCTTCGTGTCTCCATATCAAGCCAACTGAGGAATTCATTGCAGGGATTCAACATCACCAATTAAGCTCAAGAAGAAGCCGTTGCTATTGTTTTAAATGATGACCTTGACCTTGGTTGTGCAGTGATTGAGCATGCTGCAACAGACAATGTATGTTTCCATGCATCAATGATATTTCATATTCCCTTGCCTTCCTGTACATATGCGAACAAGTAAGTGTATGGTAATGTCACTGTCATTAGGATTATCATTGAAGGGTAGAACTTTTTTTTTTTTTTGTAATTTTGTTCAAATGTTTAAGAGTATCATATTTCATAAATCATCATGGAGTAAATTAACAAATGCAGTAGACTTAGATCAAAGCTTGACATTGAGCCCCTATATTTTTAGTGTTACTTATGGATGCACTTTTCAGAAATTTTGTGCTTGGGTGACTTAGATCCGTGGTGAATGTTGGAAAAGAGATAGCTTTACCTATTCAATTAAGAGTGAAATTTTCAAATGAATTCTAGAGTTTTTTAATTTGGAGGTTTAGGATACCCAATCTCAAGTTATAACTAACACAATGTAGCTGTGATTTACTATGCATTATACTCATATGGTTTAGGTAGTTAAACTTGATATTAATGAGGAACTTTACTGCTTGTGCATTGCTGAGATATATTTAACCAATCTTTTTTCCAAGACTAGATGTGTTAGACATGAAGTAAATTGGTAATCAATTTTCTTTCTACACATTGTATCGCAGTTCGAGTTTGGCCTTTTTTAGTTTCCAAGATAGGTTTTATTTTGCTAGTTTGAAGAATTTATCTCTGATAAATGCCCCATTTTGAAAGGGCAAAAATTAGATTGTATTGTTTTCTTGAATTGATATCTACTGTGGCATGTATGTTCTCTCTAGATGGAGAAATTTTAGCTGGAAGGCAACTTCCTCCTGTATGCCATCCTGAACTTCATGGTGATATAGCCTTCCATACTCAAACTGTCCGTAATCTCTCTTATGAGTATATATTTATTTGATGAATGTGAAGTTTTTTGAATGTGGGTGCTTGCAAGTGGTGGTGAGAGTTTTGAACTTGGACTGTGATTGCTGTGCTAACTTTTTGCTAACTTTATTATTGGCAATGATTATAATTTGTTAACTTTTTATTTTATTTTTGGGTTAGTTTCTTTATTTTTTGATGACTGATTCCAGTGTTTTTTTTGTAGGAACATTGGCCAGCTTGTTCCTTGAAATAAGCATTGGCTCATGAATGAGTTATTCAATATTTTGATGGTTTTATTAACATTTTTTGGGGATATGGTTTGTGGTTAAATATAAATAGGTAGGAAATGTTACAATTTTTTTATATTGTTTGTCAAATGTAAAATTGTAGCCACCTGGAAGAGGAATTAAATTTGTTTGGTTTATTTTTGGTTTATTTTCGTTTATGTGCTTCTGTATAAAATCCTTACCTTTCAGAGTTGACCTTATTTAGCTAATAATGCAATTTGACAATTGAATACTTATTTTGTAGATTTTTTTTTTTTTTGAGAAGCATTATTTTGCATATTTAGTACAATGAAATTTATTTATATTTTTTTTCTATATTATTTATATTTTTTTTTTCTATAAATAGCAGTGCAAATTTTTTTTTGTAAAAAAAAGAGAAAAAATGGCGTTTTAGAAAAAACGTCACTAAGTGTCGTCATATGACGTCAGCATTTAACTGTGACGGTTTTTAGATAACGGATGTATGAGAATTTACGGCGTTTTAAAAAACGCCGGCTAAAGTAATTAGCGACGTTTAATAAACGTCATATACCTAAGACGGCGGCCATATCTTCGACGAAAGTTATAAACGTCACTTTAGCCTTTAACGGCGTTTTTAAGGCTTATAGTGGCGTTTTTTAAACGTCGCAAATTCTGAAAATTCGTGCAGTGATTGGAGAAAGTCAATCCGCATCCGTCTGTCAATCCGACGGATGTGAATTGAGCAGATTGGCGGATGGGTGTGAATCGATTTGACGGTTTAAAATTTTATAAATTTTCAACATAATTCTAATTATTTGGTGATTAAATTTTTTTTTAGTCGCAAAAATTAGTATACAAATGTTCTGCTTTATTTTGATTCTGAAGAAAATAAATTGACTTGATACTTGGTTTGACGTTGTTTATGTACAAAGAGTTTTCCCTTTCTAGAAGAATATGGTTAACTATCGAAGGAGTGCCTTTGAATGCATGGAATATTGAGGATTTCAGAAATATTGGATAGTTTTGGGGTCAAGTGGTAGCCATTGATGAAAGAACCTCTCAAAGAAAACATCTTGAAAGGGGTTGGATATTGATTCACACCAAACCAAAACAACTAATTCATGTTTTTTGCAACCTCAAAGTCGGAAAATAGCTATACAAAGTTGTTGTTTGGCAATAGGTGTTTATAGTTGGCTTTTTACCCTTTTGCTATTTTAGTTTGGGATTAAAAATTTTGTTTGAGTTGACTTTTTTAATTTTTTAAATTTTTGTGAGAAAAAAATTAAAATCATTATATTTTGGATGTTATATTTTGTTTTATTGATTTTTTAACTTATTTTGTCTTTTAGGTCTCGTTTGGAAGCAGATTATTTTAATAATTTTTTGACTTTTTACAAAAAAATTATGCAGAAAAATAGAAAGATTGATATAACAACTTATAGTGATGAAGATGGAGTTTCCGGCCGTGGGAGAAGGCTGATGAAGATGTCTGGCGTGGGAGAAGGCTGGTGGAAGGGTCAGGAGCAGATCAGCAAGGAGTGCATGCGTCTTGGCAGTGGTGGTGTGGGTTGTTGGAGGTGGTATTTCGGCTTGTGGAGGAGGTATTTTCGACCTTGGGTGTGAGTGTTTGGCCAAAGGAGAATGCTGGTGGAAGGGCTTGGCGTGGGTGAAGGCTGGTGGAGGGTCTGGTGTGAGTGTTTGGCAAAGGAGTGCATGGAGTAGGCTGGTGGAAGGGTCAGGTGCAGACCAGCAAGGAGTGCATGGAGTTTTCCGGTGTTGGTTATGGAGTTTTCCAGTCGTGGGTGAAGGCTGATGGAGATGCCTGGCGCGGGAGAAGGCTGGGTGAAGCCTGATGGAGTTGTCTGGTGTGGGAGAAGGCTGGCGGAAGGAGTGCATGCGTCTTGGGCAGTGCAGCAATTTTTGTTTTAAATATTTGGGTTGTTTAGAGGTGTGCAGGTGTTTGGGCAGTCATGCTACATACCACTAAATTTCTACCACTAACACCATCACTAATGATGTGGCAAGCCAAAAAAAAAAAAAAACTAAGACACAAAACACATGTGGCAGTGGGTGGGACCCACTGCCACATCCCTAGTGCAACCACTAATTAGTGGTCTGCATCATTTTTCGGTGTTTGGGTTCTTTGTGGGTTGTTTTTGTGGGGATTCATGTATTTTATTTTTTAGTTAAGTCCTTAACTTTTTTGTTTTAAAAAAAAAAAAAAATCGCGAGGCCAAGGGGTTGATTGTATGGTTGCGAGTAGCAGTAGTAGGGGTATTTTGTACTTTCCGAATCTCTCTCGATGCATGTCATCTTCCTGTACCTTTAATTTCATGTTGTTAATGAAATTTTTCTTTGTTGATAAAAAAAAAAAAAAAAAAAACTTATCGTGACTTTTTGACTTTTTAATTAAAAGTGAAAATTCCCAAATTTAGCCCCAATTTTTTTTGGCAAACAAAGCCACAATTAGAGTTTCTGAAATAGCCTACCAAAAACTGAATATTCTTGGTTCTAATGCTTCAATTGAAGATGAGCCTGAGAGCATTTCATCAATTGATCCTCTACATGGGGTTAGTAACGGAGCATGTGGTTCGAACCTCGCTGATGGAGTCGATGAAGTTCTTACTCAGACCAAATAGGATACTGATGATGCGGCATCGATCAGCCAGATTGGTGACTCTTTTGAAGCCACATGTCCAGAAGACTGATCTCCTTTTTATTTTTGGAATGATGAGAATATTGCATGCGGTTGCACCTTAGTTGATGCATTTTGAAAGCGACTTTTCTTCTCTCATGATCCCCAATTCGATTGATGGGGCCTCCATTTAGAACTCGGTAAATGACCACGTGTTTGTTAAGCCCTCCCCCAATTGAAAGATCTTGAGCAGGATTGGGTGGGTAGTATCCAAATCCAAAATATGATGACGGTCGCGTTTAGTAACTTAATATTTTAGCTTAAAAGATAAAATGTCATTAAAAAAATTAAAAGTTAACAATCTATATTAAAAGTTAAAAAAGAAAAAATTCTCTTTACTTTTTACATTTTTTTTTTTATAAAAAAAATTAAAAAATCATTCTAAATACATATATATATATATATATATATATATATACCTCATATTTTAACCCAAAAAAAACAAGAGGAAAAAGGGCCATTAAAAGAAAGAAATTGTCCCATTTTTGAATTAAGGCTCCCACCGGAGTTTGTTAGCCTTCGAAAAGGCAGAAGGGAGAAATCACTTGATGTGGTGCATTCAGAACTTTCTGGTTCTTTTCAGGCTATTCTTTTATCTTATATTTTTTATTATAATCTGTGAGGATATATTTTCTGAGTACCAACACGTGGCAAGGTGACGCCGACGTGTCAGCCGAGGTGCCATGTGTCCTGGTCGTTGTGCCGAGGTGATCTCGGCTAGGCCGAGGTTTCCTCCGAAGATATCGAAATCCGAGATAAACGGATAAGGGACAAGAGTCCTAGGATGAAGGAAGACTACATGATGGATAAGGATAACACTCTTAGGGAGTCTATCCTTATCTCTTGTAGAGTCCAAAGTAAGCACTGAATGAGAGTTTATAGAAGTCAGGTTTCTAGTGGGACTGGGATTGAGTTAACTATAAAAGAAGAGGCACCCCGTGGGTCTAAGGTACGCAATTTATGCTTTGAGCAATGAATTTAGCACTTGATTATCTTTGAGAGATATACTGACTTGATCGTCGGAGTGCCCCCGGGTGGAAGAACCACCGCCGGAGTCTTCTCTTTCTGTTGCAGGTTAGCCAGGTGTCATCTATTCTGCCAGTTCTCACCAGCTGATCACTGAGTTGGCAGTGTGATCGAAAAATTACTCACACATAATCAAATAAAAAATAAGGTTATATTTATTTTTTCTTTTCTTTTTCTTAATCAAATCTTTTGATCAAACACAACTTAAATTTTTTCCGGAGGTTGATTGTCATGTGGGCTTATGACTCTTTTGTATTAGGGCCCGGTTGTTTCATAATTAGATTGAGTGAGGTTTTGTTGGTGTGGGATGTTTGTTTAATGATAATCGGATTAACAAAATTTATATTTTTTTTGTCATTCTATGATGTGATTAATATATACGAAATTTCATAAATACCGTTGGTATTTTTGATATATTTTAATATTAAAAATTACATTTTTGTACTATATTATTTTATGTTGATATATTTTTTTGTTATAAATATATTATTATAATATTTTATCTTAATATTAAAAAATATTTTAATATTAAATTATTTTTGTAAAATGAGACGCAAAATAATATTTTTACCTCTAATCTCATGAGATTAGATATCAATACCACATCTTCTATGGGATTGTTAGTCCATTCCTTGGAAGAATTTTATAATCTCATGAGACTCTTAATCTAATGGTCACTTCTAAAACAAACATGATTTTTTGAATCTCATCTGACGTCCAATACTATCCTCCAACTTTTGAAGCAAACAACGCTAGGGGTGTTCAAATTACTCAGTGAACTGAAGAACCAAACCAAACCAAACCGACCTCTTTGAGTTGGGTTCTAAGTCTTCAAATCATCAAATTAATAAGATTGGATTGGTTCTTGTAACTAACTCAAGAACCGATCCTATATATATATTTTAAATTTTATTTATATTGATACCTTTAAATTAATTAGGCTATTACAATTCACTTGATTGGACTTAACAAATTTTACATACAATAATCAGTAAGTGAACGAAGGAAGTATTAGAAATTAGAGTTAAATTTCGTAATTGACTTAATTTGTTTTAATTGTATTAATGGATTTAATTTGTATTGATTATGTTTAAGCTGGAGTTGAATTTAATTTATATTGGCTTGCATTAAACAATTTTTTGTTCTTTGTTTATATTATGTTTAAATTTTTTAAAAAAAATTATTTATTTTAATTATTTATTATTGATTGATTTACTTGTTATTTTTAATATAGTAAAAACCATGGTTCTAACCCAAACTAACCCGAGCTACATTGGGTTGGGTTGGTTGGTTTGGTTCTAGGTCTAAAAACTTGTAACCGATCATAATCGGATTGGTTGGTTTGGTTTTAGGTCTAAAAACTTGTAATCGATCATAATTAGATCGGTTCTAAATTTAGTGTCAAACCGAACCAAACCGATCTATGAACACCCATTTTGTACTACAAAGGAAATTCTACACAAGAATGTCATTCTTCTTGAAGGAAGTTTATTTTCAGATCAGTGTGTTCTTGTTAATTATTGGTGCCCAAATAATAAGAGTGACAGGGCATTGCTTTGGAATGAGCTTCTGTCCCTCAATGTAGTGTGTAAATTAGAAGAGCAATTGGTAGAGAAATAGAGTTGATTGGATGGGTTTCTTATCTTTCACTCGTGGTCAAATCCCTTCAGCTTCGCTCAATGGGGTCTCCCTACAAGTCTCTCTAATCACTGTCCTATTCTCCTCGTGGATGAAAGTGTAGATAGGGGTCTAAAGCCTCTTTGATTCTTCGATGCTTGGCTCACTCACAAGTCTTTCTCTCTCTCTGGTTTTAAAAGAATGGAAGTCAATTCTGTTTTCTGGTTGTGGTGGGTATGTGCTTCTCGGAAAGTTACACGATCTGAAGAAGTGCATCAAAGATTGGAATTCTATTGAATCTGAAATTCATCAGCTTGACCTCTCCTTAGAAGAGTTTGGAGATAACGTTGTGAGTCACGAAGCTAGAAGGTCAAGTTCAGGTGGCTCATTGGACTAAAACTTGCTCGGGTTTCACTGGTTTCTCAATTGAGGACTTTTTGTTCCATATTGATATGGTAAGGAAGATTAAATCCAAGAAGAAGCGTCTGACCCTATAATTCCAGTGTTGTTCTGTTCTTGTTTTCGATTTAGTGGTCTTTTTGGGCCAGTTTTTGTTTTGTTTTGTTTTATTGGTGTCTTGTTAACAGACTCCCAGTGTTTGTATGGGGTTGCATGTGATCATTGCAAGTTTGAGGGTGTCGACCTAATTAGGATGCTTTAGGCTCGTTGTGATGCATTTTCTCTGCATTACTCTTAATACTATTAGAATTAATGTATAAAGAAAGAGGGAATAAATTATGTATGTATAGATATGTTATCTGTATTGAATGTGTTGTATTTACAAAGAGAATGCACTCTCTTTATAGAGAGGATAGGATACATTGGATGCCAAGTTGTAGGCACCGAAAGCATAAAGGAAAGCATAAATACTTTACAATATAAAAGATAAAGCTATAATGCTATAACAGCTATTATAACAACTATACACTAACATATAATAATATACTAACAGCCCCCCTCAAACTCAAGGAGGATAGGTACTAACCAACTTGAGTTTGGAGAGAGTAACAAAACAGGAAAATAATCTGACAAATAAAATAAAAGTAGATATGAGACACTGTATGGTCGTGTCAGACCGTTGGTGAAAACACTGTATGGTCGTGTCAGACCGTTGTAAGAGGACAGTTTACGGGGTCATGTCGGACCATTGTAGAAGACAGTTTACGGGGTCATGTCGGACCGATGTAGAAGACAGTTTACGGGGTCATGTCGGACCGTTGTAGAAGACAGTTTACGGGGTCATATCGGACCGTTGTAGCAGACACTATGTGGTCGTGTCAGACCGTTGTTGTAGAGGCTGACCGGAATCAATGTCGGGACAGTTTATGGGGTCATGTCGGACCGATGTAGAAGACACGGTGTGGTCGTGTCAGACCGTTGTTGTAGAGGCTGACCGGAATCAATGTCGGGACAGTTTATGGGGTCATATCAGACCGTTGTAGAAGACACGATGTGGTTGTGTCAGACCGTTGTATAATACACTGGATGTTCGTGTATATGCCTCAAAAGGCGTGCCCTCAAAAGGCGTGCCATCAATCTATCAAAAGGCGTGCCATCAAAAGGCGTGCCTAATCCATAAAAAGGTGTGCCAGACATGATGGCGCTGCGCGTGACTGCCTTGGCTTGCGCGCTCATTTTGTCGTCTGGTGCCGAGCGGCGCGCGATACGCGTGTCTGCCTTGGCTATTTAACCAAGACGGAGGCTGAGGCTGAGGTTGAGACTGTGACAAAAAACCTGCTGAAAAAAAAACTCTGAAAAACTCTTCGTTTTCTTGAGAGAGATATTCTGTAACACTCTGGTGCCCAGAAAATGGCCTCTTCTTCTCGTCCAGCTACCCAGAACATAGCCTCTTCGTCCCGGGGACTGCTCACTCTCTTTCCCGACCTCAATGAGTGCACAAGAGAGATAACCGGGGCAGTTGCCCTTGAACCGCAACCAAGCGCCCTTGGACCAAGCCCTTTCTGGTTTTGCGCCGTTGAACTATCCGATGGTGGCAGTGGAGCAGATAATGGCTGCTCAATCTGATATGGAGGCCAATTATTATACATTAAGGTCATGTGTTGAGACCATGACTGCGGTCAACAACCTGTCGCATCGGCTGCAGAGTAGAACAAATGAGGTGCAGCAGGTAAAAGCCCAACTGGCTCTGCTCCAGCGCATGTATACGGACGCCCGAGCAGAGATATGTGTGTTGAAGGCAGAAAACAAGGAACTGAAGCGGAAGGCCACCGTGATGCTCAGATTTGGAGGTCCGCCATATGTGACAGTTGAGGAGCAACGGGAAGAGAACGTGCTCGGCGGCGTGGGAAACACGGAGGCAGTGCCGGTAAGGGATGCCCAAGACAAAGGCAAAAAGAAGAGAACAGCTGAAGAGGCGAAAAAGTAAGGTCGGTTGGTGGCCGTTTGCAGAAAAGAAAATAAATCTTTTGTTTGTTGTGGGTTTTTGTTTTTGTTTGTGTTTGTGTTTGTGTTGGTTTGTTTTTTTTTTTTTTTTTTTTTTTTTTTTTTGAATGAAATAAAATAAAAATTGGAAAAAGCAGAGATGTGTCGAAAAGCTGTAGTGTGGGGATAATATATGATAATAAAAAATATATATATATATATATATAAAATAAAAGAAAAGTGCTGTTTTTGTTTGATTTTGTTTAATAATAATAATAAGAAAACAAAAGTATGTTGCCGTGGAACAAGGAGAATAAAAAATAAAATAAAATAAAAGTGGCAAACATGTGAGGATGGAAAGAATGAAAAAGAAGTAAAAAGGAATTAAAAAAGTGATGTTGTTTGGCGAAATAAATAAATATATATATATATATATATATATATGAAAAAGGAAAATGATGGGAGTATTGGCGGGGGGACATGCCCATGTGGTGGAGACTTGCCTTAGGTGAGTGAGTAAATAAAATAAGAATGGGTATGGTGGACCATGAGTACTGCAAATCCAATGGAAAGCCGCTGCGTCTGCACTATACCATAGCATTTGCATTTGTTATTCGATCGCAGCATGTTGAAATACAGAGAGAGCTCCTCCGGTGCCTAATACCTCCTCCGCCAAACTACAAGGCACCTTTCAAATGGCCTGAGAGCAGAGATTATGCGCGGTACGACAACATTCCTCATAAAGAACTCAGCATTGAGAAGGCTATTCAGAACTGGATCCAAGTGGAGGGGGATCGCTTCCGATTCCCAGGCGGAAGCACCATGTTCCCTCGTGGAGCTGATGCTTACATTGATGATATTGCTCAGCTAATTCCTCTTAACAGTGGGAAAATCAGGACTGCCATTGACACCGGTTGTGGAGTTGCTAGTTGGGGAGCATACCTGTAGAGAGAGCAAGTGTATGCATGTATCTGTGTGTGATCCCTTGTGTGGGTGTGTTGAAGTTAACATCAAACACAGTAAGCTTATTGAGGAAGCCGATTTCAGGAGGAAGACAGCCCGTGAGATTATCATTAAGGAGGATGATCTCGTTGATTGTTTTTAGCCACAGAACACTCCAAAATAAGAGCAGACGTTGGGACCGGTCCAATTGGAGGTGAAATTGAACGGGTCGGAGAAGATGGCGGATTTCCAGAGAGTCCGAAACCAGAGAGAGCAGCAGATTCATCAAAGCTTTATCGATTCGATAAGGACGGCAAGCAGTGGAAGGAGAGGCAGCAGAGTACAAAATTCACGGCTCTAGCTCTACAGGTGAGATCGAGGGGGAGAGAGCCAGTGAGGAGAAGGTGATCCGGTTGAAGAGAGAGGTGGTTCTACCGGAAGTAATGGTGGTGGTGCTTCAGAGTGAAGGTATGTGTAGAAAATAAGCGGAATAGGTTGAGGTCTGGCGGGCGGCCAAGGCGAGGTTGCCGCCCGCCAGTGAAGCGAAAATACTAAGTTGTTAACCTAGCTCTGATACCATATTAGAATTAATGTATAAAGAAAGAGGGAATAAATTATGTATGTATAGATATGTTATCTGTATTGAATGTGTTGTATTTACAAAGAGAATGCACTCTCTTTATAGAGAGGATAGGATACATTTTGGGTGCCAAGTTGTAGGCACCGAAAGCATAAAGGAAAGCATAAATACTTTACAATATAAAAGATAAAGCTATAATAAAATGCAAAAGCTATAATGCTAAGCTATAATGCTATAACAGCTATTATAACAACTATACACTAACATATAATAATATACTAACAAATACATTGACATTGTTTTGAAGAAGAAAATATATATATATAATTTTTCAATTGCCCACGACAATATTTTATATTTCAGAATTTTTAGTTAATAACTACGATGTTCATAGTAGGAGGAGCTTGATTTGCATTCCAATCCAGATGGAGTATCTCATTATTGATACCATCAAATAAATTATTGGTTGAACTAATAAATAAAATAAATATGGATACTTTAAATTTAAAATAGTAATTATTTATTTCTATTGAAACAAGTGGTCAACAAAATTTAATGGACATGTACTGCTATCACAAAAAATCAACTAAAGTAGTGTCTTGCGCTTGTTCAAATATACTCCCTCTGTCCCAAAATAATGGTCTCTTTTAGAGAATTTAACTTTTTTTGGTAGTATAATTATTAGATTTTAAAAAAGTTGATTTTCCAAAGTTACCCTTTTGATAGTACATTTTTTGGGAATATCAATGTCATAATTGTACTTTTTATATTGTTTATTAATTTAAAAGAATGGCAAAATAGGAAATTTATATTATTTTTGTACTTGATTTTTGAAGAGGGATTAATATTTTGGGACAATGAAAAATGGAATAATGGACTAATATTTTAGAACGGAGGGAGTAGCAAAAATCTAATGAAACTTCAGCACAATGCGCATGTATAAAATATGGAAGAGACTTCTTTCAAGTTTGTTTTCTTAACAGTAAAGTGTTGTTGGAATCCACATCGATGATCAAAATCGTTCAATGTGTAAGGTTCGACAAGTACTTCATCTTGAAAAAAAATTACATTAATCGGATATCAATAACCAGTTGATCAGATTACATTTGTGTGAACAATTTATTTTTAAAATCAAACTTACTGTTAACATAAATGTGATTTAATCAAGTGACTATCAATATCTGATCAATATGATTTTTTTTACAGAGATAAAATATTGAACGAAACGTACACATTTAACGATTCATCAGATCATCAATGTGAACTCCGTAATTGGCCCACAGAGACCCAACATCACAAATTTAATTTCCAATTGAATTCAGAAAAAGAAAAAAATATAATGACAGGACAATTGCAATATAAAATTATTCGAGTTATACAATTGCAATGGCAATTCAGAAAAGTGGGAGACTCCATTAGTTTTGCTTCTTTAACAAGTGTGATCTTTCGTTTTTCAATGAACCATTGCGGTTAATGTTTTAAACAATGAGTGCAAATGTCACGATCCGAACCCATCCTTATAGGTTTGAATCATAAGTGGCTAATAATCATGAGATTACCTACGGCCTTAGACAAAATTTAAATCATATTTAGTTATATTGGGCCAGAAGCGGAAGTAGGATTTAAAATTTTGTCCAATAAATTGTGCATACATAGCATAAACAAAAACATTTATATGTTAATAACTCACATCCATACATACACAACTAGATATTACATGTCCAAAAGACCATTCCCAAGTCATCATCATTCAAAATCCAAAAACTTATGTACAAACATGGTCAAACATGACCAATAAAATAAAATAAAAAGATCAAAAGACAAAAGCTTTGCTCGTGAGGTGCTCCTTAGTTGACATCACAAAAACACGGATAATCTTTCACAAGTTCACTAAGGTTAGATATCCCGCTGCTCACCTACATACATATATATAACAAAGTGAGCTAAAATTCAGTGAATAATATCATAATAAAGGAGTTACATGAATGAGTTCTAATATTTGAATAAATTTATTCTCATATTAATTTTGTGTCATAGTGGAATAACCTTAGGTCCAATGCATAACAAAATGACCTTGGGTCCAACGTATAACAGATGTACAGAGCATAACAGATCATACCTTGACAAAACGACCTTGAGTCCAATTCATTACAGCTGTATAATGACCATTGGGTGAACACATAATAGATATTTAGGCTCATCAGACATTCAGAACAACCTTGGGTCCATCTTATCAAATATACAGAATGACCTTAGGTCCATTTCAATTATACAAAACAACCTTATGTCCATCATACACATTCATATCTCATCAATCACATTCACAGATAATATGTTGATTGGACAGATAGAAGGCTCATTCGTAGCACAAAATCATAAGTTCGGAAAACTTACCACATTGGTAACACTTAGAAAATAATATACACGAAAATATCTTTATTGAGATATTACTCACAGTGATTTGGTTGTTGATACGGCTTCGTGGATGAACCTACATATCACATAAACATGCACACGCATTGAGGCTTGTTGCTTAATCAAATCATTCTTAACTTATTCAATTATCTTATGTCAAGTTCTTACTCATTAATTCATTTGGGAGGCTCAATTCATGCCTGAAAATGCTTTGAAAAGAATGAGAATGCAAATATGGATAAAACATAACTTTTCAAAATATGCTGAAATAGAACACTTTGCTCAAACGCAACATTAGTTGCTCGAGCGGACCACATGGTCTGCAAAAGTATTGGTTGGTTTGAATCTAGGCTCGATGGTCGCTCGAGCCAATGGTGCAATTCAAATTGAGTTTGTTCGAGTGGTCATTTGGTCGCTCGAACCAGATGTAATGTCTCTGCAAAAATGATGGATGCATGAGATATGCACTCGAGCGACAACTTGTTCGCTCGAGAGGTGAGGTCGAATTCTAGAATTTCCAAAACAAAGTTTGAGCTTCAAAACATGTATTTTCAAATCATAAACTTGCATGGCTTGTTCACAACCCTACAAACACTTAGAAACTCTTTCAAAAACATAACCATGCACTCAATTTCAAACCCTTAGGTCAAAACTTCAAGAATTCTTCAAAATGAAACTCAAATCTTCATGCATGTTGACTTCATTTGCAAATTCTTTGTCGACAACTCTCAAAACATGAAATTAAACTTTAAAACTCTATGAATCATGGATGCATGTATGATAAAATTTCCCATTCAAGCTTAGACAACAAAATCATGCTAAAAAATAGTAGAATTCTTCAAAATCATGCATGCATGTATGAATTAGCTTCCATTCCAACAATCATAGCTCAATTCTTACATTTAATCACATAATCTTATTGAATTCACATATTAAATGACTTAGATTCATGAATTATAGTCTTTACTAACACTAATTGTAGCAAGAACTTGAGTTGTCTTCCTCAATTCTCCAATCCTTGAGCAAAATCTTCAAGTTCTCCTCCTCATCTCTCTAAATTGACTCACTCACTTTCTAAAATCAATCATAGCATAATTTTGAGTGTATAACATGAGCCTAAACACATTTTTCAACATATAGATACCTGTAATTAACTTAAACTAATTAAGTAAGCTTAAGATTAACTAATCTCACTTAATTCTAATTGGTTTAATCTAACTAATTTAATCTGAATCAAATTTTAGTCAAACTTCCCATTAGGGTCTAAAACTTATGCCATTCTTATTAAACTAATCAATTTAAATTTCTAAAGTTATTACGGCCTTCAATTTCAGATTTTGAATAGAAATCATAATAGATATTCCTACAACAAATAGATAGACATTCAAATAAACATTAAACACATAGATCACATTCAAAATTAAATAGATATAAGTTTAATATGTGGTGGGATTGTCACAACAAATTTTCCAACAATTTATTTAAACAAAGTTTAATATTAATGACATGTTAATTTTTAAAAAGATGATGAGGTCAACTGACACCACTATCTTCTATGAGGTGCCAAGATAAAAATAAAAATAAAAACCCTACCAGTTATTGCAATGGTAGCTGATGATGGCCATAATTGCAATGATTGGTTGAGTCATGAGGAGGGTGAGGAAGAAAGAAAAGGGGGTGATTGAGTGCCAAACGCTACTGTTTCACTTTGGAGAGGTAATTTTGTCCTAAAATTTTCTTTAGCTCCCACTCGGATGGGTGGCTCTAAATGTATACCAGTATTTTGGTTCAACACCCAATTTTTAAAAAATTTTAATACAATTTTGTCCACTAACTAAATGACCAAAATGGCCAAAACCCTTACCCTAACCCCAACTAACCACATTTCTTTGGCCAGCAGCCTAACTTTGACCATCTTTCACCATCCGGAACTACCATCAGACCTTTTCCTCATCGTTGCTGTCACTTCTAACAACGACAGAGATGCTCACCCTCCTTTATAACTTCGCCACTTCCAACCATCCTTTGCATCTCCTTCATCATCATCTTCTTCTTCTTCATTACTATCTTCTTCATCTTCTTCTTCTTCGAACCCCAGTTGTCGCTGTTGTTGAATTCTTCGTTTCCATCGCCGCCTTCGCTCTTCTGCTTTCTTTTTCTTTTCTCTCCTCTTGTCACTAACCTTCCTCGCAGCCCCGTCTTCTTCTTCTCCTTCTTCTTCTCCTCCTCCTCCTCCTACTATTGAAATCCTAACCCTAGATTTTAGATCTAGGTTTTCAATAGAAGAAGAAGAGGAAGAAGAAGAAGAAGAAAGGAGGATGCAAAGCAAGGGAAAGGGGGCGGCCGCGATTGAGAAAAGATGGTAGGCGTATGAAAGTGGAAACGGCGGTTGAGAGGGTAATTTATATGAAACTTGGGCCGAGCTGGGTAATAGGCTGTTATGGGCCACAGCACGAAGGGCTGAGTAAAAAGGCCATGAAGTTACTCCGGTCCAAGAGAGGCTTGAAGTTACTTCGGTCCGCAAGAGGCGTAAAGTTACTCCGGTCCGCAAGAGACGTAAAGTTACTCCGGTCTGCGAGAGGCTTGACGTTACTCCGGTCCCAAAGAGCTTACGGTAAGTTCGGTCGTCACACACAAAGTTATCCTGGTCAGGACCGGAGTATTGGTTATCTCGGTCTAGACATACCATGGTTAGCATTGAGAGAGCCAAGGTAGGAGCAGTGAATGGAAGAGCCGAGCTAAATTTATCTCGGTCTAGTCTGCGGCTTAGCATAGCCATGCTTACCTCGGTCATATTGAAGTCTGACCATGGTAAAACCATCTCACTTGGTTTATGCAGTGAGGGGGGTATTGAAGGATAAGCATTATCTTTCAGGAGTATGAATCCTAGGAGGACTCTACATGGAGGAGTAAAAGTCCTACTAGGATTGTGCCACACGGAACCTACAAAAGCTCACAAACATCACCTATGGAGAGGTAACACAACTTTGATTTCCGAATCCACAGAGCTTTTTGTCTATTTGTCTATTTTGCTGACTTAGGCATCGGAGAGGTATCCGGCACACACCCGCCGGCTAGCTCACGTTTGTGCTTTCAGGGAGTAAAGCGACGACATACGGAGGAGCGCAATCTTGATCAATAGGATTATACGAGAAGGTTTATTTCTTTCCTGTACAGCGGTAGAGGAGGCTTCAACGGAGGTGGAAATCTTGGCAACAAGTTATTGAAAGGGGTAATAGTGGGATTAATTAGGTCTTTTGGGGTGTCCAACAAAAAAAAATTTAAAATTAGGGTTGAGATTTTCAAAATAATGAAATGCTCAACTTAATTTTTAGGGTGCATTTAAAACTACCTTATCCAAATTCCATGTTTGTAGGTAGAAGTTATTGGACGGTCTGGGTGCAAGTTCAACTGGTGCTCCACCAACATTTAATTGGTGGATGGTTTGATGAATAAACAATAATATAATATCCTCACATGCGCCCACCAACATGGAACTAACCAATGATAATATGGTAGATGCACCGGACACTAAAAAAAAAAAATTAAGGTTTTAGACATTAAAATTTAGGGATAAAATTATTTTTTATAGACTAAATATTTTTGTTACAAAAAGTGTCGTCATTATAGTTTTAGCAACAAAAATTAGACATTAGTAATGAATTATTATTATTTTGGGATCAAATTTTTTGTCTTAAAAATTAAACCTTTTGAGACCAAATTATTGTCCCTAAAAATCTATTTATTAGTGACATTTTCAAAATTTTGTCTCTAAAAGTCTTGTTTTTGACTTTTCGAGACGACCTTTTAGCGATTATCCTCACAACGATAAAAATTGGTCCCTAAATGTCTTTTGCAACAAAATTTTCACTTTTAGAGATTAAAAAATTTGGCCTCTAAAATTCTTATATGTTGTAGTGGAATGATACGGCCATGGACCAAAGAATAATTTCACGTGTAGGAATAAATAATTTTTGACGTCCCCGTTTTGTTTGCAATTATTGAAATTATCACAGAATTGCACTACAATATATAAGAGTTTTAGAAACTAAACGTTTTGGTCTCTAAAAGTGAAAATTTTGTTACAAAAGAGATTTGGAGACTAATTTCTATCATCCGAGTATGGTTGTTAAAAGCTTTTAGCGACAAAATTTTGAAAATGTCACTAGTAAATAGATTTTTAGGGACAAAATAATATGATCTCAAAATGGTTTATTTTTTGAGAAAAAAAATTTGGTCCCAAATATATAATAATTCATCATTAATGTCCAATTTTTGTTGCAAAAAATATAATAACATTTTTCACAATCAAAATATTTGGTCTCTAAAAAATAATTTTATCGCTAAATTTTAATCCCAAAAACTTTAATTTTTTGTAGTGTTGTAAATATTTATTTCACTTTCCACTGACGTATAAAATTAGGCAAGAAAGCAACCTTTTCTTTGGACAAAGGTAGAGCTTTGATTTTAAATGTCACCAACTAAAATGACTATTTTGTATTTGATCATTGTCATTTTCTTTGTGGTAGTGTAGCGGTTATTTCTAGCTTAGGTCCCGTTTGGGAACATGTTAATTTAATAATTTTTTAATTATTTGGCTAAAATATGAGCTAAAAAAATTAGTATGTTTGGGATGACTTTTTAGCTTTTTACGAAAAGATGTGCAAAAAGTAGAGAGAAAAGAGAATCTTTGACTTTTTGATATAGATTGTTGACTTTTTGATTAATTTAATAATTTTTTGACTTTTTAACTAAAAAAAAGGATTCCCAAACGAGGACTTAGTATAACTTTTCAATAAAGCTTATTCATGATTCTCATCCAAACCATATAATCCAAATAGCGTGAAACGCGTAGAGCCTTGCGGGAAGGTACCTTCTGGACTCTAATATACTCAATAATGAGGACTTTTTAATTGTGGGAATCAAATTATTATTATATTAGTGGAAATCAAATTATTATTATATATGTGTTTAAAATATAAATTTTAATTTTAAATTAAAAATACATTTTTTATATTGTTTAGGTGGTGAAATTATTTTTTATTATGCCAATCACTGATGATAGGTTCAAGTCTTGTACACCTTGCAAAGGAGAGAATGCCACTTAACAAAAGAAGAGAAAGAGTTTCATGAAAATTAAGTGAGTTATTCATTTTTAATAATAGTATATAAATAGATATAGGTATATAAGTAAATTTTTTTATTCTTTTGTTGTTTTGTAAGTCAAAAAGTAAGTAAATATTTTTTAAGTAAAATATTGGGAGAATTACATAGAAGTGGTGGTTAGAAAAAATTTTACCAAAAAAAAATAAATAGTAAAGATTATAAATATAAATAATTAAAATCATAAAATTTTTCACAATTATGTAATAATTTTTCAAAACATATCCTAAATGGTTAATTTTACCGAAAATATTTTACATCATAAAATATAAAATAATTTACGTTTAAAAATTCTATAAATTATTTTTTTTTCTGATCACAGTTGATACTATTCGACGTACATATCAAGTTTTATTACTTTCATATACATTTAACGTCTTTGTTCGATCTCTCTCTCTCTACATACACATATGTATACATACACTATACGTATACATATATCATAGTTGAACAATTGATGAGAATTTGGTTTTGAAATGATTTTTTTTTGTTATATTTAAATCTTTATCGTATTTTATTCTTTAGTAATCACTACAACATATAAAAGTTTTAAAGACCAAATTTTTAGTTTCTAAAAGTAAAAATTTTGTTGCAAAAGACATTTAGGGACTAATTTTTATCGTCGCGACGATAGTCACTAAAAGGTTGCCCCGAAAAGTCAAAAACAAAACTTTTAGTGACCAAAGTTTGTAAATGTCACTAATAAATAGACTTTTAGGAACAAAATAATTTGATCTCAAAATGGTTTACTTTTTTAGAGAAAAAATTTGGTTTCAAAAAAATAATAATTCATCACTAATGTTCAATTTTTGTTGCTAAAAATATAATAACACTTTTCGCAATAAAAATATTTGGTCCTAAAAAATAATTTTGTCCCTAAATTTTAGTCTCTAAAACCTTAATTTTTTTTGTAGTGAATTATATAAAAATACAATTTGTATACAATAAATTTATATGTAATAATGTGCCACATTTATAAACACTCATTGGAAGTTAAATTTCTCATTACTATAGTTCATAATTGTAAAAGTGACATTGACATATAATTCGTCTTCAATTCTACATGAAAATTATGTAGGAATATCATTTTCATTTAAGCTTTTTTTTTTTAAAAAAAAAAAAAAAAAAAAATTACTCTATAACTGGTATCGCTCCTCCAATTCAACCTGTCATCTCTGTTGGACACATGTCCTCGTTTTGATCTAACGACTCACCTGCATTACTCACAGCAAAGGAAAAAATGGAGAGATTTGGATTAAACCCATCTCGCCCTTCTCTGTTTCTCCACCTTCTCCAACTCCAGTGATCACAACAACCCACTTCTTTTGCTTTTTCTGGTAGCTGTGGAATAGATAAGTTCTTTAATTTGTGAACTCAAAAATATTCTTATTCAACTTCGGATGTCTTGGTGTTCTAAATTCTGAACTCCTTCAAATTCTCTTCGTATTCTTCTTGTTGTGTGATTGCTTCTTTTAGGAGCTCGAAAAGCTTAACAAATCACCATCGCAACCAACTGCGAGAACAATTGTTTCGAAAAGCGTTTAAAAAAGAGTAATGTTAGGAATCATGAAAAAAATATCATAAAGATAATCATGAAAAATGCTTCACTTTGGATTATACATACAATAAAACACTACACTAATGAAAGGATAAAAAAATTTCATGATGCATTTCATGATATTTTTTTCATGATCCCTAATATTATTTTTTAAGAAAATCAAAATGTTAAGATTATTTTTTATTAATTAGTAGAAAATTATTTATAAATATGAATTGAATAGAAACCCAACTACTAACTTAACAAATAACTCTAGTAAAAAAATAATAGAATAAAATAAAATAACAAAGGATTGATCCCTTGATATCACATATAAGAATATAGAGGAATAACCAACTAAACAAATCTAGTTGGTTTAAGCTATTAAGTTTATTTGGAGAGATAGTTAAAAGTTAACTTTTTAATTTTTTTTTTATGTAAGAAGTGATATTACCTAAAATTGTTTAAAAGTTAGCTTTTAACTTTTTTTTATATGTTCCCAAATGGCCAAATTGAGTTTTCAAGAGTAATGCATTCAAGCAATATTATAAGCATTTAATTGTATTTCATAAACTTTGAGGGTGTATTTATAATTTAACTTAAATTATTATACATAATTGACCAAATAAACTATTCAATCAAGGGAGATAAGATAAAAAATTATTCCAATCATTCATATTTTCTTTCAGTATTTCATCATGCTTATATTTATTAATTATTATTATTATTATTATTATTTGTGTGTGTCAATTTCCGACCATACTGCCAAATTAGTTCTTAGCTGGAGAGCACTGGCAGAATAGATTAGTCCCGAACGACCTGCAATAGAAAGAAGAGATTCCGGCGGTGGTTCGTCCACCCGGGGGCACTCCGATGATCAAGTCAGTTATCTCTCAAAGATAGTAAAAGTGCTTAACTCACTATTTAAAATATAAATTGTGTATCTTAGACCCATGGGGGTGCCTCTCTTTTATAGCCAATACAATCCTAGTCCTAATAGAAGCCTAGCTCTAGTGGACTTAGGATTACTGCAAATCTTGGACTCCCAGTAGGATTGGGATAAACTCTCTAAGAGTCTTATCTTTACCCAAACTGAAGTCTAATCTCATTTTAGGACTCTTGTCCCTTATCCGCTTATCCCGGACTCCGATATCTTCGGAGATTTTCTCAGCCTAGCCGAGATAATCTCGGCGTCATGACCAGGACTCGTGGCACCTCGGCTGACACTTCGGCGTCACCTTGGCCACGTGTTGGCACTCAGAAAATATGTTCCCACAACTGCCCCCTAGGTTCTATTACCTCGGCATCCTGAGGTGATGGAACCTATATCGTTTCTTCCACTTAGCACGTCGGCTAAGCTCACTTCATTCGTTCATTACCGAGGTCATAATACGTCGGCTCAATATGACCAAAAACTTACAGTCTATTTTCACCAATGCCACAAAATCACTAACCAAGTTTTGTTCAAGTTTCTCAGCCGAGATCATTATCAAAGCCGAGGTTCTACTCCGTTAAATCGAGAATTCTAAGAGCTTCAACACGCGTATAAGCTGTCACGCATGACTATTCAACCGTTCTTGCCACGCGTCTCTCCTTCTTTGGGCCGTACCTGACACGCGCCACTAAGTCGTATTGCTCTCGCGTGCGCCGTCTGATACGCACGTCGTTTTAGGCACATTAATTGCCTTTTTGTCGCCGTTTTGTGTTTCAACAAAACTTTCTTCCTCTCTCCTCGTCGTTTCACCTTTGCATCCTCATTCCCGTGCAAGCTCTCTCTTTTCGCTCTCCCAAATCTGCCATTGATTCAAGCGTTCGAGCTTTGCAACTTGCTCCGTTCACCTCTTCCAGTGAGATTTTTACTGCTCCATCGCTTTTGCAACCGTCGTCTGACTTCGGCGATCCTCACACCGGCCTCACTTTTTCTGGTAAGCCACTGTTCCTCTTGGTTTCAGTTCTTGATTTACCTCGAACTCTGTCATTTTTGTGAACTTGCTCACGTCTCTGATCGTTTAATCTGTACCTCGATTACTACCATGTGTTTGAGCATGTTTACTTCGTGATTCTGTTTTGTGCCCAATCCTTTCTTGAATACTCACATTGCTTACATATCTGTTGATTTTTGCCACTGTTCTTGGCTTCACACACCTGTACAAGCTTTACCACTGTGTTCTTGATGATTCATCACTGTTCTTGACTCTGAATCGCATTCCTGTTTCTGTTTGCCGTGTTTTTTTTTTTTTTTTTTTTTTTTTTTTTTTTTTTTCCAGATTCTTGCCTTTAATCTTCACTTGCCTAGACTTTAGGATTGGGATTTGTCTATAGAATTTACGAACCTTAGGAAAAACTGACACGAATTTCCTTGAGATCCATACAAACTCTTACCATAGTACATTTTTAGGTTTTAGCCGAGGTCCCTCAAACCCTTCAAAAACACTTCTTTCTGAAATCCACTCCTTCAATTAAGCTGATGTCATGGGTATGTGGAAGCATAGGGTAGACACCCCAACTAAGTTAGAGTACTTTAGGCAGGAGTTTTCTATTCCGGCCGACGTCCACCTCAGGTTGGCAGGGGAGGAGGATTCTATTATGCCCGATGTTAACCTCACGCCTTTCCTAGTAGTGGCCTTTATCGAGTGTGGACTTAGGTTTCCTCTTGACACCCTTTTCCGAGAAGTCCTCCACTACTACAAATTGAACCCAATACAACTTGCCATCAACTCTTATCGAGTTATCAATGGTATAATCGCCCTAGCCAAGAAAGAAAATACTAGGGTTACCCTTCCCGACATCCAGTACTGCTACATCATGTGTCGCCTAAAATCGGAAAAAAGGCCACATCTATTACCTCAAGCCGAGGTCCACGGAGTACAAGCTTATTGCCGACCTCCCAGACTCAAACAAGGGTGCTGGAGACGATTACTTCATTGTCTCGGGCAACTGGGAATTTCAACCAAACGATGACCTCCACCTTTATCCCCTAAGCCGAACCATTTTCAGGGAAGGAGATAGTAATAGCCAAGTGTCACATTTCCTTGCTTTTTTTCCAAGTTTTCAATACTTTGTTCTAACGTCTGTGCTCTTCTTTTTGCAGTTCTTTCACATCCACCAAAGGGCTTTCGCAAGTCCTTCTTCCCCAACAAGGACTTGAAGAAGCTACTGGATCTGCCAGTTCACAAGCGGAGAGCTCCCTTGCTTCTGAACTTCATCCCGACCTACAAGTCGGTACTTCCTGACGTCCCAAAGAGGAAGAAAAACAATTCTCCCCCTTCCGCCACAACTCCTCCAATAGCCTCATCATCTCGACCAGATCAAGGATCGACCTCTGATCCAGCAGAGCAACCGTCAACCTCGGCTTCATATCTGATCCCACTATCTCAACGCCAACGCCGCCGTAGAACTGCAATTGTCGCTGAGATGGGTCGCAAGAAAGTTGTCGCTAAAGATCTTCTTGCCAACATCTCTGACTCAGTTGACGCTCAACCAACACAAACCCAGCCTCAACCAAAGCCAAAGCCAAAACATCTGAAGAAGGCTCAGCCCAAGGCAACGGTGACTCAGATTGATACTGAGGACACCTTGCCAATTTCTAAATTGGCCGAGAGCGAGAAGACCCTTTCTGCTACTGAGAAGAGGCCCGCCGAGGCCCAACCAACCGAATCTACTAGATCAAAGAGGCCGAGGTCGTCCTCTGCGACCACCTCGGGGCCATTAAAACATGATTCCCCCTGGGCCCCGTCAATCACAATCGACAACAAGTCGGTTAAGGCTGGTGATAGCGCCAACGACATCGAGGTCGGCGTTGCCCTCTCCACCGCCTTACTTCTGCCCGAAGATCTTAATCGTAACGCTTAGATGAGCGAATACGAAAATTTTGTTTTGATTTTGCAGCATTCCGTTCAAGTAAGTCTCTTACACTTGGTATTTTTCTTTATCTATTTTTTCATACCTTTAGAACTTCTACCAACTTTTGTTTTGTTCATTTTCTTTCAGGCGATCCAGTACGCCCACTTATTCTTAATGAAATCTTTTGAAATGAGGAAGGAGTTAGACGACAAGACCAGGGAGGTCTCTGGTTTACAGAAGGCCATCAAAAGGGCCGAGGCAAAAATGAAGACTTTGTCAGATCAGGCTGCGGCAGCCATTAAAGCCAAAGACGTGGCCGAGGAAAAAACGGATGCTGCAGAGGCCATTAAGAAGGTTCTTGAGGCCGAAAAGAAAGAGGCCGATGATAAGACGGCCGAGGCCCAAAAAGAACTCCAAGATGCCTTAGCCACAAAGGAGACCGAGATCAAGGCCGCCGATGAGAGGGCATACGCAGAGGGGGCGGCCGACGTCAAGGAGGACTACAAAAAACAAGTGAAGCAGGCATGCAACAAGGGTTTCACCCTTGGTTGGATGGCTTCTCTAAAAAAGCTTGACGTCCCCGAGGACTCCCCCATAAAAAATGCTGACGTCCTACCCTTGCCATTACCCCCTACTCCAAGCCAATCGGAAGACGATTCTGAGTCTGAGGAGGAAGCTTTGGTGAGGAAATCGAAGGAAGCTGCTGGGGCCAAATCCCTTACTCCAAATGAGCAAGTCCTAGACTTGACTCAAGATGAGGAAGGTGAGGTCTCCAAAGACGCTCCTCCTGAGAAGGCAACATCGGACGTGCCTATTGCCGACAAGAGCCTCGACCAAACTCTTCAAGAAATCGATGCCGAGCTCGCGGCTGAGCGGGCTGCCGAGATGTCTTCTCAGCTGTCTTCTGAAATCCAGACCCAACCAGCCATGGATGCCGAAGAGTCTTAGTTTTTCGTTTTGTACTTAGTATTTTGTCTTACTTTTTGAATCAATGTAAGCTTGGATCTGGCTAAAGTGCCACTTTTGTAATTTCTGAGCAACTACTCTTTTGGTAGGCCGAAGTGCCCTCTTCTTTTTGAACTGATTCTTCTGAATGCAAGTACAATTTCCTTTGTATGACTCCTATATGATTTTGTACTTAGAATAATTTTTCATGCTTTCAAGCATACACCTTATCTGTGTGATTTCCTCGGGGTGATATACCTCGGTTATACAAACCGATGGTTTACCTAGGCAAGTACATAAGTACTTCTCTTAATACAACCCTGGTCTTTAACTTGTAAATTTTTCTAAACAATTTCAACAAGTGTTTAGACCAATTTTCTTTTAGGCACAACCTCGGTTTAATTTCAGTTTGTAACTTCAACTTGTAAATTTTTCACAAATTTCAACAAGTGTTTAAACATAACCTTAGTTTAACTTCAACTTGTAAATTTTTCACAAATTTCAACAAGTGTTAAACATATTCTCAGTTTAACTTCAACTTGTAAATTTTTCACAAATTTCAACAAGTGTTAAACATATTCTCAGTTTAACTTCAACTTGTAAACTTAAAATTTCAACAAGCGTTAAACATAACCTCGGTTTAACTTCAACTTGTAAATTTAAGTTTCAACAAGCGTTAAACATGATCTCGGTTTAACTTCAACTTGTAAATTTAAGTTTCAACAAGCGTTAAACATGACCTCGGTTTAACTTCAACTTGTAAACTTAAATTTCAACAAGCGTTAAACTAATTTTCTTTTGTAAATTCTACCTTTCCAAGAACCATTTCCCAACTCTCTACCCCTTATTGTGAACTTAAGTTCCACTTGGGTTCTCATTATGCATGTATTCCAGAGACATCGTCAAGTATCTTATCAGTCATCAGTGTAAAAAATCAAGCTAGAATTTTATTATTACTTCGGCTAATAACAAAGAACAAGAAAGTCTAATGATAAAAAAATTTCAGATTGCAAGTATTCCAAGGTCTTGGTAGCTCTTTGCCTTTGTAATCCTCAAGCCGATATGCCCCGTTGCCCAAGACTGAGATGATTCTATAGGGTCCTTCCCAATTTGGGCCAAGCTTGCTTTCTCTGCGATCCTTCTTGTTGCCGACGACCTTTCTCAGGACGAGGTCACCAACTTGGAGCTCTCGTGGGTTCACCTTTTTATTGTAAGCCCTGGCAAGCTACTGCTGGTATGTCTCCAGATGAATTGTTGCTTTCTCCATTCTCTCTTCTAGAAGATCCAAATCTCGGGCTAAAAATACATCGTTAGTTCCATTCTCCATTGCCTGGGTTCTGATCCTTGGGATGCTGACCTCTAGCGGAATGACTGCTTCTATGCCACAAGCCATAGCAAACGGGGATTCCCCCGTTGATCTTCTCGACGTAGTCCGATATGCCCAGAGTACACTGGGCAATTCATCCACCCACTTTCCCTTTGCTGCTTGCAGCCTCTTCTTTATCCCATCCAAGATAACTTTGTTGGACGCTTCTGCTTGTCCATTTCTTTGGGGAAAACTTGGAGTCGAAAAGTAATTCTTGATTTTGAACTTTGCACAGAAGCTTTTGATTAGCTTACTGTCAAATTGTGTTCCATTGTCTGCAACTATTGCTCTTGGAATCCCAAACCTGGTAATGATGTTCTTCCAGATGAAGTTCTTCACATCAATGTCTCGAATCTTGACAAAGGGTTCAGCTTCTACCCACTAGTAAGTACTTCCTTTGTCCAGTTGCTTGAGGTAGTTTTCCACCAAGATCCATGCCCCATTGGCAAATGGCCAAGGACTGGATACTGGGTTCAAGTCGGCTGCTGGTTGATGTATCAAAGGTGCAAACCTTTGGAACTTCTCACACTTCTTCACATATGCTTCGGCATCTTTCTGCATATAGGGCCACTAGTACCCCTGAGTGACGACCCTGTGGGCAAGTAACCTACCCCCAGCGTGGCTTCCACATATTCCTTCATGTATCTCGTACAGAAAATCTTCAACCTGTGCAGGATGTACACACCTCAGAAGGGGTCCAGTAAATGATCTTCCGTAGAGGTGTCCTTCTGGGGTCAAACTGAATCTTGCCAACTTCAGTCTGATCTTGTGCGCTTCTTTTCGGTCATCGGGCAGCTTCCCGTCTTTAAGGAATGCCATTATTGCATCTATCCAACTTGGTCCCATCTCCACACACATTGCTTCGTGCTCTGTGTTTAGTGGTTCTATGCTTGGGCCAGGCAAGTAGTCAGCCATTATCGTCCTTGCCCTTCCAGGTTGTATTGCACTAGCCAGGTTGGCCAGGGTATCAGCGTGACTGTTATCATCTTGGCTAACCTGCTGTAGTCGACAATTCTGAAACAAGGCCACCAATCTGCCGTTGCATAGGCCGACATCCTTTCATCTCGGGCTGCGAACTCACCTGTTGTCTAGTTGACTATAAGCTGAGAGTCACAGAAGACTATCACCTCATCTGCTTCTACTACTACTGCCAGTTTCAGTCCTGTAATTAGTGCTTCATACTCTACTTCATTGTTTGAGGCCTTGAACCCCAAACGAATGGATTGTTCTAGTATCTGTCTATCTGGAGATACCAGTACTACTCCTGCCCCCGCTCCTTGTCGGTTTGAACTCCCATCAACAAACAGTCGAAAGGAGTCGCCGATGTAAATGTTGCAGGGTCTGAGTTTTTCTTCCTGTCTTTGTTCCGTTGCCCTCGGCTGGGCTCCTCTTTATTCGTTTGGACATCGTTCACTTCGGCTCAACGGAGCCTGATGTACGATGGCTCCTGGTGTGAACTCGGCCACGAAATCGGCCAAAACTTGGCCTTTGATTGCTGTTCTGGGTCTGTATTCCAGGTCATACTGGCCCAAGGCCACTGCCCATCTGGCTATTCTGCCTGTCAGATCTCCCTGTTGCAACAGGGACTTCAAAGGATGTTCAGTTAGCACCACAATTTTGTGGGCTTAAAAGTAATGGTTCAGCTTCTTTGAAGCCATTACTAAAGCCAGCGTTAACTTCTCCAAGGGTAAATACCTGGTTTCTGCATCAGCCAGGGTTTTGCTTACGTAGTAAACAGCCCTTTGTTCCCCTTTCTCCTCTTGAATTACCACTGCACTTATCGCATGTTCCGAAACTGCTAAGTACAGGAATAGTTCCTCTCCAGGTTCTGGATTTGAGAGAACTGGAGCCGTGGTCAAATACTTCTTCAAGTCAGCCAAGGCGACTTTGCACTCTTCTGTCCATAAGAAGTCTGTGGCCTTCTTCACTAAGCTGAAGAAGGGTTTGCATTTGTCAGAACTTCTGCTTATGAACCTGTTCAGGGCTGCAGCCCTTCCAGTCAACATCTATACTTGCTTCGCCGATGTTGGGCTTTTCAGTTCTAGGATGGCTTTGATCTGATCTGGGCTGGCCTCAATGCCCCTTCTGGTCACCAAGTATCCCAAGAACTTACCAAATCCAACTCCAAATGCACACTTCGATGCATTGAGTAGGAGCCGATATGTTTTAAGGATATCAAAGACTGCTTTTAGGTCGGCCAGATGACCTTCAGGTTCCTTGGTCTTCATAACCATGTCATCAATGTAAACTTCCACTGTTCTGCCAATTAGATGTTTAAAAATCTTGGTTACCAATCTCTGGTAAGTTGCTCCTGCGTTTTTCAACCCAAAAGGCATCACTCTGTAGCAATACAGCCCTTTTGGGGTGATAAACACAGTCTTCTCCTCATCTGGCGGGTACATAGCTATCTGATGGTACCCCTTGTAGGCATCCAGGAAGCTCATCCTTCCATGCCCTGAAGTGGCATCTACCAATTGGTCAATCTTGGGTAATGGGAAACTGTCTTTGGGACAGGCCTTGTTTAGGCTGGTAAAGTCCATGCAGACCCTCCATTTATCATTCTTTTTCTTCACCACCACGGTATTTGATAGCCATGTCGGGTAATTTACCTCTCGAATGGCTTTGGCCTCCAGAAGTCTGTCTACTTCTTCTTCCATTGCCTCAACATGCATCAACGTTAGTCTTCTTGCTCGTTGGATTACAGGTTTGGCCGACCTGTTGTCACGACCCTAACCCGCCCCCGTGGGTTAAGGACGTAACCGACCAGTAATCATGAGATTACCTACGGCCTCAAACTGATCCAAACGTATTCAAGGGGACAAACGGAAGCAAGAATTTTAAACTTTGTCCATAGAGCGGTGCTTATATGCACAACATACAAACCATACTCATAAACGTTAATAACCCACGTCAAGGTATAGTAGCATAAACTTCTTTACAACAGGATCATCAAACTGAGCCAACCCACATCGGACTACATACAATGTACACAAAACCCTTGCCAATAAAACAGCATATAATTACATAACAAAAAGGCAAGGACGGGTCTCGCACGTGAGACACGAGGGCTGACTCTCCAAAACTTGGGTTGTTCTACGCAGGCTTCACTGAGGCTGGGTCTGGGCTTCTCTTGGCTCACCTACAAAGACATGAATGAGCGTGAGCGATAGCCCAGTGAATAATATCAAATAAAGAATTATGCAACAAGACGTAGAACAACATTTTCCAAACGGCCTTGGGCCCAATTCGTATCTATAGTTAACATATGTAAGGAAATTTAAATCAAGTAACCATAGTTCCGTACTGGCCTTTGGCCCATTCAGATTTACATTCATGACGAAACGGCCTTCGGCCTATTCGATTATGTCAAAACGGCCTTTGGCCCAATCGTGTGTGTCCAAACGGCCTTTGGCCCACTCATTCATTTCAAAACGGCCTTCGGCCCACTCATTCATTTCAAAACGGCCTTCGGCCCACTCATTCATTTCATAACGGCCTTCGGCCCACTCATTCATTTCAAAACGGCCTTCGGCCCACTCATTCATTTCAAAACGGCCTTTGGCCCATACATTCGTGTCAAAACGACCTTTGGTCCATTCATGTCCATCAAAACGACCTTGGGTCCATTTATGCTTATCAAAACGACCTTAGGTCCATTTATGCATTCATATCAGACTTACGTCCACAATCCCAATTAGCAATTCATAAAGCTTTGAAGGGAATAAACAATTGGACATTTATAAGCATTCCAATAATGATATTACTCACAGTGATCGGTTGATTGGTTCGCCCTGGAACTCGACCCTACACATGCCATGAACATAAGAGGGTCATTAACAATTCAATCCGTTCAAAATTCACATTTTCCTCTTTAGGCTTTACTATTATCTCATTAACTCATTTACAATGCTTAACATATGGCTAAGAGTGCTCACAAGTGAAAGAGAACGGAAAACAGAACACAGAATGCAAGAACAGAATTTCTGGAAACAGGGTCCCCGCTCGAGCGTAGGATTCCCCGCTCGAGCGGACCCTTAGGTCTGCAGAAGTACTGGTTGCCTCCAATCCCTGCTCGAGCGTGCACTCTTCCGCTCGAGCGGACTTCATGTCACATAGCTCCCCGCTCGAGCGCCAATTTTCCCGCTCGAGCGGGCCTCATGTCTGCAGAAAAAATGCTGGGAGCTCGATTTCTCCGCTCGAGCGGCCCTTTACCCGCTTGAGCGGAAGTTAGAATTCTGGAAATTCCAGATTGTGTTCTTGAGCTTCAATTCGAATTCCCAGCCACACTACTTGCATGCAATGGCCCAAATCTCAAATTTAATCATGCTAACATGATACCAATGCAAGATTACAACATTAGGAAGCTCAATTTCATAATTTATCTACATGCATGGCCCATTTTCCACCAACTCATTACCAATGTAACCATTTCATGCATTCAAAGCTTCTACTTCCATGGATTATACATGCATGTGACATATAGCCTTCATTCTCATCTCATATGATGAATGGATGGTCAAATACATGGATTTCAACCAAAATTACAACATGAGTCATGTAATCCAAGCTCAAATATGCAATTTCAAAACAATACATTCATGCATGCATATATAGTCTTCAAATTCATCAAACCCAACTCCTTTCATGTTCTAGATCACAAATAAATCTTCAATTCATGAAATCACAACTCAAATTCATGAGTTAGGGGTTGGTTACTTACCTAGAAGCTTTAATCTCCCAAACTCTAGTCAATTCTTGAGTTAACCTTTAATTTCCCAAGCTAGAGCCAAAATTGCCCAAGTCTTCTCCTTTCCCTCTCTATATCCGGCCTCTCCCCCTCTCTCACTTGTCTAACTCAGATTTTGAGTTTTAAGAGAGTTAAAGGAGAGTGCAATGCAATTAAACAACTAGCCCCACTAACACAATATTTAATATAAAATATTTGGGCTCTTAATCCATCATTCTAATCAGTTTAAATTGACCAGAATAAATTTTCAATTAAATTTCACCGTAGGCTCTAAAAATTATGCCAATCACAATGGCGTAGTCGAGTCCGGGTTCCGTGGCCGATAAGGCCCTCAATTTAATTTCCGAAGTGGACTATTCAAACAGATATTCCTACGGTGAACAGATAGAGTTCCAAAATCACACATATTCACATAATGGCACGTAAAATCATGCTAAACACATAATCACATTCAAATTAAGAGCCAATTAGCGTAATACAGAACAGGGGTGTCACACCTGTCTACGTTCAATTTGTGGCAAGTGACCTCGGGGTCAATACCAGGCATTTCGTAAGGCGTCCAGGCAAATACCTTAATGTTTGCTCTCAAGAAAGCCTCCAGCTCTTTTTCCTCTTCCTCGGCTAAGCCCGAGCTGAGAAGGAAGAAGCGTTCCTCATCCCCTTGCTGGACAAGGATTTTCTTCAGGGCTTCTTCACTCTTCTCGGCTGGCTCTTTGCCGACGTCATCTAGGACTTCCACGTTTTCGTGTTCGATCTCTACTGTCTCTGGTTTTCGTATGCTGCAAGTGGATTTCATTGCTGCCATGGAGCAGTTCTTTGCCTGCAGCTGATCTCCTCTGACCTCCTCTATCCTATGCTCTGTTGGGAACCGCAATAGCTGATGCAACGTTGAGAGGACAGCCTCCATTGCATGTAGCCATGGCCTTTCCAAGATAGCATTGTAGGGGGAGGGTGTGTCGATTATGGTGAATTCTGTTTTTATCTTTTTGGTGCCAGCCTGCACCTCTAAGCTTGCTGCTCCCAGTGGCCACGTCGGCGTTCCATTGAACCCGACCATTGGGCTGTTGGACTGCTCCATATCGTCTGGGTGAAGGCCAAGCTCCTTGTAACACCTGACATACATGATGTCACAAGAGCTGTCTTGGTCAATTAGGATGCGCTTCACTTGGCACTCCCCAACCTGGAGGGATACTACCAAGGCATCGTTATGTGGATGCTGTACCATCTCAAGGTCGGCTTCAGTAAAGGACACTACTGGTCCCTGGCACTTCTCGGCCCGAGGTCTTTTCTCCTAGACCTGGTACACATGCTGCAAGTGCTTTACCTTCTCGGTCTCCCCCCGTATTTCGTTTTCGTTGACCTTCGAGTGAATTACATTAATTACCCGAGGTCCGCCTGCCTACGGTTGCTGTGCTGGGGGAGGTGGAGCTGCTGGTGCCTGAGGCAGTCTTGCCTACTCTTCCCTTGTCTTGGCTTCATCTACAAGGTCCCTTAGATGGCCTTGCCTTACCAGCTCTTCCAGGTGTGCTTTCAGGGCTCTACAATCCTGAGTCAGATGCCCATCTTCATTGTGGTAAGCACAATGCTTACCAAGGCTTCTTCCCATAAACTCTCTTGGTACCCTTGCTGGTGCTCTGAAATAGGGCCGGGTTCGGATTTTCTCCAAGACTTTGTAAACCAAAATTCGGAATACGGTTGTGACTGCCTGTGCAACCCTCAGTCCTATCTCTTGTTTGTTGGATCCATTGTTACTTCGGCCTCGCTTCGGCGAGCCGTTTCCTTTCTCTTGCTTTGTCTCCTTAGTCCCTGGCGTGTCTTCCTCGACTCTGGCATATTTCTCAATTCTGGCCATAAGCTTTTCCATGCTTTTGGCAATGTCTTTGCTAATGACTTTCGTAGTGGACAATCATCTTTTAAGCCGTTCTTGAAAGACACGACCGCCACCTCTTGGTTACACTCGGGTATTTGGTTGAATACCTCATAATACCTTTTGGCATAGGTTCTCAGGCTTTCATCCTTGCCAACTTTCAGAGCCATCAGGGCGTCTACCCTTAATGGCTGTAGTTTGTTTGTCATAAACCTGGCCACAAACATTTCGGCCAGGCCTTCCCAGGTTTTCACAGTTCCTTTCAGCAACTTGTGAAACCAGTCTGATGCAATTTCTCCGAAGGATGAGGGGAACACCTTGCAAAGCAACGGCTCGTTCCCAGTGTATAACGCCATCGAGTTAAGGTACAAACCGACGTGAAAGTTGGGGTCCGACTTCCCGTCGTAGATCTGGAATCTCGGCATGCTAAACCTCTTCAGGGCTTTGTAGACACCCCATTTTTGACCGTCCTCAAGACTTGGACGTCACCGCTTGAACACTCGGTGATTATCCATGTTTTTGTGTTCGTCTTGAGTTCCCGGAGGTCTTGGCTACGCGCCTTGCCTCAGGATCTCTCGACTCGATTGTTTTGTGTCTGGTTTTGCACCAAACACTTGTGCTTTGCCTTGGAGGGGCAGGGAATGGCTGTTGGGCCATCCCCATACTCCACCGGCCATGGCTTGAGGCCACCGGCTGTGTTTTGTTGCCACCGGCCAAATGTTTGGCCGGCCGGCACTATAGATGGCCGGCCGGCTATCTTTTTTTGATCAATTGCATCTTTGGCCGGCCGACTACTGTGCATCTGCTTTTGCAGATATTTTGGTGCAGCTGGCATGCACTTGTATGGAGGGATCTCTCTCTTTAGAAGCTTGTCTTGTAAGCTTACAAGACTAAAAGCTCTATAAAGAGGAGCCTTCTCTCCCTTGTTTAGGGGTTAGACATTTTTAGACAGCTTTTTTTAGGGTTTGAGTTTTAGGGTTAGGGTTTGTTCATATCCTACCTCTATATCTCTCTTGTGTGTGTTTTGTCTTACTTTTGCTCACAAACACCCACCATCGCACCATCCCTTGGAGCTGAGGCCCTTGAGGGTTATTTTTTGGAGGTTTTAGACTGATTTCAACCAAAAGAAGTTGCTAGAGCTCCATTGGTGAAGAAGGTCTTCAAGGGTAAGAAGCTTGTCCCTTTATTCTCCATTTTTGCATTGTATTTTTGCCTACCTTATAACTGTTTTTAGGCCTAGTGTATAACACAAAAAAGTTCTATTTTTTAGCCCTCTAAATAGTTGGTTAAGGGTGCTTTGGCATTTGGGGTTGTTTGACCCCTCTTAGGCCTTGAAAGGCCCCATTTTGTGCCATTTTGAGTGAGCTCCGGGACCATTGAGTTTGGGCCTCCTCACCACTGAAATCTTGAGGGATTTCAGAGGTGAGGATGGTGCCTTGAGGTCCTAGGAAGGAGAGGGCCACCCCCTCTCCTTGTTGTCCTTGAAAAGGGCCATTTTTGCCTCTTGAGGGAGCGCCATGTTTAGGTTCATGTTGGCCATGCCTTAGCTATTTTTCATGCTTATTATGTTATAATATAGCATTGTGTTTAGTTGGTTTGGACACACCTTGCATGCCTTGCATACATGTCTTGTAATGCCATCATTTAGCCTTAACATGCACCTAGGCTTTGACCCTTGTTTAAGCATGTTTTAGGCCTAGCTTTGTAAAGGTTTTGTGTTTATTTTGGCATGCTCAAGCTCTGTTTTTGGTTGTTTTGGTCGACCATGGCATGCTTAGTATAGCCCCTTTGTATTCTTGGCTTGTGAGCTTTAAGTGCATGTACCATGAGCATGCATTATTTGCATTATTTCAATGGTTTGGAACCTCTTACCATGTTATTTCAGAGCTTATAATGTATGCCTTGCATCCATGTTTGCATCTTCTTAAGTATGCTTAAGAGTTGCTCTTTGTGCCTAAGTGATGGACCATGTTCATATGCATGCTTGTATGTGTATTTGGCTCCATTTTCTTAGTTATTGGCCACTGTTTTGGGCTTAGTATAGAGCTGTCCAATTAGTGTAAGTCCCTCTTTTGCATGTTGTTGCATGCACTCCTTGAATGTTGTAGCATATCGCTGAGTTGTTGCATGGTTGAACTTGCATGATTGAATGAAGTCACATGTTGGCTTGCATACTTGAACATCCACATTGCATCTTGCCTACTTGTAGGTTGCATCACTTCATGCCTTTCATGCTTCTTTACTTAGGTTGTGTGCCTAACATGCTTTGCTTGCTCGCATTGTTCATGTTGCATACTAGGTCGCGTGCTTAGATTGCATTGCATTGGCATGCATGCTTGGCCTCTTGAATTGCTTGTGATAGAGGTTAAGCCCCATTGTTTGATTATGTGCATTGCATTCCATATTAAAATGCACACTTGATTCTTTGGGCCATCATGCATGGAAATGCGTGATTGGTGGTCCGAGAATCGAGGCCCATGTCCCTTTGAGTCATAAACATGATAAGGGATGTGATTGGTGCATACATTGCTTGAAATGCATTGCCATGCCAAGTCTTGCCCTCTGCTACTGTCAAACACAGATTCTGCAGGAAGATTTGGCCGGCCGGCTATCTTTAGTGCCGGCCGGCCATCATTGTTGGCCGATGGATCAAATTTGTGGCCGGTGACCATTCTATATGGCCTGTGGTGTTCTCCTTCAGCCGGTGGTGTTCCCTAGTATCCAGAAAGCAAACTCTGAGACTTTGGCAGTCATTAGGGGAGCAGAGCAAGGAAAACAGAGGCATCTTGAGCATGGCAGTGGATTTCCGGGCGAAACCGAGCGCGCATGCATTGAGCCCTCTTCCCGAGGCTGCTGTTTACTGCCTTCTTAGATTAATTTATTTGCTCAATTAATTTAATTGTCTGTAATATTTAATTAGCTAGTTGGTTAGTTAAATTGTAATATTTATTCGAACCCTCCGAGTGAGGGCAAATTTGTAATAAGTGTGGGTGTGTGTGTGCATGTCTTCCAACCCCCACTTCTTTCTCCCGTTTACTTACATGCTTTGATGGTTAGTATTAGGTCATATTTTCTTTAGCATCCTCATGCTATGCATGCGTGCATCATTCATCAGTATTGCATGCACCGGGCTTGGCGCATCATGCTAACTGCATAAGTATTTCAAATCTAACTTGAATACATGCTATCTATGCATTTTCACATGTCATCCTTAGACTAGCCGAGCCTACTCTAGTGACATTTCGTATGTGTTGCATTAGGTATTTAAACATGGACTAGGATCATGCATGATTACTAACTAGTTTCTGTTTTGGCACGGAGTACTAGGTAAGCCCTTTATGCTTTAGCATACCGCATGCGTGTGAATGTTGCCATCATAGCATGATTACCATGAGGCTAGCTGCTTATGTGATATAACTGCTTGAGTGCCTGTGGATGGAGGTTAAATTACCTAAATTGGAATAATGCATTAAAACTATGAGTTTTAAGCCCACTCGAGGGTGGCAAAACCTGTATTTTGGCCTACTTGCGAGTAGCAAACCATTTTCAAAACAAACATGAAATGTTTTGTTCCAATTTAGGCGATTCGGTCTATACTTGTTTGCTGCGCGCATAACATAGTAATTCTAGGTCAATAACCGGAATAAGAGCATATAATGTTTTCAAAACAAGATATCACGGTTAGTAGAGGCCGATCTTCGGAACGGGCAAGAGGGGGTGCTCATAGCTGACCTTCCCCAATCGTACCCAAGCTCCCGAGCCGAGGCAACTTTGGTGATGACGGACACGTGGCCTTTGGCACCGAGTCTGGGTTTCCTAAATTCCCCCATTAAAAAAAATATTTAGGTGGCGACTCTGTATCTGGCAAAGCAGTCCATGTTTGGCACTTCTTTACAAAAATCTGTTTTTCTTAAAACGATTTGCCGGATTTGGACTCTTTTGTTCAGATTGAGAACCGTGACACAAATCGAGTCCGAATTGTAGCGAGGTCCCCCCGCGGGCTTGTTACAGTTTCTGGCGACTCTGCTGGGGAATTTAGAGAGCTTGACTTGAACTCATGATATCCCGTTTTGATTTTGCTTATGTGTTTCTTTGCATTGCATGTGCATTGGTGCGCCTAGGACACCGTGTTTGCCATCTGCCATTCCTGAACGGTTTGCCGGAGGCTTGTCTTGTGAAGACATGACCATAAGGCTGACCGGTTGTGGGCTCTGACAGTATGGGAACACAAACCCCGGTTTTACTGGGGCACCCTTTTCGACCATTCGACCTAGTGCATATTCGGAATCCATAGTGACCATTCCAAACTAAGACAGGTTGCTTGCCCGATGTTAGGTTGTTTGAAAATCGCTGCATGCGTAGTGAAACCCTAGCTCCTGACAAAATAGAACAGGGAAACCCCACCCCAACATAGGGGTGTTTTGGCTCTCTTTTACTTGCTATGTGCTTTTAGAGTGTACCTCTACAGGAACGCGCATATCAGTTCGCAAGTTTGAGTATCAGGCCTGCGGGCATCAGTATCAGTGTTTCTGAGAAACAGTTATATCTGCGGGTATCCGACTCAGTGTTTTGGGGCAATGATTTTTGGGAAACAGTGATCAGTATTAGAGTACAGCTGTTCAGCTACGTTTGTGTTTGTTCTGATTGAGCCGAAATGCTGTGTGTTTTCTCTTTCAGTTCAGAGATTCAGTACAGAATAGCCGGTATTCTCCCTCGCTGAGGCAAGGCAGACATCTGATTCGTCAGTCACCGTTCAGATTAGCAGACCTATGATGATGCAGAATTCGGAAGAGATTGTGGTTATGACAGCCGCATTAGATCAAGAAATCACTCTGCAAAGTGAGACCAATGTTGATGTGCCGCATCCACCCAGGTCACCTGTCGCGCACCCGATCTGGACCCCGCAGTTGTATCAGGCCCGTAAGCCCACCACATTCGAGTTGATGGGGATGGTAGGTGACCTCCAGAGGTCCGTGGCGGATCTCGCCTATGGAATGTCAGCTTCGCCACTAGCTACACCATATACCGGGCATTTTGTACCCTAGGAGCCCCCATTGCTGGGACGGATTGTGATCGAACTCAGTCAACTCGAGGTAGTCTCAAGTTATAGCAATGATATGCCGACATCAACCCAAACCCTCGATCAGGCTGAGGCCAGAGGTAAAGACAAAGTAAAGGCAGATGCCGATCCCATTGAACAACTGCTGTGGGCAGTCAAGGCTTTGAAAGCTGGGGGGATGAGTAAGCAACAAGTATTCGCAGTCTTGACCAAGACCGTGGATGCTGTTTTCCCCGCTCCAACTGAAGGCAGTACCAGCCAATCAGAAAACCAGGATAGGCCGCGTCATGCCAGAACAGTTCCTCCCATTCCCAACCTTGCACCTGGGAAGGATCAGAAAGTTAAGGCAGTGCCTGCCGACCCGTTCGCTAGCGCGTCTAGCAAGAATACTCAGACTTCAAAGTACCTGCCCCGAGGGCGCAGGGTCTTTCACGCTCTTTACATGCCATTGTCCAAGGCACTTCAGATCCTGGCCGAGAGAGGGCATCTTAAACCCTTGGAGCCCAGGCCTCTCCCGAAGAATCTCCCTCCCACACATGATGCTGCCTTGTACTGCGCGTACCACCAGCAAACAGGTCATGCTACCGATAATTGTTTCCGCCTCCGTCATGAGGTGCAAGATTTGATTGACAACGAGGTTATCCTCCCGCCCACCTCAGCCAAGTCCGTTACTACTCAGCTATTGGATTTTGAGGATACTGACACTGCGAGTATGTAAATCAGGAAGTGAACCACCTGCGGGCGACGCTTGGTATATTTTTGGATCTGGCGTCTGGCACGTATTTTTGAGCATCTGCGACTGCTAGTTTTGCAAATTCTGGCTTGGGTGTCGAGTTAGTCTTTTGTTTTGTTTTGAGTCTGTCTCATTGTCGTGAGTCAGTGCTTTTTGCTTAAGGGTCTGTCATGTTGTAGCGAGTCAGTCCCCCTTGTATAGAATGTCAGGTGATTCTGGGGTTGTTGCCTCGAACACCGTTTTATTTTGTAATTACTCATTTTGCTTTCTTTTTGAGTCTGTCTCTGTTGTGGAGCCAGTTACAACCAGGAATTTGAATGAAACAACTGCGGCTATCATGTTCCTGTGCTTATTGCTATCTTGGGCTCATTGTGCCAGAGAATTTGGATTGAACGGCCGTGCATTCCACCTGGCTCTCTCGTATCCTGAAAATCATTGTAATGACCTTTAGTTTTTCAAAACTGTTTTTGAACACTGTGGTGACGAAAACGAAGAGGAAGGAATTCCTCGGGTTTTACAAAACTTGTATAGAATGTCAGGTGATTCTGGGGTTGTTGCCTCGAACACCGTTTTGTTTTGTAATTACTCCTTTTGCTTTCTTTTTGAGTCTGTCTCTGTTGTGGAGCCAGTTACAACCAGGAAATTTGAATGAAACAGCTGCGGCTATCACGTTCCCGTGCTTATTGCTATCTTGGGCTCATTGTGCCAGAGAATTTGGATTGAACGGCCGTGCATTCCACCTGGCTCTCTCGTATCCTGAAAATCATTGTAATGACCTTTAGTTTTTCAAAACTGTTTTTGAACACTGTGGTGACGAAAACGAAGAGGAAGGAATTCCTCGGGTTTTACAAAACTTTGATCAATTTGAGAGAAAGAGAGACGTGCTAAGCCCTTAATGAAAGAAATCATGCTTGTTAGCGTGAGTATTGAGAAGGACCCTGGCTTGATCCAGATTGGTTCTACACTGTCTTCAACGCGAGCGACTTGTCGCTTTCTTAAAAACTTTCAAAAAACAAAATGCTTTGCACAGTCCTGCGAAGACCTGTGTGGAATCGCTCTTGAGATTGTGCAGCTTAGGATCACTCTCAGCCGCGAGACTCGACCCCTCACTTTCAAACCATGAACTTGAATTCGGAATGTTCAACGGTCAACCACCATGTAAGGCCCGTGTGGCCAGATTTGAAGTAGCCTTTGAGCAAGAGGCACCAAAATCAGATCAAGAAGGTCGGATCTCACCGCAAGAAGCTCGTGAAGCAACCGTGATGAATCCTTCTGCAGATCAATATAACAGCCACTCTCCCGGATATAGAGGGCTTCAATTTCAAAACCATTTGGCATGGACTTGTTACACTTTTACCCTTTGAGAGGCTCGCTGGGCCGAAAACCCGGAAGGGCGACCCAGGCAAAAGTTAGAGCAAAGAAAAAATGCAAAAGAAAAAGAAAAGAGAAAAATACAAAAAAATACAAAAAATGCAAAAGAAAAGAAAAAGAAGAAAATAATAAGTGCAAAAAAAAAAAAAAAAAGAGAGAAAAGAAAAGAATTGAAAAAAAAAAGAAAAAAAAGAAGCTCGCAAGGTCGAAAACCCGCAAAGGGCACCTTGGCAAAAGTTAGAGCCTAAAAAGTGAAGGTTAAAATACCCGAGTGTACCTTAACCCGAACTAAGTAAGGCTTGATTCCCATGTTTGGGATACGTAGGCAACTTCATCCTGAAGTCCAGCCCCCAACGCTTTCATAGCGTCTCAGTCCATGTAATGGTTTTGATCACCCTTGCCCCCCCTGAATCCGATAGTTCGGTTGTGACAACCGGAACCACGAAGTCAACTTCCTCTTGAAGTCTAGCCACCAAAGCTTTCCCAGTGATTGTGTCCATATATTGGTTGTGACCGTCTTCGTCTTCTCCGTGTTCGAGAGTTCGTTTGCAATCGTCACCGATGAGAGCATGCTGCGGCATCATCCAAACAAGGGGCAACTTTTCGTTGCCATAAGTTGCCACGAGTCACCGTTCAAACAAGGGGCAATTTTCCATTGCCTCCGACCCGAGGTTGCGCATCTCAAGAGTAAATTCTGCGTCGGTCGAGCAGTGGCCATTTGCAAAAATAGTTTTTGAGGATTTTTAATGAAGTTGACTAATTTTCTCGAAAATTATTTCATTTTTTCCAAAACTGAACCTTTTTCTTGGACCCAAAAAAGGAAAAATTTTCAGTGCTCACAGCCTAACTTGCATGATTTCAAATCAAAAATCGAATAAAGTATGTTAATCTAACTCTCATTTTGGTCAAAACTGTTTTCGTCAGAAACCAAAACAAAAAAAAAAAAATGGTCAAAGTGATGAACTAGGGGCACAGTTGAGTCAGGTGTTCCGTCTTTTCCCATTGTTAACATACCTGCCAGAAAGGGCACAGCTGAAGATGTCTGTAAAGGGCCGAAAGCTCTCTCTCAACCTCCAAACAACAAGGTGTCAAACCAAGTGCGAAGCACAAATCGAAATGGATCAAAATACTCCATTCCCCATCCGGAACATCGACTAGACGTCGCCGGAAGAAATAGCCGCGAATCAATAGTATTGGGCGTGAACCCAGAACTTCCTATTCACCCATTAATAACCCTGGGGAGGGACAAAAATGAGAGAGTAAAGAATAGAGAGGTGTAAGTTGAGAGAAAAGTAAGAAAAGGGTTTTGATAGAAAAACCGAGCTTGAGGGCCGAGTGATGTGAGAATCACAAATTAGAAAGGGTGGGAATAACATACCCGGAAGAACTGGCTCCACGAGATTTGAGGTCTCTCGTTTTGTAAACATGTCCGTGTGTCGTGTCTTTGTTTTGAGTCTTTTCCGAGTGTGTCTCGTTGTGATTAGGTCATGTGCCTTTTGTTTGAGTCTTTTTCCGCTGTGCTCAGTTGTAGGCTCGATACCCCGGTTGAGAAACCCTTTTTCAATTTCAGAAGTCGCTTATGCTCAGAGTGCTATGCCATTCTTTACTTTTATGCGAAGCAAAAGAAGAAAAGGAAAATTTGGGGCATCTGAGTGTGTTTCAATTTCAGTCGGTATCACCTTCGTATTCCGTCTTGTCAGACTGGACTATTATTCAGGGTTGCCGTGTGCAAAGTGAACCAAGCGCTGTGTTATGGGCTGTATGTAGATTAGTCCTCAGCAGAGTATGGACTGTGTGTTCAGAATCAGGCAGTGGGTTGCTTGGGTTGTTTTACTGTTGGTTGGTTAGTTATCTGATTATTACAGTGTGAGTGTTCAATTTTCAGACAACAAATCGATTTCATTTACATTGAAGTGTAATATGGTGTGATGCAATGCAATATATGAGATATACAAATGTAACACTTTTTCAGACAAAAGGTTTGTTTCATTTCATCATCTTTTCAAGTACATAAGTTTTGGAAACAAAAATCTGCCTGCGGCAGTACAAAGTATCCTAGCTACCAACAAAAAGCAAAAAGTACAAAAAAGAAGAAAAACAGCAAAATCTGTATCAAATATCAAATGGCTCCGGGGCTACCGGTCTGTCCTAGTCCTCTTCCTGGACGAAGGTCCAGGAGCATCATCAGCACTGTCATCTGAGCCTGAGTCCGAGCCGTCTCCGGTCTCCCCATCCGATGACTCTGCCTCTACGTTTGCCTCCGCCTCTGACTCATCGTCGTCATCATCTGGAACTGGAGCCCGTGAGCTACTCTCGACGTGAGTGCGCCCCGCCTTGGTGCGGGGGAATACTCTACCCTCCTCATCTCTCCCTCGGACAAGAACAGTAGGCCTGGCTGGAACACCTCCTACAGTGGGAATCTGGAAGGGAGGCTGAAAAGTACAAAAGGCAAATGCATCAGTATACCGTGAACAGTTTATCAGTGCAGGATGCAGTGTATGAGTACGGTGTGTGAATGCCGTGAACAGTTTATTAGTGCAGAATGCAGTGTATGAGTACAGTGTCAGTATGCCGTGAGCAGTTTATCAGTATAGAATGCAGTGTATGAGTACAGTGTATGAATGCTGTGAGATCAGTATGTCAAGTGTTGTGTTGTGCATCGGATTGTGTGAAGCAGTTTATGTATGGTTTGGAGACCGTGGTCAGAAGAACATACCGGAATACTGTAGAGGGCCAGGAGGTCGAAAGTCCGCTGCAACATCCCCATCATGGAGGCATTCAGCTCCAAGGACTGCCGGGTGTACTCGGAGGACGCCTGCAAAAGTATTAGATGCATCAGTGTTTTGCGGAATATAGAAGAAATGAAATGACAATACAAGATGCGAAATGCAATAATACATACCGGAGGCAAGTCGGGGACACCGACCAACTCGTGATCAGCCGGAGAAGGGGCAAAGGGGATCTGGTAGGTCGCCCCACCCTGCCCTCTATATGCCAGCGAGGTGGGTAGTGCAGGCCAGCCAGCCCCCCGCCCTCTCTGAGCTCCACCCCTACCACGAACCCGGGCCCTCCTCGATGCCCCTGCTCCGGCTCCCGCTCCTGCCCTGGCTGCCGCCGCCACGGGCCTCTCTCCCTCAGCTCGACGGCCACCGCTCAGAGGCCGCATGATGTACGTCTGCACATACTCTCTGTAGTCGCCGATACCTCTGAAGCGGATAGCCTCCCAACCGATCGTATACTCGGCCATCTGCTCAGTAGTGAATCTCTCGGTCTCCCTCATGTCCTCCGGAGGGTGAACCGGGACTATCTGCTCTGGTAACCCTAGGGTCTGGCGTAGGAAACGCTCGCCCAGGTACCAAGCCTGACAGACCGGGCCCTCCAGCAGAATCCGGAAACGCGAGGTCTCCTTAGCACCGGCAAATCAGTCTCGAATCGTCGCTCGCAACGGAGCCCAAGGCTGCCAGGTGATCTGAAAATGAAATACAGTTTGTTATCTACTGTTATTGAAAATATGCAGTGAAAAGCGAAGCTTAAATAAACCCTAAAGATAAACATACCTCCGCGGGGGTGATGGTGTCAAAGTAGCGGCGGAAGAAGCTAAACGTCTCCCGGGGCCTCCGCACACCTCCCGTCGAAGCGTCGCGAGAACGGGACGACGAGAGGGGTCTCCGTGTCTGGCACTGGGGCTAGTCTGGGGAAGTAAGCAAAGACCCACAACTGCAGAGCAAGTACCAGTATGCTTATCAGATAAAGCAGAATGCAGAATAAAGTAGAAATAACAGAGCCGTGTATCGTGCAGTGTATTGTGCAGACAGTGTATCGTGCAGAGTGTACAGTGTGAGCAGTGTACAGTCAGTGTAAAGCAGAGTAGGTGTGTGCCGTGTGTACAGTATACAGCCAGTGTGAAGCAGACTACAATGTGTGCAGTGTACAGAATACAGTAATAGAAAGCAGGAAAATAAAGCAGAAAAAGAAATGTACCTCCCAAGCGCGCCAGTAGCCCCCGAGCAACTGTCTGCTGCCGCGGGAAGCCGAGCTCATATATCTGTAAAGCGTAGCCAGAGCGGCGCCACCCCAATCATAGTGCAGGATATGAGTGACATCCACTAAGGCGCTGAGCAAGCAGAGGGGCACGGTGTTCGCCCGGTCGGCGAAGATAGTCGTCCCAGCAGGAACATGAGAAAGCCGCGCCGCGTATCTCTCCACAGCCTCCTGAGTCATCGGAGCCCCCTCGATCAAAGCTGGCTGGACCCTGAACTGGACCTCGAACCAGGAATAACGGACAAGCCTGGACGGGCAAGAGGTGGCACCTCACCGAGTAGATAGATCTGAGCAGCGGTCCACTCGTCCATATCAGTATCAAAGGGGATCGGATCACCCTCTACCCCGATGCCTGTGAGCATCGAGAAATCATAGGGAGTCATCGTCATGTCTCCCATCGCAGAAAGATGGAACGAGTCGGTGGTGTCCCACCACCTCTCCGCCAGAGCAGCGAGGAGAGGCTTGCTCGTAGTAAGTCTGGACAATCCTCTGCAAAAAGCTCCGAAACCGGCCTGATCCACAATGTGGCGAACCGCCTCGGGTAGCTCCGCATACCAGTCTCGAGCAGCAATATTCCCATACCCGCGGACGGTATGGGAATCCCCCTGTTTTCAAGCACACAATTGCGAAGCAATGCTAAATATACCGGTTTTATAAGGCATGCGGAGTTGAGGCAAATATAGCATATGTGCGTGTTTTCAGATTCAAACAGATACTGGGTGCCGATGTGCTTACAGTGAACTACAGCGTGTGATGCGTCAGCGTGTTTGAGTGGTTCAGTGCAGATATAGCATGCGTGCGTGTTTTCAGATTCAAACAGATACCGGGTGCCGGTGTGCTTACAGTGAACTATAGCGTGCGATGTGTCAGCGTGTTTAAGTGGTTCAGTGCAAATATGGCATGTGTGCGTGTTTTTCAGATCCAAACAGGTATCGGGCGCCGGTGTGCTCGTAGTGAACTACAGTGAATGGTGTGCCGTGTGTTTGAATGGTTCAAGGCCAGTGCGGTGCATGTGACGGTCTCAACAGATATCAGTTGCAAGTTGGTTGCGATCAACTATGGTGTACAGTGCATCGGTGTGTCTGAGTCAAGCAGTTAAAGAGTATAATCAGCTATGGCAGTTTTATATTCACATTGCGGAAAATAAAACAAGGAGGAAATGTTACCTCGGAAGCGCCAAAGGACATGTGAGATGCAGGCTCACGCAAAAGAAGCTCTGGAGGCATCGCCCTATCGAAGCTCCGAAACTGGCGAAGTCCATCCGGGGGTAGCACATGGATCGCCGGCCGGTAGGTCGCCGGGTCGAATGGACGACGCTCAGGGGGAGAAGCTCGACCCCGGGATCCATCTCGTGATCCGGGGGTCCCGCCCTGTGGAATATCGTCGGCCATGTCAAATGTGTCGAGAAAAATGTC